>OX459029.1:1200000-1800000 GCA_949775025.1 Tricholauxania praeusta
TGCTGCGCATGGGCTGCTGTGGGATAAGACCAAAAAAACGAAAAAAATTGAGGTTTTTATTTTGTGACCGTCTTGGTCTTCTCACCAGAAACATTGCAGTTGCATTAGATTTGTTACAGAAAAGACTTAGGAAAATTTTGGAGAGTTTAAAACCGATACTCAGCACTTATTCATAGATTTTGAAGCCGATTGTATTCCTTTCGGGCCATGGCGGAGTTTGGAATTCTATTTTCATGATTTCAATGCTTGAAAATACGCGGTACACTGTGCAGTATGGAAATATTTCATCTCAGCTGCTTGATATCCTCACTGATTTCTCTATCCGCGGTGGAAGGCACTATTTTTTAAAATCTGTGCTGCTGTTGCACTGGTTAATCCAACTCAGAACACATATGTTTTGGATTTTTTTTTCACAATAAAATTAAAAATATATTACGAGTAAATAAAAAAAATTATATGATTGGTGGATAAATTTCATAGCTCCCAGATTGCCTTTGCCATGGTGCTTTCCCTACTTTCAGCACAACTTCAAACTAAAAATGTCAATATGTTTAAAAGTTAAAAGGATATTGTACGCTTCCCCCTGTGTATGCAGGGTATGCAGCAAAAATTTTCGTGTAGGCAAGGAGTTGTATAAAAGTTTTTTTTTTTTGTTTCAACGAAATTTCACATTTCGTATCGCAATTATTTTTTTATTTGAAGAAAATTCTGTCAGTTTTTCTTTTCGTATGAAATCTGCGACTGAAATTAACTGGAATTAAAAAGCAAAAAACCTATCGTGTATGGTAAAAACAGACTCTGATTGCGGTTCTCCATAAAATATTTCATATTGTTTATTGATTATTGCATTAAATAGTGACTTATGTAGTAGCGCAAACATTTCATTCGATTCATTCATTTGAATGATGGGACGAAGCCTTTTGCATGGGAAATCAGACTATTTTTAATGAAGATTTTTTGCGGTGCTATCTTCTAAAACAGGGAGCGGATTATTGCAGCATTTTGCTTCTTACAGTTGTCTGAAAAGTTTAAATAAAAGAAGACTTTTACAACTCTGTCAGATATAATTTATGCTGTATGATAAATCTTTATTCATTCAATAAATAAAGAAACAACTCAATTAGCATTGAATAGTAATAATTCTGCTATGAGTTTTTAATTTTTACTACCATTTAATGATTACCAAAATCAGTCGTAAAATAATTCCATGTTGAGTGTTTTTGTTGAAAAGTTTTATTACTCTTAACTCATTATGGGTCCATTTTCAGGCATTTCTCGCAGCGGCAAGCAAACATCTTCTGACATAATGTTTGGTTTTATTTTTACAACCAAATCAAAACAGATCGTAAAACTATAATGAATGCTAACTCGTTTCCAAATTTTCCTAGACATTACATTTGGATCTACAATTGCAAGTCATAAATTTCATGTTCACAGCGCATAAAACCACCTAAAGGTTACAACAACAACAACAGGAGCAACAGCACCAAAGACACGAATCTTATCAACAAGTTTCATTTTCATTTGTGCTCCCATTCTTGTCTCTTGTATTTTTTATGTGCATTTTACTCGTATTTTTATTTTCATTTAAGCTTCGATTTTTACGACCAACAAATTGTACAACAAATTACACGATAAATGAAAAATTATGACAGCCAAAACGGGCTCGAGCGACCCACAAAAGCCGGCATCGCTGCCAGTGCCAGTGCCAATGGCATAAAGAACCCAACCAGCAAGGATGGAAGAAAGGTTGGAAGGATGCTGCTTCATTCCTTGTCGCTCGTAAAATCATCTGATGCGTCAATTTGACATTAAGTAAGTGTCATTTGGGTTGTTGCTGATGGTGTTGGTCGATGTTTTCCCGCTTTGTTGGGTTGTTCCACGGTGTGATGTGCCGGCAATAGAAATTGAAAAGAATTGAGTCATCGGCTCTGATTTGGTTGCTTTTTCCACTTAGAAAGTCGTAAAACTTGGCTCGGAAATGAAATTTTACGACTTTTTCCTTGTGAAAGTGGCAAAGAATGACAAGAAGCATAAATTTTGTGCCCTTCCATGTTTAGTGTATGTGTGGCCTTGGTTTCCTTATATACTCGGGCAAAGCTGCAACAACAACATCATCTAAAGGTGCTAACAGTTATAGGTTTTGTTTTTAGTAGGGGTTTATTACATATAATGTCATAAAAGTCGTAAAAGGTGTGCAACAAGTGGATATTTTAGGAGATACTAATCGCCCTTGAAGGGTAATAAAGGATTATTTAGCAGCACAATCTTGTACTTTAAAATGTGGACAAAACAAGCATTAAAATCTTAGAAAAAATAAATGTTTGGAATAAACTAAGAAAATAGTTCAAAGACTTGGTTCCACAAATATTTTTGAATTTTCCACGCATTAAGTTTCATGAATATTTACATATGTATTTTTTCAGCAAATCACGTTTTGAAAATGTTTATGTCGTTTGTTTTCAAAATTCACTATGCGACAAGGCTTAAAATTTATAATATCGTTATTTTATAGGAAATTCAATATGTCACCGGTAGCCGGTCCCTATCAATGCTTGCTTGTGGCAGTCCAACAATAGTTAGTGTGATTCAATGGTGGCGCAAAAACAACGTTCTGAATTTCTGCTCAATAATTGATGTTGAATTCAATAGTTGTGATAATCCGATAGAACTTTCTATCTTATTAATTTTGTAAGCCAATGTCAGCACTAAAATAGACAAAAGCTTGGACGCTCAGTCCGAAGTTTGAGCAGTCGGAAGTTTCCTCAGGCTCACGTAGAAGCCAACGGACTCTAAATTGTAAAAAAAAATGTTCCCTTTATAATTTTTGATTGCAGTAATTTCTGATAAATTCTTTTTGTCAAAATCCGCCAATTTTTCATTAAAACAGACTCGGCTTTCATAAATACAAATAGTTGTATGTTATTTTAACATAGAAATTATATTGTGTAGTTAAAATTTCAATCTACATTCATTCAAATGTTTTGAAATGAATTAAAACTTAGCCATTTTTACAAAATGATTTCGAAAGATTATGCTATTATTATTTTTCAAAATCCGACAAGTCCCAAGGTTTCACTTTTAAAACCAGCCAAGTCCACGTTTTCAATTTAAAAACATGCCAAATCCACATTTTTTATTTCAAAACCCGCCAAGTTCAAAGGTTTTTTTACAATATTCCTTGTAGATTAGGTTATAAAATGTAATGAAAAATCAGGATTTTAATAACTTTTGACAACTATGTATTACAATGGATCAATCTAAGTTTTTACTATAGTTGAATGCAGTTTTTGCGTTTCTCTCTAAAATGCAAAATATGAACTTGGCGCGTTTTGGGTCTAAGCTCTTCAGATCTCCAGAGTGTTTTGAAACTGTATTAGATCACTAAACTTTAATGATAATACCAAGGCTGCGAAGCTAACGAGATTGAACCGGCGTGGCTAGGAACTTCAAGTCAAAGCCGTAATTCGCATGGGAATCCAAATATTTTTGATTGAGCAGAGAATTTGACGATTATAGTGAAATGAACTAAAAATTTTTGTTTAACGAGCAAAAAAAAGTAATTAAGTTTTAGCCAGAAAAGAGCTTAGCTGTTTACTATTTTACGAATTTTCTTTGAATATTGCTGACCCAAAAAAAATTTATCAACATTTTATCAAAATTTTACTCTGTACCATTTAAGGCAAAAAATATTTATTTAGTTTTTTAGAATACCAGAAATTACTCCTATACAACTTGCTAGCCCAGGACAAAATTAATAGTTGCTAATATAACTACTTATACAGCTAATATGCAAAAATATTAATTTTAATATCTTGTTAGCGACAACTCTGATTTCAATGAAACCCTTATGTTCAGAGACTTGAACTCAAGAACATATGTATATTTACAACGAAGGAAGTTCTAAAAACTTTGAAGAGATGACGCCATAATAAAATGAAAGAATTTTAAAAATGTCTAAGTCAGAAAACAATAAGATTTTTTCTTAAAAGCCAAGAAAAGGGTTAAAAATTTTTTATAAAATTTAAAAAAACGTTCTCAAAAGAAGTTAATAGGTTTTTGCTTTCAGAAGTTATGGCAATTCCCAGCTTCACCACACGTATTAAGAGCGTATTACTCCCCAAATTTAAATTTAGTCTAATATAAAAGCTTAACATTTATACTTTTGAAAGACTTTTTCAATATTCCCCATCAATTGTGTATATTTCTGTCACGTCATATTTGAATTTATCCATTTAAAACACACCGTTCGTCATTTTTAGAAATTTTTTGCAATAATTTATTATGTTTATATTAAATACATGTATGTCGGTCATTCTTTTAATAACTGCACACTCTGTTTTTTTTTTTTAATTTATTGAACATTTTTTGAAACGAAATATCTCAAAAACTATAGTAGATAGGATAAAAAATCATATAATCATATTTGTTATAAAAGACTATAACTTTATAAAAAAAGTTAGTCTTAAAACACTAATTTTTTTAATTAAAACAATTTTTCTCAAAATGTTTTCAATATAACATATTTTTTTTGTTTTGCCATAACTTTGGAAACTACGAATTTTTTACTGATGACGCGCACCATGCTTTTTCAAAAAAAAAGTGACATTCTAGTTATATGGACATGCTCGTCAGCACAGCAGGCCCGTGCGCAAGGGGGGGGGGGGTTGGGTGTTCAAACCCCCCCATTGGGAATTTTCGCACATAGGTTTTTATTGACATTTAAACGAATAATCAAAGAGACACAACAAATTTTTTTTTTTTTTTTTAATGAAAGAACTGAAATGTCAATAAATCGTCGAAGCGAATTTTCGACAAGATTTGTGCTCTCTAGTTATTTTTGAACCAAAAAATACGATTTGGGACCACTGCGCGTCGCTAAGGCTAAGTAACACGAGCGTTTTTTCAATGCGCGTTTAAGCACAATCTGGCATCAAAAAAATCAGCTTCAATGAAAATTCATGCAAAAAACTATTCGCGCCATATATTTAAATTTTGCATGATGGTTCACGTGACATGTGGATAAATGAAGTTCAACTTTGGCGTCAACGCATCGCCGGGCAAGACATCAAAAATTCTCTCGATGCATTGGATATTTGCAATGAAGACGCGTTTCCAAATGTCCATCAAATGCTTCGTGTTATGGCAACTTTTCCTGTATCAACAGTAACAAATGAACGCTCCTTTTCAGCGCTACGTCGTCTAAAGACATGCCTCAGATTAACTACTTATGTCCGAAGATCGGCTGAATGGCCTAGCCTCGCTAAATATAAATCGTGATATCGAAATCAATGTGGAAAGAGTTTTGGACGAAAAGAAGAAAATCAAATTTTCTTTACTTTTTTCGCCAAATTCCGAAAAATTAAAAATTTGCAGCTCTGATAGTAATCCTAGTACTATTTCTTTTTTTATTTTTTAAATGGAATTTTAATTTGAATAAATTTTCGAAAGTCGAATGTTCTCGAAGTATTCTAGAATATATTTTTGAACATCTCTAATAAGCACATGTGCATATGTATTTAATTATAATTAAATGTCTATATTAAAAGTAAAGCGTTTTTTGACGTTTTTTATGACCATAACCTAACATGAAATGTCCGTGTTAAAACCCCCCCCCCCCCCCATGGATGATTCCTGCGCACGGACCTGCAGCACAGAATCATCTTTCGCGAAATCTATGCCCCTCGGAACCTCTGTCAGTGAAACACATAATAAATAAAATTGTTATTAAGTTTTTATTGTAAAAAAGATGCTCTTTCGTTTGAATTTTCTCACCTTCAAAGGATACTAAGCACCCTGTAAAAAATATCCCCCAAAAAACTAAATATAAAAATATCCCTCGATAAAAATAAAAAATCTCACGCCTGCGCAGACACACCAAGAGAGGAGAAGTGCAGATATGGACAATATCTTCAGATGCTATCGACAAGAACTTCCAAATGCGAAACTTCGCTAAACAAAAAACCATGCTGTTGCTGCATCCTTGCAATATCCTTGCAGCAGAAAATATGGAATAAAATGAAATACATATATTGTTCATTTCGCTTGCTCTCAACTGTTGTTGCTTTTGTACGAACTGCTTAAATGCGTTGTTTTTGTTCCAAAATTAAGATGCTCTGCTACAGAAATCCTTAGGGGGATGTGCGATACGCTTGAGCGCGTTACTTTAAACATAAAAAATTTTACATCTGCGTCCATTTTTAGTGTTGCAGCACTTCTTCTTCCATCAACACTGGAATCAGTCATTCAAAATGGTCGTAAATCGAGATATTGACTTTTGACAAGCAAACGCACATTTACATTCACAAGGACCGAACATTTAATTAGTTGCATGTCTCTGTTCTTAAGGATTGTGCACCAGTGGCAAATTCAGGTAGACGACTTTTCGAACCATTCTGTTTCCACTGTAAAATAATAAAAGAATGTTGAGTATTCCTTTCGACTATTGAATCTCCTAGCATCTCTTAGGGCGCATCCAAGTTTGACAGATTCGTCAAGAGCGTAGTTAATTTCATTACATCGGCATTGCCGATTTCACTTTCATCCAACAAACGAAAAACAGCAATTGATTTCCTTGCAAGAGGGTAACAAAATTCAAGCATGTAACTAAACACCTCGCGCTGACTGTAGATTTTGGGTGATGCTGTACCTAAGATGGCGTTCTGAATATGGAATACTCTGCCTTATTCTTCCTTATACAAACTATATTAGAAATACGATTTTCAACAGAAGCAAACATAAAAACTATATGAAAAGTTGGGTTTTCTTGCGATTTATTGGCATAATACTGCCAGTCCAAACTTCGAAATCATTCAGTATCTGTATTAAAAAACATAAAAAGTTTGCCTTTGGTGTATAGAATTTTCAAAGTCATTGCGTTGAAATTTAGTATTTTGATTCCAAAAATTACGTGGAAATATTTTTGTATTTACCAATGCTCGAACACAGCCCCACAGTTTATTATAGCACTTTTAAGAAAATTGGTTTAGCATCTATACAGAAGATTTTGGTGGATCCAAAACTATCAAAGTTCACTTTCAAATAACACTCCATGACAACTCTCAAGTAGAGTTTGCTTTACCTCAGGACAGGCCCTTGCGCAAGGAGATGGGGGGTTTAGGGGTTCAAATCCTAGCCATTGAAAATTTTCGCACATAGGTTTTTATTGACATTTGAATGAAAAATCAAAAAGACACAACAAATTAATTTTAAATGAAAGATAACTAAAATGCCAATAAATCGTCGGAGCCCGAGTTTTTCATTTTCGATAAAATTTGCGCTCTCTAGCTATTTTTAAACCAAAAAACACAATTTGAGACCTCTGCGTGTCGTGTCGAGCGTTTTTTCAATGCGCGTTTAAGCCCAGGATCACGCCAAGATAAACTTGTCGCTCTAACGTCCGAACTGACTCAGTTAAAGATTATTTTCGTGTAACAATCTACATAAGTAGAATACATTGATGTTTGTATAACATTTGGAAGATCGGTTTTTGAATCATCGTGATATTTTATCGAATTTCTCCTGCCTCCTCCCCAACAAAATGAAAAACTTCAATGAAAATTCACGCAAAAATCTATTCGCGCCATATATTTCAATTTTGCATGATAGTTAACGTGATATTTGGATAAATGAAGTTCAACTTTGGCGTCAACGCAATGCCGGGCAAGGCATCAGAAACTCTCTCGAAGCGTTGGATATTTGCAATGAAGATTCGTTTCCAAACGTCCATCTAATGCTTTGTGTTATGGCAACTTTGCCTGTGACAACAGCAACAAATGAATGCTCCTTTTCAGCGCTACGTCGTCTAAAGACATACCTCAGATCAACTATGTCCGAAGATCGGCTGACCGGCTTAAACTCACTAAATACACATCACGATATCGAAATCAATGTGGAAAGAGTTTTTGCAAGTACCTCGCAGAATTAGCTTCTTACGTAATGAAAACTGAATATCGAATCATAACATAAACACATGTATGTATGCAATTTATTATAATTAAATGTCAATATTAAAAGTAAACCGTTTTTTGACTTTTTTTATGAACATAATCTAACATGAAACATCCGAGTTAAAAACCCCTCCCATGGATGGTTCCTGCGCACAGACCTGCCTCAGGAAGTCTAATGCTAGTTTTGACGATATTTGGGGGTTACTTTTCAGTTCCAATTATCTTTCGATATGTTAAAAATGAGCGGTATTAGACTAATGCATAGCAAGAAAATTCACAATCAAGTTACAACAAACATACAACACATAAAAGAAATAAAGTTCAAAATTTCACAGAATTCGGGAAAAAATTCATCTGTGCAAAGAAGTTTCATACTATGTACTTACATCTTAATCAAGCCAGCCCACGAATTGAAATTTGAATAAATTTGGACATGTTTAATGAGGCAGCAATTCAAGTACTCTTAGGTCTATCTATCTTGTTACGCATAACATTAAACGGTAAAACTTTAGGTACAATCGGATTTTGGAAACTTAAAATTCTACTTAAATCTGATATGCTAAATATTTTCAATTAAAAGGGTCAGCTAAATCCAATAAATAAAGTCGAAAATAAATGAAAAATGAAACATGAAACTTATGTGACTTGAAATGCCAAAACAAGTAATTTTCTATGCTATCCACAGGCACAACGTTAAGAAAAAAACGCATCCTTTGCACCCTATGCGGCCAGACAAAGTCCTCCGTTTAGTCTCTGCACGCATTGTGCATTTGAATGTTTTCATATTTTAACTTCTTTTTGTTATTCAAAGTAAAAAGTGTGGTGTCCTTTCCAAAAGGACTTTCCCTTGCTCATAGTTGAAACAACGTGTGAGCCGAGCACATCCTTGCAGCTTAGAATTTATTGCATCACACACAAAATGCATAAACATGCAGCGGCTCAGAGGATCAGGAACAGGATGAAGAGAACCGACTTCAACTGCAATGCAACACAAAACCAGCAAAGGTGAAAGCATTTTGTCAACGAGACAATGAATTGAAAATTATTTTTGACATTTATAATGTGTTGTTGTGCCATTTGCTGGTTTTTAAGCATGTTAGCAGTCACTTTCAGGATAACAGCAAAAGAATGGCATTTAGTCGGATATGAGTAATTTTTATTTATATTATTTTAATTGAGTTGCTTTCAGGATCTTAAGCTGGGCTGTCGTGTTGGTTGCCCGAAGCTTTGGTCATTAGTTTAAGTGGAAAAGGGAGTGCTGTTTTTGTGTTAGCTAATTTGCTATTAAAATCAGCGTTACCTTAGCATTTCCTACGACACTTTACGACCAAAGAAAACAAGGCAGAAAATATGGCGTCTTTTAACTCATCCACGCATGCGTAGCAATCACAAAAACCCGGGTTCTGTGTCTTAACGAGTGCAAAACTAATAAAATTAACCATAACATCAAGGCAATAAAAATAAAGCTTTTTATTGCGACTTCATTCAGTGTGCCGCAGATGGTGCGATGGTCTTTGGACCGAAACCTTACAGCAATCTCTTAAAGAGCACTTAACTACACGTATGTATGTCTAAAGACCTCTTTGACAAATGCAATCAAAGCCATAAAAAGATTTTATGTTTCGAGCGTAAATTGAATTTAAAAAAAAAGTAATGCTAATCCAAAGGGTCAAGCTAGCATTCAATAAATGTTCTAAAGAGGCGAAAAAAAGCGTTGCTAAGTTCGATAGCTGAAAAGCTAAGATTTTATCTTGAAAAATTAACTTGATAAGCTTGAGTGGATCCTGTTAATCAACATGTATTCGAGGTTTTCACTAACCGGAGTTAGATTTTATAACCAATCAATGGCCGACGAGGTCATTACAATTTTCTTTAAAAAAGATTTCTTGAGAAACATAAAAAATCTGAGAGAAGTCAAACAAAAATATGCCTGTTATAGGGTGTAATCTAATGGTGTCAACCTCTGAGTTTTATCTAACCCGGAGTTGATGAGTGCTCAAAAAGATGTTGAATGGGAAAATGAATGAGAAGTCTAATATGATGCATCTTATCCCAATTTGCCATAATTCCCAAACATCAGCTCAATAGATAAATGGCTCCGGAAACCATTCACTCAAGACCCATAATTATTCAACATTGATGTTTAGTGAGCCGCTGAAAGTAAGAGAAATCAATGATTCTTTTTTTTTTTTCAAAGTTTCGACATTTTTAAAGGCTAATGTTCAAAATTTTATATGTTATTAAAACTACTATAATTTTTGGAAAAGTGAGTAGTACAAATAATTACAATTTTTTACTATAAAGAAACTAGCGATAAAGTGGTATAAGTATATGAGTTATGCAACTTTTCCATAAGAGTTATGGCCTTTGAAAAACAGCGCATTATGTGTAACCACTTAATGGTTCATTCATTTAAGTTTAAACTTAATTGTTATGTTCATTTCATAAATCATTTAAATTAAATAAAAATATAATATTTTTATCACTGAAATACTTAAATGAGGTATTTAATCTAAGACAAAGTTCTGTTTTCTTAGACCACTTCTCCTTTGTCCAGAGAGTAAAAATGCTTGCTGGTTAAGTGTTAGTAATGCGTGTTCGTAAATTAATACCTTTACATATATGTAAGTGTCATCACTAGTGAAATTCATTTTCACATTAACTTATGTTATATGTAGTAAGCAAATTTAATGGAATATTCATTTTATTAGTGATAACGCTCAAGAGAATACCCTTGAATTTTTTATAGAGAATTGTCCTTTCCATAACTATTTCAGACTAAATTTCTCATGTGCTAACTGAAAGTGAGATGTATTTTGTTACGTTTTACCTTGAATATGGGTATATGCCGAGAGACCATTTTGAATCCAGAGATTCAAAATAAGACTGTGCTTTTCTGAAATGCCTAGCTGAGACTTGACATCATCATCGCTGGGACATTATTAAGTTTCTACGGAATAAGACTTTTTTCTCTTTGAGAAAATTTGCTGATTTTACGATTGACGATTACGCTAGTTATAATATTGTTTATGATTAAATTAATGTTAGGACTCTTGTGCATAAAAACAAGTGATATCCTTTATGATTGAACATAAACACTAATCTTAAGCTTTGACTACAACATAAAAGTCGCTTACTACAAAATTTATTTCCACAGCTTATTGCGCCTGTAATTGTGGATCGTAAAATCTGTTGTGCTTTGCTCATTAGATCACAAAGTGATGCCATTTCCTTTTCCATTGCATATTTATTTTTATTATAAAGTAAAAAGTTCAGAGTTGAAAAATTAGTTATGTAATTAGGAATTTTAAGCTTTTATGAAAACTTAAAATATAAAGAAAACGTTTCCAAATCTTTATCTTGATTAACTTTAACATCACACTGTCACCTGTATTCTAATGAATATTCCTTTTATTCTCAAAAAGTCCTGTGTTTTGGTTTTCCGTTAAGTCTTTCTGTAAGATAAAATTATGATTACTGTCCTTTATCTCAACTTAAAACTTATGATTTATTATGCTCTTCCTTTTGTGGTATTAATGCCTTTTTTATCAAGTCAACTTTGTCACAAATGTCTCGCAAACATCTCCTGCTCTGCTTTGTCTTCTTAAAAGAAAGAATCTCAAACAAAGGTGTGAAGTGTTTCCCAGCATTTATTTGCAGGGACGTTAAGGCTAAGTCTTTTGTTTTTGTTCACTCAAATTGCTTATAGATACGGAATTGAAATTGTTTAACGAACGCATCTGCGCAACTTCATTCAACGAATATCTTAAAAAGTGGGTGAATAGAAAAATTTGTTTCGTTTTATCTGAATAAATAAGATTGATTTTATTAAATGAAATACTTATGTACTACAATGTTGCACCAGGTTTTGATATTTTTATGAAATTTAAAATCAGTGCAGTAGCCTTTCAACGCGTAGTACAGCGCGCGTTTAGCGGCTCAAACATTTTAATTAACTACTTGCCCTCATGTTATGACATATCATTTTGAAGCTTGCGTAATCTGAAGTTTACCGACAAAGTATTCAGAAAGGGATTTTTCAAAAAAAAATCAAAAATTCATTTCAATTTTCAAAATGTTAGTTCTTTATTTTTTTTTAAAATTAAAAAAAAAATATAAATAATTTTTTCCCCAAAAAAATTTTTACGGAATTAAGCGCAGAATAAATCAAAGTTCTTTTTAAAAATAAAAAAAAATAATTTTAAAAAAAGGGTTCTGTTTTAAAAAATGCAAAAATAATTTTTAATTCGCAAAATTTTTGCGAAAAAATTTTTTTTTTCTAAAATAGTATTTTTTTTCGGAAAGTACAAGTAAAAATCTAAATTTGTAGGTATACCAATTATTAATTGTAAGAGTTTGTTGTAAGCTATGAATATTCGAAAAAAACACTTATTCTGAAAAAGTACGAAAATCGTGAATTTCATACCCGCGTATCTCTACAACAAATAATACAGGGTGTTTTTTTAGAGGTATAGAGCGAATTGAAATAAAACACAAGAAAATCGTTTTAATGTCCATCAATTTGGCTTTATTGGAAGGATTATTTTATGCCATTAATGTTTAAATATGATTTCGGGCATGTGGCCGCCGCGGCTTGCTCGAATAAAGCCAATACTACAGGTCCAATTTTGAACCACTTTTTCGAGCATATGGGGCCGTATGTCGGCAATAACGCCACGAATGTTGGCTTCCAAGTCCGTTTCTGGTTTGTTGGCGTAGACGAGCGACTTCACATATCCCCAAAGAAAATAATCCAATGGTGTCAAATCACACGATCTTGGTGGCTAATTGACAGGTCCATTCCGCGAAATTATGCGCTCATCGAATGTTTCCTTTTGATTGTGACGTGCGCTGTGTGGCATGTAGCGCCGTCTTGTTGGAACCACAACTCATCCACATTCATGCCATCCAATTCGGGAACAAAATAGTCGATTATCATGGCTCTATACCGGTCTCCATTAACGGTAACTGACTCTCCAGCATTATTTCGGAAGAAGTATGGCCCAATGACTCCACCAGCCCATAGAGCACACCAAACAGTCAGTTTTTGTGGATGTAATGGCGTCTCAAGGGTCTCATGTGGATTCTCTTCACTCCAAATGCGGCAATTTTGCTTGTTGACGTAGCCATTCAACCAAAAATGAGCCTCATCACTGAACAAAATTTTGCGATGAAAATCAGCATCGAGATCAATCTCATTTTCGGCCCATACACCAAAATCACGACGCATTGCATGGTCTCGCGGCTTTAATTCTTGCACAAGCTGGATCTTGTAAGGTTGCAAGCCAAGATCTTTGCGCAAAATCTTCCATAAAGTTGATGGACAAAGCTCCAATTGCTGTGCACGGTGGCGAATCGATTCATTCGGGTCCTCTTCAACATTTTGCTCTACAGCGACAATTGTTTCTTCGGTGCGCACTGTTCGACGTCTCTGCGGATGCGTATTATCACATAGAGTAAACGTAGTGCGAAAACGACCCATGGTTAACCGAATTAATTGCTCTGATGGACGATTATGTCGACCATAAAATGGACGGAGCTTGCGGTAAACTTCGCGAACTGAACCATTATTTTCGAAATAAATTTGCACGATTTGCAAGCGTTGTTCTTTTGTCAACCAAATGGCAAACCAAAATGAACATAAATGACATTAGAGTTGCCAGATTTGACCATAAAATGCCAGTTTTATTTCTATTCGAAAAACAAACCTCTAAAAAAAACACCCAGTACTAGGGCGAAAACCTGAACGCAGTTCTATTGCTGGACATCGATATTACAATAACGCTAAATTTCAGCCAAATCGGAGCCAAAAAATTTTTTCGCTGGCGTTTTCGTGTGTTTTACCCCATATACATACCCTCGTATGTATCATTGAGGTTAAAAACAAAGTTTGAAGACTTTCAATCTCACAGCTGTAGTGTATGACCGATATTGAAGTCTGTGATACATTTAAGAGTTACTGGCCGTCTACAAATTGTGCAAGGTATTAAGAAACAAAACCAGTTCAAAAAATCTAATAAGAGCGACCCTTTCTTCAGCTCTATGGATGTTTTGGTGATGTAGAGGAACCAATTTTTATGCACGATGGAGCTCCGTGTCATAGAGCAAAACAGTCACCATGACTTAAACTGATAAAAAGTCACTGTTTTGGACTGGTTTGGTGATTCGCCAGAAATGAGCCCAATAAGTAGAAAGAGCATGTAAGCGCGAGATCAGTTAAACGGCAATAACAACAAAACAGTATCCCATAGAGAAGCTGATTAACGTCGGGCATCGTAGTGCACATGTTCAGGAAGTGGTAAAAGTTTGCGCAGATAGCATACCATAGAGAATAGCAATTTCCATCGCAGCAAAAGGACGTAACACAAAATATCAATTTTTCGTAAGCAATAGACTATTTTTTGAATTAATTTTTTTTTAATATAAAAATATGCTTTAGATCAAGTAACTGTGATTCATTTTATACGTCATGATGTCATAACTAATAATAAATTGATAGAATACCACTTACATGGCCATATTAAAATTTATAGCAATATAAATGTTGTTATATTTAAATTTCCGCAATGGGTCTAATAATATGGCACACCACTGTATAGTGAAAATATTTATTTTTCAGATTCTTAAACGAAACGCAAAACACGAAAAAAATTAATTGCTTATGAACAATAAATAGAAAAGTTATACAAAAATATGTTTTTTTAAAATTTCTAAACGATTAATTAAAGTGTATTTTATTATTTTCGAAATGCCAAAGTTTCATCCAAGTCCAAAGTTTTAAGGATGACATAGAACTGTTTTTTTCAGCATTTCGATAAAAATTTGATGGTTATTTTATTTTGCGAATTCCACGTATTCTTTAATGTGAAATCACATAAATATGTATATCTGTCAATTTGTCACCACTTAAATTTTTTACCTCGCATTGTCCCAGAAACTTAAAGTATAATCAAATTGAATGCAAAAAGAAGTTGGCCATTTTTTCAGCAACAAAATACAAAAAAAAAAAGATTCAAAATGACTTTTTACGTTACTTCGGACGCCTTTTACTGAAAGAGCAGTAAGTCAAAGAGTAAACAAATAGGTTTCACAACAAATAGACTTTGCTTAAGGTTAATAGCCATACAACGTCTGAGCTCGGATACTCGTAACATGATTTTAATTGCAACAGCACAAAATGAAAAAAAAAAAAAAATGAGAAAATGCTGGCAACATAGCCCGGCGGCTAGAAATTGCAAAGTAAAATAAAACAAAAATTAAACATCTCTGCTTGAACACCACAATCCGCATGTCAACTCCTGCAAGAGCAAAGTAACAAGAAACATATGGAAACAAGCTAAACCAACAAACAACTCCGCCATTAAATGGATTCAGCTCAAGCCAAACAGCCAAGTCGCAGTACAACACTACGCTGCAAAAGTGACCTGTTAACAAATACTCGTAAGCAAAGTGCGAGTTGCGAATATGGAAAAAATCCACACAGTGCAGCACCAAGCAAAAGTGTGCAAATAAACAAATCAACAATTCGAACGACATGTTGATGTGGGGCGGCCGCATTGCAATCTACTTGTAGGTGGATTTGTATCGAGCAATTATTTGATTAGAAGCAAATACGTAACTGGTTGCGAAAGTGGCATCTCCAATAGCACGACTCTTTGACCTCGTACGGCCGCAGCGTGTCCACTCACTACAGCATATAGCCAATATTAACATCATCACTGTCTCTTTCCCGTGATCTCCATGAGTCATTAGGGTCAAATATAAGCGAGAATAGGCTTCTCATGTATTTGTAACTTGGAAAGTTTTGCGACAAATTCAACTTTTATTTCAAGTATGTTATTTTGTTCTAAATTATTCAAATTCGTTAATGGGTTTCCTATTAAAATAAAAAAACTGTATTCCAAATGACTTTGAAAACGGCCTAAAAATAAAATAAAATAAAAAATCTAATTAAACCATCGGTTAGTTTTTTTAAAACGGTTAAGTTTTTGTTAGAAACATTTTTTTTTTAAATCATTTTTTTTTTTAAAACTTAGTACACGGTTAGAAATTTTGGAATAAATTTTAATACTTTTGGGCTTACATATATGACTACACCAGAATTGTATTAAAATTCAATACTGTCTATATATTAAAATTCATTTTTAATACAAATTTGTATTAAAATTTAATACTAGTTTTTATTAAAATTTAAAAAAAAAAATATGTCGTTTTCGAACCTGGTTCCCTTTCTGTACAAGGGTTGCATGAACATTTTAACGACATCAGCCAACGTAGTATCATATTTACTTTGGCTAAATGTAATACTTGCGATAGCATCAAACGTTTCCAAATGTTATAAAATATCGTTTTAATGTTGGACTGTATTAGAAATTAATACGAAATGTATTACAAAATTTTGTAATATATTCAAAAGTATTAAACTTAATCAAAATTGTATTAAAAATCTTTGTAATACTTCGCTCGTATTAAAATTTATTCCAAGAATTCTAACCGTGTATGGTTGAAATAAACAACGGCTCCCATTTTTCGAATTCGTAAAAAAAAATTTTATTTTAACACAAATGCGCCATTACTGGATATGAAAACCAGAAGCTGTAGACGGGATTAGGTGTCTGTTGAATGACTTGGAACATAGTGTACATAGGCAGTGATCTGTGCTCTCGAGTGATGAAATCCAGTGTTTGCGCAAAAAGAGGATGACGACATGGGGATGGCACCCTACATATAGAGAAAATCAAGGGACAAGACCCGCTTCCCCAACTGTACACTTTTTTGCTCAATTGTTGTGAAAACGTCAGAAAAAAATTTTTGTTTTCAAAATTCCAGCAAAAAATAAAAATTTTCTTTGGGCTTATTATCGACTCATCCACGCTAGCGACACTACTGGGATATGTTTTAGTTTAACTTATGCTGAATGAGGCTATATAACTGAAACGATATCTTAACCGTATGAATCGCGAATATTATGCAAAGTAATAAAAATTTGCAAAAACATTGGTAAGCAATATGCTTTCCTATTAAAAGAAACTCAAATGAAAAGTGATCGTAAAAATGAATTTATTGGAGTTAATGATCTTGCGCATAAAATTTTGGCATAAAATTTTAGCTCCTTTGCTTACAAAGCTTCCACGAAATCAAGAGGAACAGCATACTTTAACTATATTCCGATTATTTTGCCAATGCAATGCTGACAATAACGAATTCGTTATCTCTTGTACTATGCAAATGGAATGAAAAGATATTTTCTGCACGGCAAGCACCTAGCAAAAAATTTAATAACTGAGGCATTCCTTCATCTTTATCAATTTCAATCAATAAATGCATTCCTTACAGCCAACAACGTCCAACTTCAGATGATTCATAACAACAAGTTCAGGATCAGGTTACACATTTTCAAAAAGAAATTTAAGACATGATCACATGATCAGTAAAGATCAAGGCAGATCATCATAAAAATTAACAACAAAAGAACAGAAAAAACTTGAGATCCATGTTTATGAACTGGCAACAGTCATTGCAGGCAACAGCAACTTTGGACCCACAATAACAAACTGAAAACAACAACAAGTTACACTGAATATTAATGACTTCTCAAGGATAATTTGATAGAATGCAATAAATCAAACAACAACAAAAGAATAAAAGTCCAAAATAAAGGAAGTGCAGGGTGTTGGAGTGAATGGATAAAAATCACTGTGATATCGTGTAAACATGTTTACGATCATATGTATTTGTTGTTGTTGTTGTCGTTGCTGGTGTTGTTGTTGCTTGTGGTAACTTAATTATAGGTTCTGTGTTTTTGTCCATTTCTGGATGCAAGGCGTACAAAAAAATTAAAAATGCCAAAAAAAAGGGAAAAAAACGGATAAAGTTCAACACCTCGAAAGATGCTAATGAAATGTGACACAAACATCACACGACGACACTCTCTGGACGAAAGAAAGAAAAAATTGAAGATGTAAAAAAAAAACCGAACGACACATTGGCGTTCAATAAATCAGAACTGGGTGGTGCAAAACTAAACAAATATTTAAAAAGTTTAACATGTCTACCGCAATATATACAAAATAAGTAAAGTAGATAGTAAGTAAGTAGGATAGGCGCGGGGCACTCCCATGAGTTTTGAAATGAGTGTGCCTTCTAGAACGGGAGGAATAAGTGCAAAGCACTTAACATTTGAATAGATATTCAACATTACACATACATATGTATGTATAGTTTTATGAGAGAATTACCTTTGGGTTCACTCCGAAGTATGCAGTATAACGGACCAAAAAGGAGTACTGTGCTCCCAAAAGAAGTACGATTGGTCACATTAAGGATGGGACACTTTTTGGCTTGTAGGACATTGTGATAATCAAGCTATTACTTACTATTATAGTACTGAGGAATGTTTTTCCATCTATATACAAAAAAGTTCCTATATCCACAATTATTACCTTCTATTTGGCCGCATTAACGGGATTTAATATGTAATCATGTTATTTCTGTCGAATATGACAGATAACAGCAAATTTTACCTCGTTTTATAGATATTCACATTCTAATACGACGCTCACCTTCATCTTCTTTCTTCATTTTGTGCCGAATTTGGCCGATTTTTTAAAATTTCAACGGTATCCGACTAGTTTTGCGCTCGTTTTGAAAGTAATTTAATGTATGTAGAGCCAAAGATTTAGCATATTTCAAATATGTATTCGGTTTTCAAGGCTTGTAACTCAAAAAGTGTTTGCGGAACACTAACCGCTGTATTAGTAAGCGACGACTAGCAAGCAACTTACTTTTTTTAACGACAGACTAAGCAATGGATAAAAAAAAGTTGTTTGTCATTTAACGAGCTCCCGAACATTGGGACAACGTCCAAAGGCTGCTTTACGAGTGCCGAGCTTAACACAAAAAATAAAAATGTTTGATTTTTTTCATTTAATGCTAAAAACCACAAAGAAAACTTAAAGAAACTGGTTCAAATTACCAAGAATACAAAATACAACTATTAAATGATAATTTTTACAAATCGGAAAAGTAAGGCGGTGTCTATCTTCTTAACCAATGGTTCAGCTAATCACTCACTCAACGGATGATTAGGCCCCACTTTTTAATAATGCTATAAGTTGTCAGCACTGGATCAGATATGCGCCCGCAAAAATACTAGGACTTACAGCGCTAGATTTCGGGAGGCGGGACGTTTTGAATAGAATTGACTTTTATTTTCGTGAATGAGTTTTTTAGCTGCGATACCTCATCACTTGGCCATCAAATATCTTTACCAAGCTTACCGTGTGAATAGAAAATTTCATGAACAACAAAAATCTGCTTCGAGAGCTGGTTACAACATCAGTTTGGATAAAATACTCAAAAAGATTTTGCGACAAGATTATTAGTGTTGACGAAAACTTACTAAGTACTTACATACTATATGTCAATCTGTGAAGTTGAGGATGATCGATAAAAACATTCCTCTGCGAAATTAAAATGTCTTTGAGAGATTGCATTCATGGAAAAAACGTCGCTAATCGATCAGTCCTGATTTCAATTGTCATGGCATCCTAAGTTTGAGAGCATGACTATAAAAGTGGCACATTCCGATTTCACGAATGTTTTTTTTTAAGATTATCGTTTGCATGGGAAATTTCTTCATGCGGTTGCGGACAAGCATTTTTATGCATATACTTCAAAAAAGGGTTAATCCGGCTCAGCTCCGATATGTTGAAATTTGCAAAAGAGGGGGCAATTTGGCACAAAAATTAAATATTTCTTGCATTTTCTTTTGTTTTGTACAGAGCTTCTATGTTCAGTACTTCTAGTGCAAAAACCACGAAAAAATTACATTTTCTTTTGCAAAAAAACAAGGTCGAAGATCAGCTGATTTGACTCAAAAGCCGAAATTGTCTGGTAGCAGTCTTACTCGAAATAAATACCGAGATTATAGTATGCCCCGAAGCATAAAAAAATAAATAAGAAATGCAGATCGAATGGTCAACTGATGTGTATTTTGTGGTGGCCTTTCTTATATCCAATAAAGTTGTGTAACATTTGTTACAATTATATTAAAAATATAACTTCTTAACATACAGATTAACGTTTCATAAATTATCACGCTGATGGGCTTTTTTTTCGAATTGCTGCAAAATTGATATAAATACTGACTACATAGCAAAGTTTCATGTAGTTTGGGACATACTTGGCCGGAAAATATTTGAGGTGACAAGAAAAATTGGGATGAAGAAGAGGAAAACCCAATTGTATGTTGCACTACGTCTTCCAAGAAAATGTTCATGGCTATAATTATAAAATTGTGAATTGCAAGCAATTAATATACTTGAAGTACAATTTTCTTATAGACTACAAGCTGCTTTTAAAGAAGCATATTTGTGCTACATACTTAATGGAGTACTGCGTTCAGCACAAATTCTCAACGTATCAACAAGATATCTCAACTAAATTCGCACAAAATGCTAAACACAAGCTTTCCATCCTAATTGCTAATCGAATAAATCAACATCTAATCTATCAAATCAAGTAAAAATTTTCGATGGCAATAAATAAATTTTCACTAAACAACTGCAGCAACAGCAAAAGCAAACGGCACGTCCGGAGCAGAGCGTATGGCAAACCATTTTACAAATTGACAACTTAATCCCTACGCATGTCAATGGCTGCTCAAATAAGATTTAGAGCTTTATTCAACCATTCATTCAATCAACCGCTCAAGCAGACAGGGTAGAGCAGCAGCAACAGTTGATGTTGCTGCTGATGATGGTACATAGAATCTATTGAAATAGAGCAGAATTTGAATTTTTACTCCAGCTGTTGTTGTTACCGGGCTTCAATCAGAACTGTTCAATTATGTCAACTGAAGTTGGCCAATAAATTACCAAGCGTGTTAAAGCTACAAAAACAAAATACAGACAACCAGCAACTTTAACAACAGCAATAAAGCGCTGTTGCCAATACCTTGTTGCAGTTTTTGCTAATGTTGCTGATACTTTAGATTCATGTTGATAGCCAGCCTCCTCGAGTCAACTCATAAATCTTTTCAATTTGTTCTCCTTTTTGGTCCGTCTTTTGGATCGAAGATACGATCGCATGCAAAGCGCATGAAAGTGCGAGTGGAATAGAGGAGGTTATGTTTGGTAAAAAGGCGAACGAGTGTGAAAGAGAGATGCTGTTTTAATGTTTTATAACCATGATGCGACTAATTATCGAAGTTAAATTATAATTACGTTGCGCGTGCGCATAAACATGTTGCTCGTATATCAAACAGTAGATCCTGAACAGCCGGCGCAACTCCAGTCATCCTCCTGTTCTTTCTTTTTCTGAACGTTGCTCTTTTTTCTCTGATGATGTTTTCATTGGCGCCATAAATCTATCAACAGTTTGAACACGCGTGCGCTTGCGCAGCAAACGTTAAGATTTACTGCATCTGTTAATTTTGTTTGGTCAACCAAAGATTCACACTCTCGAAATTAAATGAAGTGGGTTTTCTGTTGGCACTCTTATAAAATTGTTGCTTCAACAATAAACAACGTTTTGGTAAAAAAAAAAGATCATTAGGTATGGCTACTGCAAAAGGAGCAACTATAACATTTAATCTGTTCGCAAGCTTTCTTGAAAATACAGCAACACTCGGAGAAAAGTTGGTAGTAAATAGCAAGGATTTCCGGGTAGACTGACATTGTCAAACTAAAACTTGAAGGAGAATATTTCTGAGCAAATAAAGAAAAAAGGGCAATTTATTGATTAATTGGTAGCCCCAAAGCCCAAACTTAAAATATCGCAAATTTTTGCTCCGAGCTTTTTCGAAGATCACGTTTTATGAAATATTTCGTAGGAGCTACAAAAAAATGGAAGTCTTTATATGCTATGTAACATTCGTAACAACGTTCTTTTCCATACATATTTTGTAAATTTCGAGCTATACTCCGTTGAATTTAGCAGCAGTGAAAGGGTGAAAGTTTCACCATCGAAATGTATAATTCATATATATACAAATTCCCAATATGCACGAAATATTTAATTTAGATTCATCCCATAATCAGTTCCTGAAATAATGTTACAGTTTTCACTGTAGGCAAAACAAAACATAATCATTTACATGGAGATGCTAAAATTTAATTTCAATTTTTATTTTATGTATAGCTGCCACTCGATAGTTTTAATAATAATTAAAAAGACATAGATATCCTTTTTGCTTACTAACAATTTTGCCTGCATTTACTTCATCTGCTTTAGAGCGAAGAGGAGAAAGAAAAATTTCGAATTTCCAATTTCTTATGTTTGAATCTCAGTTCAAGCAAATTTCTTTTTTTATAAAAATAAACAATAACCTAAATTACTCTTCTATCATTGCTCCGAGACCAGTGGCGTGATTTCACCAAAATCTTGGGGGGACGAGAGCTTGAATAACATATAGTATTGATGGTATTTTGAATTGAATCGATGTAATGTATAGTAATATAAGAGCCTTGGGGGGAGGCAAATGCTCCTCCTAGTCCTACCCAATTGACGCCACTGTCCGAGACAATATACTTAGATCATCAAAGCTTTTTGGGTAAGGCATTTATGCGGCACTGGCACCAGGCCTAGATTAACCTTACAGGCAGAATAGGCACGTGCCTAGGGCGGCAAATATTGGCGGAAACTTTGAAAAATTGTTGCATTTTATTGATTGAAAAACTTTTCAAATTTTGTTTTCATTTTGGTAGTGTTTTTCATTCCGCAAAGGACCTTTTTTTTTGTTTTTTGCTCATCAAAAAAAATTTAACACAAATGAAAAAGAAAATTATTTTTTCTAATAAAGTTTTGAGGCGAGGGACGGCAAATTTCTTAATCCGGGCCTGACTGGCACTAATCCTACAATTGTGACAGGAGCAATAATGTCAATAATATATTTTTTGGATCATATTGAAAAAATATTCCCTAGAAATTAAATTTTAAATTTAATCACAATTTCTCCCGCTTACCACCAGTAACTATAGCCAAGACAATGAGTTCGTTCGAAAATAAAATTTAAAAGCTTAAAACTGAAAATTCTCTGAAATAACAACTTAAGTGATTTCATTGTATGTTATCTAGGGACAATAAAATCCATAAACCTGATAAGTGTGTGTGGATTCGCATGAGATAGCAACAAAAACAATAGTGAACTTATGGCATATGTACACATATGCAAATATGCACGTTATGACCGACAGGCGTGTCGAGGGGATATATGGCCAACTTATGCGAATGACAGACAAACAAGTTAATTTGATGTGGCAACATTATTTGCGCTTTACACTGATACAAGCTGTCGAATTCCCGCGCTCTTCATAAAACTACCAAAAACAAGCAATCAAAATCCTCGCTCCCTTCTTCATTGGACAACCAAAAATGACAACTCATTGAACTGCTAATAGAGAGAAGATTTGGTTGAAATTTTATTGTTTAAGTGTACAACAAACACGAACGCAACCAGTTGAATAGACAGCTACACAGACTGGTTGACTTACTGACTGAGTGAAGGACAGATGCACGATAGACAGATTGATAGTCATCCATTTGGTTGATAGTAACACGTTCTTCCTCCCACCGTGTCAGCGACATCTATTGACTCAACTTGCAACACTTATCACTTCATTGCAGTTTGATCAAGTAGGTTCGTCATGTGCGGCTATCTGTTGAACGCAGCAATGTTGCCAAAGTCAACCCACTTTCCACTGTGTGCTTAGCGTGAGGACTTAATTTTTATTGCACGGCTTTCAATATCCATAGTTTTCACATTCAATGTTTTTTATGAAGTTATTTAGTGTTTCGTTGGGAACTTTTGCAGCAGATTTATTGATGGTTGTAAAGTTTATTCTGTTATTGTTGATATTAAGTGTGTTGTTGTTTCTGTGTGATATCAGTGCAAAGTTTTATGAGCTGTTGTAAAAAGTTGTGATGCTTATCATAAAAGGCGATGAAATCAATAATTTTAATGTTTCCTTGATACCCTCAACATGGTGTTATAAGTAAAAGTATAAGTCACTGGCGATATAATGGCTTTTGCGGAAGGTTAGTAACTAAAGGAATACACTAAAAATCACGAACAAACATTTATTTATATATCTTGAAAAATGTCACTCTAATTTCAAAACCGATCTCTGATTAAATGAAAAAATTCAGAATATATAACTTTTTTATGTAGTTATATCATAGGTGTCATTTCACCAAAAGCTTGGGGGGGGGGAAGGGCGAGAGTTTAAATAACACATCGAATCGATAATATTTTGAATTGAATCGATATAATGAATAGTAATATCAGATCCTTGGGGGGAGGGCAGTGCCCCCCTAGCCCAACCCAATTGACGCCTCTGAGCTATATGTATGTTTCTATTTTGATTTGATTGACATATGTAAATAGATTTCAAGAACATTTGCTTATGTAATCATTTTCTGGTCTTCAGACTTAGAACATACAAAATAAAGAGCGAGCCAGATGAGTCTAAGTTGATGACAATTTTTTTCGAAAAATGGTCTTAGATACTGGAAAAAACCAACCATTACTTGCTAAAAATAATGAGATGCCTGGGAATATATAAAGGTGCATAAATTTAAATCATTAGATTTCACTAGTTGCAAACAGTTTGGCAACATATGCTCAAATATCTCAAGCAGTATTGCGATTTAAATGGAAAAGATGCATGGTAAGAATTTCGTGGTAAGTTCTAATGTTTGTGGCGAGAAGCTTTTATTGATTTCATGAATATGCTTTGAACGTTCTTGTTTTTGTCGAATTGAATTGATCTTCGTCCTTCGTTATCTGTTTGTTGATATTTTGCACAAGAGTGATAAGTCTTTCTTTGCAGTATCGTGCACATGTAATTTTTGGGTCACAAACTTCAAATACAGTAGACCAACTAAAAAAATTTAAATTATAGCCCAAAAATTACATTTTGTGAACGACACTGCAGAAGGACAGATCACTCTTGTGAAACATTTCAACAAAAAATATAACGAAGGACGAATTTCAGTTTCAAAAATTACTTAAAGTGAGCGCAGGAAATTAAAAAAAATCTTCAAAATGGACAAATGTGAAATACTAACGTTTCTTGAAGAAAAATGAATTAAAAATCTTTATTTTCTTATAATGAATCTGCTTGCATTTTTTAATCGAAATTGTTGATACAAAAAGTTCTTCACATAAAAGAAAATGCCCAATCGCTTGCGCATAGTGCTCAGTATGGTTTCGGGAGAGCAAAGTGGATGTATGTGCTATTTTTTTTGCATTTTTCACATTCGTATCAATAAATCATAACTCAAGTTTGTGGTGATTTTCGGTTTTATAATTTTCACACATATTTGCATCATACTGAGTCCGTAAAAAATGATATTCACGATTATACGCCGATGTTGATATTTTTCCTATAAAGCTATAATACTGTTAAATCGTATTGAAAATGCACAAAAAATCATGCAACTCGATCCGCTGACTCGCCTTTCCATGGTCCTATTCGGGTGAAATGTTAGTACAAGAGCCCCATGGGTTAAAGATGTATTTTCAGGTCCGAGCAGCTGAACTTTGACTGCATTTTATTTTCCCATACGATTTTGAACCAGTCTAATATACCTATTAATATTGCATTCGTATCAGTTCATGTGAATCAGTACATACAGGCAGTTTTTAACAACAGGACGGTGTCGTATGTCAATATATTTTTTTACCTCTAAATTTTTTTAAAAATTTTTATAATCCATATTTAGACCATATGACAAATTCCTTGGAGATAAGATTCAAAGGTGAATGGCTGAAAATATAAATACTATCCTATCCACTACCTTATCCTGCTTATAATACAAAACAGCCTATTGAATAGGTTTTGCATGTTGCTCTAGCTTACGATGAAGATGTAAGCAATAGCAAATCCATAGAAGTCGAAAGTGAAATTTTATTGTGGTATACGTACTATGCAAAAAAGAGGTTTGTGATGGTAATGCTGCCCTGCAAACGTTACAAGTAATCAAAAAAACAATACCGAGCAGTATTTCTTAATGTTGTGACACTTTTAAGTTGTAGAACTTTTTCTCAGTATTAAAAAGTTTGAAAACCTTCCTGATTTCTACAATTAATGAAAATCTCCTTAATCGTTAAGCTCTTGCTAATATTCATCAGGAAATATTTAGAAGTAAATGCAGAATAAATCACAACGACATTTTGCAAAAAAAGCCTCTGAATCTGGTAACTCCTTCTTGGGACATTGATGAATAAACTCTTGAATATATTATTGAACGTATTTTTGGAAAGCTTGTAGTCATTTTGTCATTATTTAATTACTTGCAGTGATTCATTTTAAGTCCTTGGGGAGCACGTGCCCCCCCCCCTCCCCCTGGCCCTGAGCCCTCAAATAATGAACTATTTTGTTTATATCTATAAATTTTTTTATGTTTACAAAAATGGGGCCCTTTTCTAATTTTTAGCCCCGGGCCCCGCAAAGTGTTAATCCGGCGCTGATATTGGCCCATTAGTAAGGAAGTCTGTGTTGATGCAATCACTTTATTTTTTTTGTCCGATGATCGTTAACGAATGTGTTTGGCACGAAACGGGCATCCGACTTTGGACATCGGCCATCGCGCAGTAACATACCAATGCCAAAACGGATCAAATTTCACTAAAGGTATTCAAAAAAGAAAAAAAGATCTCTAACACTAAAAACAACCAAGCGAAATCTACAAAACAACATTTTTCATTGTTGCTGCTGTTGCTGTTGTTGTTGTAATTGTTGTTGCTGTTAGCTCATTTTGTGATGTAAAATCAAAAATGCATCACTGCTGTGTCCCCAACTAAAGACAACAACCTGGCCATGGCTGATGCCCCTACGAGGTGAGATGCCTCATCTTGCGTTGGTCATCTCACACATAATGTTTTGCTGTTGTTGTTGTTGTTCTTGTGGCCATGCTTTTGATGCGATCGCATGTTAAATCAACTGCAACGCATTCAAATTATGTGTGTCCGTGAATGTTTATTTGTGTGTTTATGTTCGAGAGTATGTACCAAAATGTGTGCAATGCAGCTCGATGACCGCATTAATAAACAGGTGGGCACAGACCAGCACACTGTGGCTCAAAACAACGCGATTACCATGTAAGAAAAACTTAAAAGCCACAAGCGCAATAAACAACAAAATCTTGCACCAGGGAAAAATATAAGCGACTCCGCCGAAAAATTAGTTCCTTTGCAAATTCTTCTCAATTATGGCAAGGCGGCAAAAGGTAATTTTTCCAGAAAACCAATTTTCAATTAACGAAGAGTATTGATAGCATTTCCGTCTTGCGAGTTGTTTTTATTATTTAATTTCTGGTTTTTTCGATTTCTATACCACAGTGCAGAAGCCAAAAGATGGTGGCTCCGTACGCAGGAACTTTGATCAGAAACAACTCGTGGGATTTTATGATGCGCTGTTGAGAATGCAACGATTATGCAAAAGTGGCAGTGTGTTCTGTGCAAAATTAACATCTACTCAGCGAAAAGCACAAATTAAATTTAATGAAAAAGTGCAGAAGTCCAAAAGAAAAGAAACTAATTGCGTAATGAGCTATGATTTGCTACATTCGTGCTTTTATATTGAAAAATAAAAGTCCCAATTTTCATTTATCATTTATGTTACTGCAAAACAAGAGCCAGATTGCCAAATTGAAAAATATCCCTTGTTGACTTTAGCTTAATGAACATCGCATGCAAATTTAATGTTGAAATATTAATTTGGGATAAAATGTTGAATAATACGCAATATAAAATTTCACATGTCTTTGTGTTTGCCTTCCATCAATTGGGGGGAAGCCATTTTCATTATTTTGTCGTAAACACATTTCATTGCCATTAGAGGAAACATATCAATTAACAGGTCCATTATTGCGTTTTATCTCTTTTGGGTTAAAACACTTCTGTCCACAAACTTTACTTTCATTTACTTTCCTTCCTTCTTGCACTATATAAATAAATACAATCACTTTGTCCAAAACTCTACAGGGAATTCCTACTGACAGGTGATTTGACGTGCTACACCGTGGCATCAACATGTTACACCAATTGTGCGAAAGCAGCAGTGCTACAACAAAAGTAACAACAATAAAAAATTAAACGTCACTTAAAATAAACAACAGTGGGAATTTCTCCGCCTCCCCTTTTCAATTTCATGCAGCAAAAACAATTTCCTTAAAATGTTCTTACCCACAATTCATAAGAAATTTGAAATTGATCAACCCCATGCGAAACCGAGCATGCTGGGAATACTTTTGGGAATACATTGGACGACACACGCCACATGCAACGAACAGAAATGCGTGCGTCGTGTCTCCGTGCATCTCACATGGGATCATTTTCCGAGAAATTTTTATCTTGACCGAAAAAAAGTTTCATTTCAATAAAAATTTTCTCCAACATGTGCATATATGTATATGTATTCAAGCAAACGCGGGCTAAATGTTTTATCCCAGAAAACATTATTTATCGCGGTATAGATACGTATTAATAGACAAGGCGATGATTTTTATCGGGCACAATATCATCTATTAACTTTTTACTTGGTTCGCATACAAAACATAACGAAAAGTTTGCAATATCTTCTAGTCACTGGAGTGGCGACTTCTGTTATTTGATATATACATATATATCGGTCATTCTTGAAACGAAATATCTCAAAAGCTATAGAAGATGGGACAAAAAGTCATTTAATTATATTTGTTAAGAAAGACTTTATGTTTATAAAAAAAAGTTTAAAAAATTTAAATAATTTTGTTAAAACACTAATTTTTTTAACTAAAATAATTTTTCTCAAAATATTTACAATATGACATAAATTTTTTGCTTTGATTTTTTTGTATGTTATTCCACAATCAATTTTTAGAATGTATGTGCTTTCACATCGGAATTTCCGTCATAACTTTGGAAACTAAGATTTTTTTACTGATGATTGAGGAATAACATATAAAAAAATCAAACCAAAAAAAATATGTTATCTTGAAAATATTTTGAGAAACATTTTTTAAATTAAAAAAATTAGTGTTTTAACAAAATTATTTAAATTTTTTTAACTTTTTTTTATAAAGATAAAGTCTTTCTCAACAAATATGATTCATGATTTTTTATCAAAACTTCTATAGTTTTTGAGATATTTGGTTTCAAAAAATGTTCAAAAACGTCAAAAAAACAAAGAGTGCAGTTATTAAAAGAATGTTCGATATACATATACATATATGGATACCTATGGATCATTGATGTTCATAAAATCTAAAATGCTGAAAACATAATATCTATCGGATGTATTTATCTCCGAAAATAAATTTATGTCTCATTTGCCATATATCGCTAGCAACGATAATTGTATGGGAAAGCAAAAACAAAATCGCAGACTTTGCGAGTAACATTATAGTTGATATGTAGCTATACATAGCAAGTTTCTTAAATGTCAGGGCTACCCAGCAAATCTGTATTAGGTTCATTTTGCATTGAAATGAAAATAAGAAAGCTATTTCACGGAAAAACAATTGTTTCAAATGTCAGGCGGTAGCAGTTTTGCCGCAGTTGCCCGTTGGAGACAAAATGGCTCAATCTCTATATACATATTCCTATTTATCTGTTTGTTTAATTTTTCTTGGAAAGCTTGTGAAGGCAAGCAGTGCAGAATGTAATTTTTTTCCAATAGTAGGCGGTGCCACTCCTCTAACAGGAAAATTCGTTCGCTTCCACGGCTAAACTAATGGACAGATTTTGATGAAATTTAGTTTGGAGATACATTGAACCCCATAAAAGAGTATTAAAATTCCTTAAGCTTTAAGTGGGCGTGACACCGCATCTAATGAAAAAAACGCTGCCGCTACACCGATTTAACTTAAATTTGGTATGTAGATAGATTGATTTCTGAGTAAATATATATGTTTTTTAGTGGGCGATGCCACGCTCCTAACAGGAAAATAAGTTATCGCAGCTAAGACAGGAACCAATTTTGATAAAATTCGATATTGAACCATAAGGAAGGGATAGAGATAAAGGTACCGATAGGGCAGCAGGATATAATGACTTTTATTTTTGGGACCGATGACATTCCATCAGGTAAAATGGTACTAAACTCTTTTTTATTGTCATTATATTGGTTAAATTCCAACAAGTGGGCGAACTCTCGTATCATTAAAATGATAAATTGACGTTTCCGAAAAGATAGAAGCCTGTGATTATTCCTGTCACCTCTAATCACGTATGTTTTTTGCTTCTTAATGGTAGATATCTATGGAAGGCTAAAGAAGTCAACGACTCTGAATATCTTTTACAATCACTCGATCCTTTGATATATATGCCACCTTGAATCCTAACGATTTGATCAACGACTTGGTAGATATGTAGTCGCTAAATCTATTTTTACTTTTCTTGGCATTTGTAGAAACTCTCATTATTTTAATTAACTTTCTCTTCAAACTGTTAAGCGAACTCTACACCAGAAACGTACTTTTACAGCAGCACATAAGCACCTGCATTCGTACACCCAGCGCAATGCTCGTCTTCACAAATGTGCACTGTGCCTGTCGATGGGTCTGTCCTGTGCTCTCTGTCGGTGTTTCGAAATGGTTGTCCTTTATCCTGTTTAATCGCATTGCTTACCTGTCATATGAAATGTCAACCGTAAAGCGTTCGTTGATTGTTCATTTTTCTTTTATTTTTTAGGTTTTGTTCTTTTTTAGTATCCATACATATGGTATTATGTCCAACATTTAACTCGCTTCCCATGGTGCAAACTGCACTTTGACACGGACAGACAGACAAATGGACGAATAGACAAACATCCCATAAATGCAGTCAATTCCATTCAATTTCGTTTTGGTTATTTCGTTTAAGCCATTTTAAGGATTAAAGTCTTTGTTATTAAGTGTTTAAATAGTTTTCTGTCGGTGTAGGTATGGTTATCTGCCTGTGTATGTGTGTGTGCACCATAAACATAAATGTGCACTCGAACGTTGCATTGCCAGCATGCTGTTTTATTCGGATACACTGTTGCATTTTCATTTAAGAGATGTATTTTAGTGTATGTATGAAATGCGTGAATTTTATAGCCAAATTTCAACTTTTGTTGAAAAATACGAGAACAGTGGTGTGTGAATTGTATATGGTATATCGACAAACATAATCCATGGAGATGAAAAAACTTAAAAAAATAACAAATTCCATTTTTTAACATATATATGTTAATAAATTTTAAAATTTAATGCATTTATAGTGTTTCGTTTCGTTTATTAAATTTAACTTGCGTTAAGCATTTGACAAAATTAGCCCATGGTGTTTTTTCTGTGAAAAGTTCCGGTACAAAGGATATTAGTGATGACACCACTAAAAATATTTTAATATTTTTACATTGTGGGCCCTCGCCCAACCTTTTTCCACCACTATAACTATTTTAACAGGAACAGTCGATATACACTTCAATATCACTGCACATTAAGTTGTTTTTTTTTTTTTTTTATCAAAAATATATTTGAATTATCACATAAGAGAGGAAAAAGAAATCAAACTGCCGCGTTTATCTCGATGATACCTACCCAGGTCTTACAAGAACACTGCTATGCAAAAAACCAGAGATTTCGTTCTTATCTGATTTCTGTTGATTTTGAAATGGACCACCTCCTCTCCTGATCAGATCCAATTTTCGAGATGCTTCATAAGATCGGTCTTGACCTTTTATTGAGAGCACCAATAATAGGTGTACAAAGAATTTAATTAATGTCATCGAGAAAAAACTATATTCTTAATTACGCTATTGAGCTCAAAATCCTTATGAAGAATTCAAGTTTCCTTAGAGAACGTTATTTTCCTTTCTTTGATCAAAGTTGCCCAAAATTGTCTTTTCGATAAAACTTCTAATCTAGTGACCTAGGCCATAAATTGTAACAAAGAAGTCTAGATCTATTCAGTCCAGAGAAGTCATATTCTGTATTTTGCGTCCTGGCAAAGATTTTAAGTCGCCTGGATGTTAATAAGATATCGATGTTATTGTTGGGACAATAGTATTGCACAGTTGTCGTATTAACAAGAATTTTCAGCTTTCAGTCAACATTAATCAATTTAACTCGAGAATCAAAAAATTACAGAATTCTGGTCATCCTTAGTTAATATTTACGACCTAATGTGTGTTGATGATGCTACATACATACAAAAGATTGACTGCAGGAAACTTGAAGAAAACTATAGTTCACACAGTTTTTGTTCAGAACCCGTTTTCGTAAATCAGTAGCGAAAAAATGTAAGTTTACTTTCATCATTTTATTATATGGACAAAATATTCTTACAGACTAGCAAATAAAGCATTTACAACAAATTATAAATAGAACACTTTTTAAATAGTAACATATTCGTAAAGGTGTCATATTCCAATTAAAATGATTTTAATAAACATTACGAAGGTCATGTTGTATCAAAATGCCATTCCCATTAAATATTCACAAATTATCGACTCCGAAAAAAATTATTTATTTTATCTAACTTTGGCTACTACATATTTATATTTTGGTGGGGAAAAATACTCATGTTCAACGCAACCTTCTACAAAGTCGGAGGCTGAGACTTTTATGTGGGGTAAAAAAAATAGTAATAAATGGTTTTTTTAAAAAAAATTGAAAAATAATTTTTAATTCGCAAAATTTTTGCGAAAATGTTTTTTTTTTTTTCAAAAACAGTATTTTGTTTCGAAAAGTTCAAGGAAAAACCTAAAATCGTAGGTATACCAATTATTAATTGATAGAGTTTGCTGTAAGCAATGAATTTTCGAAAAAAACACTTATTCTGAAAAAGTACAAAAATCGTGAATTTCATACCCGCGTATCTCAACAACAACTAATACTAAGGCGAATTCCTGAACGCAGCAATAGATGCTGGACATTGGTATTACAATAATGCCAAATTTCAGCCAAATCGGAGATACAAAATTTTTTCGCTGGCGTTTTCGTGTGTTTTACACCATGTATGTCGGTATTGATTTTAATAACATGAGTAAAATACAATCTTATTCAACTATTTTGTTTTTTCATCAATTAATATTAAATTTAATGTTTTTAACTTTGAATTTTTTACCATAACACGTTATCCGATATCTGGGCTGGAAGCTAAGCCCCTAGATAAGTCCCTAGACTCTGGCTACATCACAAGCGCGGAAAGCGACATCATAAGCCGCGGCACCCAAAAGCTTTTGTTCGGTCCTGCTTCTGTATCTGGTGGAAAATTTTACTGGTGGTCGTTTAAATAGGTCGACAGAATGCTTATGGTAATTTACTCTAAAAGTATGCCTCAAACGAAAAAAAAAAAAAACAAGAGGAGAAAAAAGTACATTAATTTTCTATACTCTGTAATCTGGTCAAGCTACGCTGTTCTTACATTTTTTTTCAAAATCTTATTCTGATGCCAAAGTCGACATTTTTAATTATCTGTTCAAATATTCTTTGGGAATATATGGCAAGTAAAAATGTGAGTTTGTTACTAGTTTATTTTTCGATTTTTTTATAGACAATGCTGCCCTCATTAGCGTAAAGAGCGTATCTCACAAAAATGCGTTTCGAGATAATTGATGTTTTGCTTATGTAAATTTGTTGAAATACTTGTAAAATTTCACTTACTTCAAGACTGGCATAACTCAAAAAACGTGATTTTTGAGTTAATGATGCAGAAATATGTGCCATTTCATGTTTTATTTTGTGTGAAAAATCAAAAATTTATCTTATAAACTTGCTTTGTGAGAAGAGTTTATGTAGACATACTTCTCAACATTTTCATATAAAAAGTAAGCTATTGAAAACTTTAAATGCGTTTTTCTCCCTCTTTATGTTTTTTGAGTTACGCCAGTCTTGAGGTAAGTGAGCGATATTTCTGAACTTAAATACCGGCAGTTAGAGTAGTTCATTAGATGCGTAATTTCTTAAGCTGTCCGATGCTATAAGAATCACAAATATGAAATTTTTTTGATACGCCATTTTTTCTTCTGGGGCGGAATAGCTTTATTGAAAAGTCGAATTTAAGTAGCTGCATTCGTTTGTTTTGATTTTATTTAAAAAACTTTACGAATTTAAATTTCTGTCTCCTCTGTCATTGAATGCTTTTACCACGTTGTTCAAATGGAGCACTTAAATCCAAGAAACAGTAATGCATTTTTTTTTTTTTGAAATAAAAATATAATTTCGTTATTACCATATCGAGGATCGGTAAAATTTAAGATCTTAACTTAAAAAAAAACACTTGTTTTGAAATAAATATACGAATTGGCTTAAGACATAAATTTTTAGAATTTTGTTATTTTTTTAAATTTTTAACGCTAAAATAAAATACGAATTTGCGTGAAACATTCGAAACTACGGCCCTTATAAAAACACTTTGCATTTAGTGCAGTATCAGTACCACTTCTTATTTACTTAAAATAATCAGTAACAAGTCAACTGGCGTTCTGTTAAACAGACTTTGAAAATTATCAAAATCGGTGATCCGACTTACCTCAATAATAAGACGTAATACAAAAAAGTTCGGAAACACTCAAGAAAATAAAGATGTTCCTGTTTCTTTCATTCAAGTCCTTCATTTTAGCTCCGTGTTACATGTGGGTTATGAAATTACTCACACAGTGACACAAGCCCACTCTCAATGAAACAGACCATTCTGTCACAGGTTCTTTTTTCTGTTGTAATCGAGACAAAAAGAAGACGGATTGACGCTAGTTTATTTTAATGTTTTGTCTCCACAGTGGGTCTTACTAAAAGGAATTCACGTCCGCCTTCCCCTCAGCTTCTACTATTTCTTTTTGGCGTTGGAACGTTGCCATCCATAGCTTCTTAGAGGTAAGCACAGGTCGTGACGGTTTCTGTAGTTCTCAACTTTTTCGTTATTCACTCTGCTGCTGTTGTTGTCATTGGTGTACAATACCCTTTGTATAAGGTGCACCATTAGTAGTTAATTTTAATGGGTTATTATGTGTTTTGTAGGTTTCGAATTATGAGTGGTCGGGTTATTCACTTGTACGGCGGTATAGGGGTTTTAAAAATTTATTCAAATTGTCTTTGCGTGTGTGTAAATGGATATACATACATATGTATGTATGTATGTAGAAGCTTCTTTTGTCAATTCATGTTTTGATTTTAATTTTTCTTCTCTTCGGGTATTGATTTGTTTTGTCCGTTTAGTTTAAATGGAAATATTTCATTTTTATTGTTTTTTTAAGCATATAATTTATTGTAATTAATTTCAATAATTTCTTTCTTATCTCACAGAGTTAATGGCTTTATGCCATTGTATTCTTACAAGATGAACATAAATTCGAGTTCAAAGATTATTACGTAGCCCAATCCCTATTGCTGCTTTTTTGTGAACAAGGCACATGCATATCGGTCATTTTTTTAAGTAACTGCAACACTTTGTTTTATTTAAACATTTCTCGAACCGAAATATCTCAATAACTATGGTGAATAAAATAAAAAACTAAGCGACTTTTTTCTTAAAAATAGCTGTGATCTTATGATAAAAAAAACATAAATAAAAATTTGTTAATAAATTTGTTTAAGCATTTATAAAAATGCTTCTCAAATACATTTGTTTAATATAACATCTCTTTTTGTGATTTTTTTATACGTTGTTCTTCAATAATTTCAAAAAATGTGGTTGCTCTCATATCGGAATTCCCGCCATAACTTTGGAAAGTATGAATTTTTTATTTAGGCATGTATGAATTGCATGTTATTTTCTAAAGTTATGTCTGAAATTTCAATATGAAAGCAGATACATTCGTAGGATTCATTGAAGGAAAATATTGAAAACATTTAATGTTTTCACAATGCTTTATAAATAAAACAGCAGGTCCATCTTGAATTTAAAGGGACCATTGCCTCCTTACAACATAAAATTAAAATAATACTGCAATCATGATATACAATTTACTTACCCATTTATTACCTGTTACTGATCCCAGAAATAATTTCGGTTTCCATTTTAAAAAGTCCTCTGTGTCGGAAATTGTGTAATCAACAAGCGTTTGGGATATCTTTAAACATTTTTTATACAAAAAATGTTTTTAAGGACCCCACTGTATTGCTTATGATATTCCTGTCAGAACTCACTTACCCTCGCTCTCAAGAGACAATTCCGTCTAGGAAAAAATAGTAAATAGAGAGCGGAGAGTTTCTCTAAAAGTCAAATGTTAAATATTAGAAAACACTTGTAATACGCATGCGGAATATTTGCACAGCATCCAGCCAGCTAGCACTTTTCTTCCGCTTATCCCAAAAGCAGCATAATGCCAGCAATGTCATGTAATAGTTCAATGTTTTGCTGTCATAGCGAGGATTCTCTCCATGCCGAAATGACAACTTTGACAAGTCGTGTCACTCAGCAGTTTATTTACGCTCAATTCGCGTTAGCAGCACACGCGTATGCGTCACAAAATCACCAGGCAAACTGACACTTCATAGTGTAGTCCCTGCTTACTAGGTGGCCCAGCATCACCACCCACACCACAAAATTCTTTACCGATTTCTCCCTAAAAAAAACGCGAAAAACAAGTCACAATACGCGACACCATAAAATTCTATTTTCCAGACAAATCTTTTTGCCACACGATTTTCTACGGTTCACCAACAACGTAACTCAAAAAGCCTACGCAAATACGCTATTTATATCGCAACTTCATGAATTTATAGGAACCTTTCTCTTATGTTACAAATATTTTTATGTTTAAATTTTTTTTTCCCTTAAAAAATATCACAAAAATTAATGCGACGAGTTGGTCAAAAAAACCAAAAATCACTCGAATCGCGTTTGACAAAGCGAATGACAGGAGGACGACAAATATGACAACGACACTAGCAACAACAATGGTACCAAGAGTCCTTTTGCTCCTGTTTCGGCTGGACTGAACGCAACATCGTTGTCTCGTCACATCGCGTCGTTTTACTGTCATTCGTAAAAAGCGAGCAATACGACTCCCCTCTTGCAGCGTCAAGTAGTTGCTTGAAAAAATGTTCTGATTTCACAATAGAAATTTACCCACAATTATACACAACTACAAAGTCAACCCCTTCCTCCTGCAGTTCACCCGCAGGCTCTCTATGATGTATAACCGCAGCGGCATGCGTTGACATTCAGAATCTCAGAGCTTATCATAGTCCAGTAGTAGCATGGCTCCTCAGGGCATCCCAGCGTGGAGCAGATGTAAACAATAGGCATGACGCTGGAATCGCATTGAGAGCGCGAGAGTAAACTGGAAACAATACACTTAAGCAATGTTATTGATTTTCATGGAAATTTTGACAACTGTCAAACTTTCTGTGACATTTGTTAGGTGGTCGAGTTTTCTTCTAAAGCAGCGATAACGAGGTATCAAAAAAGTTCTTGCTAATTAAGGCAAACATCCTCAAAAATATTTTGTCTTCTAAAATCTGATTATGAAGTTTGAACAGCACACATTTCTTATCAATTTTGAATAGTTATGTGTGTAGTTAAAACCAGACAACTTTTTTATTATTGAGCAGTTACTGACAGTGGTCGTCCAAAATTGTGCATATCCACTTAAAACCATTGAGAAAAATAAGCAATATATGTACATACGTATGTACAGTGGAGCGTAAGAGGGCAGATATGTAGATCTTGGGAAATCTTTATGCAAAATAGCAGATTTTTTAATAAACATTGGATGATTAAAAGATTTAGGGTTCCACAATTTATCTTTTTAAGTTTTGGTTTCTATGAATCGAAGAAAAAAGTCAAGAGAGCAAAGTTGACGCTTGCTTGTATTAAAGGTGACGACGGTGATTTTTTCTCGAAGAGCTTAGGTCCTCTTTAAGGTATAAAGTAGCCACGAGGTTGAAAACTTAAATTTTCACAGCGGTTTCATTTTTGACAACAGAAATCGACATCCACTTTTTGCAAGGCAAATGAATCGTTTCACTCTACTGGCTGGACTATGTTTACTTAAACTTTAATGAAAGTATGCAGCGTTTTTGATCAGACACAGACACTCATTATTGAAAAAATTTGTGACAGGCAAAATGTTTGCATAAAGTGGAGATCTCAACAACATGTTTCACTTCGTCATCGATACGACAGTCGCTAAGTCAGTTAGGAGGGGTCCGTCTTCGTTTCCGTTTTCGACAATTGCAAATTTATGGTCGAAAAGATTCTCAGATATGGAAGGAATACACATTTTATTCATAGAGATTACCGTTCATGAGAAGTTAGTATGCCTTTATCACTGTCCATAATTTCCCAAGAAATATACACACCTAATACTGTTTTTACACGGTAGATAAGGACTGTCCCAGAAAAAACTTGCACTTTGTTTTTTAGTTATAAAAAAATACCCAGCAATTTTTTTGGTTTTTTTTATTTTTTTATTAATAATGGCTAGCGTTCAGAATATAAATATCTAAAAACTAATTAACAATTTTGTTTTTTCTATAAAAATTTCTTACTTTTTTTTAAGGCCCTTCATTAAATTTTGCACAGTTGTTTCATCGACAGTACGGTACGATCTTTTCCACTTAAGTCTGAAGTCTTGAAAATTTTTTGCAGTCCTGCCACTCTTTCGAAGATCTCTTTTCATTAGAGCCCAATATCTTTCAATTGGGCGAAGCTCTGGGCAGTTAGGCGGATTTGCTATTTTTGGTACAAAATTGATCTTTTTACTTGCATACCATTCCATCGTAGCTTTAGAGTAATGAGAGGTTGCTAAATCTGGCCAGAATATCACGGTACCCTCATGTGCACGAATAAATGGTAGAAGACATTTTTCGAGGCACTCGTCTATATAAACTTTGGAATTGATTGTGCCTTGCGTAACAAAGAAGCTGCTTCTGAGGCCACAGGTGCATATGGCCTGCCAAACCATATATTGCTTCGGAAATTTCGAAATTTTTTTTTCTTTGAATTTACTACGCACATTCCCCTTCTTCGGTGATGTATAATATTCGTGCCCAGGTAGCTGCTTAAAATCTGCTTTAACGTAAGTTTCGTCGTCCATAACACAGCAGTCAAATTTAGTCAAGTACCTTTCATACAATTTTCGGGCTCGCATCTGAGCAACCAACTGCTTTTCATCAGAACGGTCTGGTACTTTTTGAACTCTATATGTCTTCAGCTTACTTTTGTCCTTTATCCTTTGCACAGTAGATTTTGATGTACCTGCTCTATCCGCCATATCTCGCACTGACGTGTTGGGATTCTGCTTAAAAAGGCGCTTCACCTTCGCCGCTACCTTTGGGTTAGAAAATTCTGGTTTTCCGCCTGAACCCTTTCTTCGGGAAACAGGTAGACCCTTCTTATAATTAGAAATAACCGTTTTGACAGTTCTTTCTGATGCACCAACTATTTTTGCTATAGCTGAATATTTTAACCCTGGATTTTGCAGGTATGTGGACAAAATCAGTTCGCGGACTTTTTCTTGCTTGCTAGACATCTTTGTCGTTAGAAGTGCTATCTTCAAGTGTTATACATCATATCAAACGTCACTTTATATGGAATAAATATTTTGTCTTTTTAGACCTATAAGATTATCAGGTAGTGTATAATGTTAAAAAATAAAAGTGCAAGTTTTTTCTGGGACAGTCCTTACGTTCCAGACAAAATTGTGTAAATAAAGACATGCCGAAGGTATGTTCATATGTAGAAAAAAAAGGGATTAGTTCCATATCCTTCAACCCTATTAACCTTCTAACCCAATTGCCTAACTCAATTTCTAAAAGATTACGATTAGTAAAAATATTTTTATTTGAATTTTCAATCAAATAACTTTTTTAATCGTGCTAAATCAAAAGAAATCGTGTAAAAACGGAATCAATTTTTTTTTCTAGACCGTGTTAAATCAAATCCGTGTAAAAAAGATCGTGTAAATTAAGAATTGGGTGTATTCTAATCCATTGCTTTTACTCATCACTTGATTATTATAGTTTGGCCATATTTGGTACATTGTTTTTATTTATATTGAGGATATTGCTCTAAACGCGAAAATTTAATCAAGGGAAATATAAAATTTGCAGCCAATTGCTTGCTCATCAATTTGCATCGAAAGCTTATGAAGCGTACTTAAACTTTGCTCCATACAAATCTTTTTCGAGGCTCGAAACTTTTCTCATTTCACGCAGTTTTACATAGTTCTCGAGGCATCTTTATGTTAAGAGGAATGTCGTCATTGACCATAACATGATTTCACTAAACATTAAAACTTTCCGTCTTCTGAAATGATTCAAAGTGGATTGTTGTTGTTTTGGAAAAAAAAAACACTCCTTGGTCATAAATCGACTCACAAGGTGACGGTAATCAGGAGTATCCCCATTATCTATGCGGAGGAACAAACATCCACCTTCAGTTATGACATATGAAATGTCCAGTGTATGAATTTTTGATAATTTAATTAGTAGTTAAATATTAAAAAAAGACTTATTTTACATTTTGTCAAAACGCACAAATTAGCCAGCCACAACAACAACAACAAGAGCAGGCATTCAATTTAAATGAACTCGACGAATAACAACAACAGAGGGAAAACATCATAACATGACCTAATGGTGCGCAATATGGTTAAAATATTTAAATGTAATTGCTTGTAATGTCGGAAAACACAGCCTGACGCCTACACCCAAACACACACTCTCTATTATGTTAAAATGTCAAAATAGCATAGTTTTGCATGCGTTCACGCATTTTTCTGTCCAACTGGACCTCATCAACCGCAACGACAACTCGAAACTTGGACTCGAATGCTTACGTATTAATTTTGCGGCTTCGCACATATTTCCATAATTAAGTAATTACGTGTTAAGCAGGGTGCAGAATGTAGGCTGAAAGCAGCACTGAGACAGGACAGGACCCTTGTCGTGACCCACCCATGAATGGTTTCACGATTTGGTCTGTCACTCGACTGGCAGACTGCCATCTAAAAATGATGTCTGATTAAAATAGAAAAATGCTTAAATCATTAATTTTCATTTTCACTTTGTTCACATTTTTTCTTAAGTGGCAGTAGCGCTGCTGGTCTTCTGCGAAACGTGGCCACGAAGGTCCTGCGTGTATTACAAGTTAAGTTAATTATTTTTATTCTTACATTTTGGCTCACACACTGGCTGAAGAAGATGAATTCATTTTTTATTTAAATTTAATTTGCGTAAAACACCTTTAGAAAGCCGACTTGAAATGCTGTTGATACTCACTCTCCCCCCTTGGATCCTTCAAGACTTATTAGCTGCCATGTTGAAATTCATTAAAATCACAACATTTCACTCACGTGATTCTCGTATTTTGTCATTCATTTATGCGTGTTGGAATCACATTTTTCCGCGTGCATGTGAAGTTCCCTCCGTTGTGGTTGTTGTTGGTCATATCTCCGATGTAACTATTATCATCACCTTTTTGTGGTCAAAAGGTGACAAAAATTATTAGGTAATGCAACGAACATGTTGTCATTTGGACTTTGGACGCGAGTCACTTAGCGTAGACTTTAAAATGAACAAAGGGAAGAGAGTGTGGCTAAGGTTTATTTATTTTTTGTTTTCTAAATAACTAACTAGACTTCTTTCAAATTACGCCAACTGATATTTGAAAAAAAAATAACACAACTTTTAATTCAACGTGTATTGGAACAAATGTGAGGAATTATCCAGTAAGTGGACACCATGACTTATGGTCATAAGCGAGGCTTTTTTTTAACTAACATACACATACATACACCCAGCGAAGTAGCTATATAGGACAACATAAAATATTAAAATTTTTTTTTGTTGTGAGATTTAATTTTTTCAAATTATTTTTTTTTATTAAATCTAGTCGAAACATATACAAAAAAATCATTTTTCACAAAATTTTTCTTAAATATCTTTTATTTTTTTACATTTTTTATAAACTTCATTGGAAATAGCTATACAGGACAAAACACAAAACCTACTGTACAGTTCAAGAATAATGAAAAAATAAAAATGAAAAAGTATTTTAATAATTTGTGTGTCCTCCACTGTTCATAATGACATCAACTAAGCGTCGTGGCATCGAATTTATTATGATTGAAGCTCATTAATATGAATTTTTTTCCATTCTTCCTGAATGGCGTTCTTAAGCTCTAACAAAGTGATGAACTGACGTCCATTTCTATACACTCTTTGGCAAAGTGTGCTCCACAGGTTTTCCATGGGGTTTAAGTCAGGACTAACAGCAGGCCACTTCAACACAGGTATATTTCTATCTTCAAAAAACGCCTTGGTATACCTAGCGCTATGTATTGGAGCGTTGTCCTGCTGAAAACACCAATTTTCTCCATGAACTTCATCAGCAAAATTTATTAAGACGTTGTCAAATAACTCCACATAATTTTCTGCATTCATTTTATGAGTTACAAAACAAATTGGAGTCCTACCAAATTGGCTAAATCCAGCCCATACCATTAGAGACCCTCCTTGAACCGCCAATATTTTTGGAAACCATCAGGTCCGTCCAAATTAAACTTTTTCTCATCGCTAAATATGATGGATTGCCATTCCTCGTCCCAGAATTTGTGCCTTTCAGCAAACTCAAGCCTGGATGATTTGTGTCGTGGAAGTAACTTTGGCTTACGGAGACGTTTTTCATACCTTAAGTTATTATCCTCGCTCATATGTATGTATGTACCACTCTGCCGAGTAATTTTATATAGATACGAATATTGGGCGCGAAAATCGTTTGTAACAATGATATTGTCGTCGAAATGAGCTCAGAAGTTTTTGATTTATGACCAATTTGTTTTGAATTTTTGTCTCTTTTGCAAAGAGTCGTATTTATTACCAACATATTCCATTGAATTTGGTGCGTCACGTGTATATTTAATGACGCAAATAACTTATCACAGATTATTTTGTCCGAAAAGAAAATCTTCTGTGGAAGCGATATAAAAATTTTCACAGTTTTCATAAAAAAAATATCGCCCCTATTCTTTTATTCCTCTTACATAAGACTTTTTTTAGTGTGCCAATTTGCTTGAAGTCTATTGTTTTTTATATAAAAATTAATCTATAAATTTACATCATTTTAAAGAAAATAAATTAGGCTTATTTAATTATTTTGCATTATTTAAGAAATTTCAATAACCGCCTCCGTTCCTCCAATGTAATTTTAAGCTTCAAACATTGCCATCAAGTTTACTGTATGCACATTAGCGAAACTAAATATTTAATCTTGTCGACGCACAGCTTAAGTTTACCGCCCCAAGATATTATGTATAAGAAAATATATTTCCAACTAGTCTGCCTGTCAAGCGAGAGCTTTGTCTCTAAGAAAAATATTTTATCGAAGGGGAAGTTAGATATTTATTGAGTGGTTCGAATTTTAGCTACATAGTTTTATAGATTTTGTGGGCAAGCTAAAAATTAAAAAATTTAGATCATACAGATGAAGTTTGAACCATGTCAGACAGGGCCTGATTTACCCACAGCATAACTATTCAAGATTTATCTCTGAAATTTTGGTCTAAAAATATTCGTCAGTAAGTTAAAAAAGTGCAATGCCGTGAACGACCTCAAAATTTGCGGTGAGCAAGATATCTGGAGACTGGCTAATCGGAAAAAAAAAATTAAATTTTTTTTGGTTAAGCAAATAGTTAGGGGGCGTTTGATCGTCCTCAAGTTTGTGCACAAAAAATGAAAATTTTCTTTGTACGCCCGCCATTTCGTCAAAAATAAATATATTTTTTCAAAAATCGACAATCAAACGCCCCTTAACTATTTGCTTAACCGAAAAAAATTTAATTTTCTTTTTTCGGATGAATCAGTCTCTAAATATCTTGCTCACCGAAAATTTTGAGGTCGTTCACGGCATTGCACTTTTCTTACTTATTGAGGAATATTTTTGGACAAAAATTTCAGAGATAAATCGTGAATAGTTATACTTTAACAATGTAAAAAGATTTGGTCTAAGATAATATGCTGCTTCAAAAAAAAAATTTTAAAAAATGTCTTTTTATTTTTCGAAAAACTCCTGGACGCCCTTAATATAATGACGATTGAAATCCCTGGAAATGAAGATAATGTTGTGTTTTTTGAACTCTGTGCTGGTCAAGTTTCAAGTCGTTAGTGCACAGCTTCGAGCAAATTATGTTGATTTATCAAACGTCGTTACTTTATATGAGTTATTATATACACATCTTAATACGTTGCGTGACAAAAAGAGTTTAAAAAGTTTGAATCCGAAGCTATCGATAGGTGTGAACTCACTGAGTACAAAAAAGACTTAGAAGAAAAAAGAAACCCAAATTTCATTTAGATGAAGGAAAAGCGGGACATGCCGAATTTGAAGGAAGACGATCTTTCATTGTAGAAATATGTTACGCTGCTATTGATTGCCTTAAAGTTCAGTTGAAAGGCCGACAAATAATTTATACCGAAGTGGATACAAAATTTAGTTTTTTATGAAAATTAACTGAAATAAATGACAATAGCATTATAAGAACCAAGACTTAAGAGTTGCAACAACTACTTATATGACTTGGATATAGAAGATACGTTTCCTGACGAGTGTATTCATTTGGCACAATTTTTAATGGATAGAGAATTTGTTGATCTACAAAAATTAACCCCAAAGAGTATGATACAATTATTAAAAAGCCTAAACATTGGTTCTATTTTCCCAAATGTAGAAATTATCTTAAGAGTTTTTTAACGATGAGCGTCACAAATTGCAGCGGTGAAAGATCTTTCTCTGCATTAAAACGTGTAAAAAATTACTTGCGCTCGACTCTTCGCCAGCAGAAACTTACAGCACTTGCACTATTATTTATTGACAATGTTTTTTTACAAGACATTAAATTTGACAATGTTGTGGAAAGATTCGCTAAAGAGAAAGCGAGAAAGAAGAGTTTCATATAACATTCTTAATAAATATTAGAGCAAGTGTCGCAAGCATTTTTCTTATTAGATTTTTAGATATTATGTTAAATTGTAATTCAGGAATTACAATCTGACACTGTAATTTTTATTTCAGATTAGTCAGATGATATTAACTGACACATTGGCGAACGGCTCTCTTACATCAAATACATAAAATATATTGCTATTTCTCGACTATACTCTATTGAAATGCTAATATTTAAATTATGATGTTTGAGTTTTACAATTTCAAGCAATAAAAGAGATATTATTTTTTGTAGTAGCTTGAAAAATACGTTTCAAAGAATGAATAGTACATTTTAGAGTACTATCGAACAAACATTGATTTCTTCCTCAACTTTTATTTTCTGTAAAAAAATATGAATTTTTCCTAATAAGATATGGCTAGTAAAAAATACTAAAAATATATAAAATGAATTAAATGAGTTGTTGATAATTATTGATTTATTTGTAATACTCTACTACTGTTCAAACTGTACTTTTTTATTTTGAAAGCGATTAGGAAATATCTTCCAATAAAGTAAAATATACATTTGTGAATCTGAATTTTATTATACAGTTTCTATAAGCGATTGATCATTAGTGAAAAATTAAAAGTTTAGTAATAAAAAGTATTATAATATTTTACAATTCAATTCAACTACATGTATATATATTTTTAAGCGTAAGTTTTACAGTTTCACGTTGTATTATTTTCGTTATTATATAAATCGTAATAATTACAGTATAAGTTACAACTTTTATGCGATTGAATTCGAAGCGACAGCTTTTACTATAGAACAGGGAAGGGCACTTAGTGCCTCAATTTGCTCACATTGCTCTAACCGTTATTCGACGCACAACCAAGCGAAAAAAAATTCCCAGAATTTCAACGCTATCATAGAACGCTGCTATAGAATATGAAATTTTTCAAGTGTTCTTTTTTTCATGCACGAGCAGGACTGGTCGGGGGGCACATATTCATAGTTAGCCTGGTGCTGTCAGAAGTCTAAATCAGGCCCTGATTTCAGATACTGGAGTCCTAATCCAGTAATAATATCTTACAGAGCTAAAGACTTTCTTAAAGAAATTAGGCTATCTACATTTCAAACCGTTTTCAGAAAAGGATCAATAATATCCCTTAAGTCTTTCAATGCTCTTTACCATAAAACTCAAACGAACTTGGATATAAGTTCGTGCCAGTTTTTCTTTCATCATAGGAAATGTCAAAAATACAGAAAAAAATATGTTGAGTTCGAAATACTTATCTTATTTCTTCTGACACAACATTTCAAAGAAGCCATACTATAAAAACCAAAGTCATTGCTTTTGGTTATTTTTAACTGTTATATGTATGTATAACATATGTATATAAATAAGTAGACCCATGTTTGTCTTAATAACATTTCAACCAGACTACCAAAATCAAAAGACATTTTCAAAGTATGTTAATTCCGAATATATTTTTTGGTTTTCGATTCTTCCACCATTCTGTTTTGACAACGTCAATTATACTTTACTTATATACATCTATTGAAAGTGCACACATATATGAGTACGTATCATATTACATGACGATAGGGATGCCAACACTCAGGGTTTCACCCGGAGACTCAGGGTTTTGAGTATGATTTCCGGGTCTCTGGGTTCAAAGTCAATCCCTCCGGGTTTAATATCATTTTTGTCGACCGCAACGAAAAAAATTTTGATTTTGTTGACTTACTTTTCCGAAGGTTTTGACGCGCTGAATTCGAATCCAAACTTAGAATTTCTCAAGTGGCTCCGGTTTTCGAGATATTCTAACCTAAAAATGCGAAAATCACGATTTTTCGAGATATCTAGGGCAAATTTATATAGAAATATAATTGTTTTTTATGAAACCATTAATGGGGTTCGAAAGAACTACTCTCAATAATTTTTTTTCTTTTCAAAGTATCCTAAATTGAAAATTATTATATAGGTCTCCATTAGAGCGGTTCAAAATAAAAACTTTTTGATTTTTTCACGATGTGTAAGCGGATTACAGTAGCCTTATATGTCCTAGTAATAGGCTTTGTCCAGACATATAAGGCTACTGTAATCCGCTGACACATCGTGAAAAAATCAAAAAGTTTTTATTGTGAACCGCTCTAGTCTCCATACAAACTTTTGTATGTAAATTTGTATGAAAAATTAGAAAAAAGGATATCGTTATGATTTCAAGTGTGTTTTGAAGAGGAAGAGTAAAGCTTTTATAAAAAGCGGTATAAGTTGGGAACCTCTGAATGGATATCAAAAACATGGATGTCATAAGAAAGATAATTTAATGGCCTTCTATAATGGTTAGATTAGTTTTGAAATTTAGCCTATAATTTTGGATATATGATAATTTTCCTGAAATTTTCACGAATAAAATTTTTAAAAAAAATTGGTAAAATTAAATATGCAAATTGTACATAATCTTAAAGCAAAATAATCAAGCATTCCTATCATGCTAAAAAAGTATAAATTTTTAACACATTTTTTTGAAAAAAATTACAAAAATTACAGGCCATTAAATTATCTTTCTTATGGCATCCATATTTTAGATATCCACTCAGGGGTTCCCAACTTATAATCAGTTTTACAAAAGCTATATCAGCAACTTATGTTGGCTATACATAAGGGCAGGTCGATTTTTTTTTTAAAAGGGTACAGTAGGAAAGCGTTCTACGGATAATTCTGAGCAACTTTGCCAGACTTGGGTCTAAAATCAATTTCGAGCCTCCGCATTTTTACCAATAGGTTTTGTACAGTACTAACATACATACCCTTTTATGGGAACAATTACAAAATATTTCATATTTTCAGCAAATATTGGGGTAAATCGGCAAAAAAAAATCGGTGAAACTTTCGAGCGTAAATCGTGATTTTCTTCGTTTTTTTCCAATTATGGAGCTACCTTCAACACCCATATCCTCCGGATCCAGCCTGTTGCATATGCCATCTCAAGATATACCTTTGCCTTGGCAAGTGATTAAAATGGAGCTAAAGCTGAAAGCAGAATGTTTTCGTATAAAAGTTTTACACCTCAAGTACTAAAAAAATTATTTGAAATTTGGAAAAATTTAATATCGAAATTATTAATGTAGAAGTTTTGCTAAAAAGTTAAACTCTTTGGTCGACTATTATCAAAAAGAAACAAGGTTCAAATCTAAAAATAGATTTCAAGCATTTTTAGATTGGACTAAAAATATATTTTTCATTGGAAAGTGCACATGCGACCTAAAACATAGTAAATGTTCTTGTGGATTAATACCTGACCGTTTACAAAATTTCAAGTTTGATCAACATAATGACAGAAAGCTGACGATACCAGAGCCAATTACTGAAATGACTGAGCAAGAACCAACAGTGGCGTCAGCTAGTCACGATCCAATACCATACCTGAGCAATTGAATCTGGTCGTTGGCGAATTCAACCAATCTATCGAACATGTAGATGAAGTGTTTATTCCACAGAGACGATATAACAAAAACTACAGAGCCTATATCTTTGCTATGTTGTGCGATAGATTTGGAGTCTCTGACAGAGTAGCGTCGTGCTTAACAACAGCTGTATTCAAAGATATTGATTTTATAGATGAAAATGGCGAGATTGTTGTTATGGATAACTCGAAAGTGGCCAGGGAGAAATTTAAGTGTAGGGAAGAAGTACTTCGGAAACGCAGCGATAACGGAAATTTATCAGCATTTTCGTTTTATGAACAAAAACGAGACGATGACAATGTCAAAAATTAACGGAAAATGTCATACTAACATGGTTAAAGAACCACATTTAGGTGTCGTTAAAGAGCCTGGATCTTATTTGTTGGGATACGTTAAAGTTGATGCTGAAGACACTGAAAATAAAACTCGAGAGCTGAAAACCTTTTTTGATAGCAACAGTATTTCTATGGATGGATTAATTGGCATATGCTGTGACGGCGACACAACTAATACCGGCATAACAAATGGAATATTACGTCGATTTGAAGTTCAACTGGGTAAACTCTTGCATTTTCATCGTTTGTATGCAGCACTGGAAAAATGCCTCCACTTATGACAGATCCACGCGTAAGTGGATGACTACCGCTATTTCTGATGGTTGCTGTTCAACTGGCTGTAGAAAAGTCGAGTATAAAAATAAGATTACAGGATGAGATGTATGCCAAAGGATAGAGCTTGATGAGCCTAAATAGAATATCTTGGGTTGCCTTGCCAAGGCCTGCCCCGATGGCTGAAAAAGCCCGAAAGGATGCAAAAAACCTTTCCAACGACATCAAAATGGCCGATTTAGCTCAATTTTGCTGATAATAGGAAATACATTGACATTGTTCCCATAAAAAAGCAATATAAGTAAGTATGTATGTATGTAAGTACTGTACAAAACCTATTTGTAAATATGCGGAAGCTCAAAATTGACTTTAGACCTATAGTTTCTGTCTCAAAGTTGTTCAGAATTGTCAGTAGAATATTTTCCTGTCATACCCTTCGATGACATTTTCCCGATCTACGATACACATCTCCCAAACAAGATCCGACATACATATATACATACATATGTATGTATTTACAAAAATATATAACTATAAACATATACACAAATTGACCGTAATCTGACGATGGCTTTCGATAGAATAGATATTGAAAATCTTAAATAAAAAAAATCGATATCTCGTTTAGTTTTCAAGATAACTTTTATGTAATAAAAAGAGATCCGAGAGAAAAACGAAGTGTTGGATTCAATGAAATCTAGTGCAAATATTAAATAGTTTTACTTATGTTTTTAAAAAAATTCATATAATAACTTCTCGAGGTTGTGGAGCCTTTTATAAAGGCTCAAAGGTCTTTATTGACATGGTAATCTGATCCAGCTCTTGATAAAATTGAACAAATCTAAATTAATTAATTTGCTTTTCAAAACACGAGTATATGATATATGAAGTAACAAAAAAAAAATAAATAAAACATTAGAGATTGACGAAAGATTTTCAAAATTTCATAGTGCAGATCTTAAATATTCAAATCATCACTCGAAAAATAGTACAAACTTCATCTTATGAATAAAATTATTTTAAATTTGGAGTGTTGCAAAATTAAAATAAGTGTTTTAGATTAGAAACACCATAATTATCATACCACCTAAGCAAATCCTGGGCTCTGTGCAAAAATATCATAATATATTCCCAAAAATCTTTACTCTCAAAATACATATGTGTAGCCACTGAAATGACGTGAAAGTTTATTCCTGGACTTTTTGAATGAAAAATTTTATTCTGCTTCTTTCAAGAAGCCGATACATCATTTAAAGTTGCTGGTACCTAATTTTTTTGCTACAGAGCAACCCAAAATTGTTAAAATGAAGAACGTCAGGGAAATCTTGGTTCAACCTTTGGTCAAACTCTTAAGCATTTCTTTTATTTTTGACATTTTAACTGAAAATATGCAAGGTCAAGTAAAATTGTAAAGTTACTGAAATCAAAAAATTTGTCAAACATGAACATATAGCATAAAATTATAATAATTTTGAGCTTCCAACTAATCTTTAACTGAAAAAATTACTTCAGCTCAATTAGAAGTTTTAGTTAGATTCCATAACATTAAGAAAACAATTTAATGTCAACGAACAATTTGGAGTTTATATTAAACTTTATCTATCTGAACTTTTAGTGACATTTTGGCATTTAAAAGATAAAAAATTTACTTGAAATTTGAAATTCTATTGAAAATTTAGTTTCAACAAAATTTTAAAAATAAACTTTATTTCTATATTGTTTTTACATAAAAAGCAAACCAAATCCTTATTCAGCAAAGGCAACGACATCGTCCTGATTAAAAGGTACTTTCCGCTTCTCTTGGATTTGAGTAAATATTCGTCCGTCCCTTTATACGGAATGAGTCTCATGTAATTGACGTTCCTTTACCTCGGCTCTAATGCTGTGACAAAAATTATCACAATTACAATAGAAGAGGAAAATGTGTTTATTTTCAACCAAATTAAATAAAGGAAAGCACTAACAACAACAGCATCACCGAAAAGAAAGTCACCAGTAAAATAAAAGAAAAAGATTTAATGTCGACTTTGGTTGATTTATTGCAGATGAAATTGCGTTGAGTTGAGCTGCGCGGAGCAGAGTTGTGTTGCGACAAGCAAGTGGTGGTGGTGCATGCAAAGAAAAGGCAACTGTTCGACGCTGGGCAGGAAGGGACGTTCATTGCTTTTAAGGACAAGCAACATTTCTATGAATTGCAAGAAAGAAAAGATTTCCATTCGATTTTGTTTCGTAACTAATGGAATTAAAGAAGTTAAAAGAATTCAACGCAATTTAGGGCCCGATAGATTTTTTCCCATGATTCTTATAAAGAGAGGGTGTTAACTGTGCGTCAGGGGCAGCAATGAAGTTGAATTTTTTTTCCGTTGTGATATATGGTACATATAGTACATATATACATACATATGTACTTAGGAAACTATATAGAGTTTGAGACGTGAGAAATTCGTGAACTCAATACAGCTTCAACTCTTTTGCTTACTATCGCAAAAACATTTGCTTATTATGTTAATTACAACCATTAAAAAAGTTATCATTGAAATCTTTATGGGAGTTCATGCAAAACTAAAAAAAAAAATTGTCAAATCGAGCAGAGATCATTTTTCATATATACGCAAGCCAGAAAAAACTAAAGAAACTTAAGTGTCTTACCTTTTTTTCTTGGTCAGTTGGTAAATCCAAAGATGGCACCAAATTATCTTTTGCTCTCATCGTTGTTGTTGCACTATTGTCAAGACCATAAAAGCGTGAAATAACTATGGTGTTAATTTGTGATTATGGTTGTAAAACAATAAAAATTTTAAAATTCATATTCGTCATCACGAGAGTCTCGCCTATGTTGGCTGTGGACGGTTCTTGCAGACAACAAAACAAGTCATAAAAATTCCTAAGTAGCTTCAAAAAAGCTTAGCAACCTCGGTTTTTTAACTGTCAAGCGTCCCTTTGTTCTAATTCTAACAATAAGCTGTTTTGCATTGTGACGCAGATGTCGTCGGTAAGATTAGGTGCGTGTTTTCTTTAGTATGCGAAACCACAATAATGCTTAGCATCTTGGCTTTTGTGGGAACTTTGACGAATAATGGAGGATTTTTTGCTGAAAAATTTTAGCACCCATTACTGTTTTATGTGTGGGAAAGTTTTTTGAAAGTTCTGTGGTGGAGATTTTTTTATTTTCACAAGGAAAAATATGAAACTTTCAATAGCCGGTCAATTTAAAGTTAACAGCGATGCCTTTGTACTATATATCATTAATAGGTAGTATTAATTTTTGTTTCTTCAAAGTTTTTTTTTTTTTTTTTTTTGTTAAGATAACAACTGCTCTGAACGCAGTTAGTATCAAAATGCAATGAACAACTTTAGGTACATTTCCTTAAATGACAAACAACGACAACTGACTGCAGCACAAACATTTTTATTTAATTTCTGTTTGGAGAATTTATAACTCAAACAGAAGCCAAGATGTCAAACAACATATTTGCTAAAAATATATCAGTGTGTAGAAGATACGAACAATAAATAAATATTTGAAAAATGAACAGTAGCTGCAAAAGAGATGCTATTCAATTGCTATGAATGTTTTCTTTTCAAATCGTTTGATAAATTTAGTTTTGAAACAACCTTAGTAACTTGCGTCGGGTAATTTAATTTTAAATGCGAGTGGGCAGAGAGATCTGGTTGACGAGACGAGATAAAGCAAAATAAGATTTCCACAAAAATTTATCTAAAAAACATTAGAGACGTCAACACAATAAAATGTCAACAAAAACAATACGACACAAAAACGTCAACGAGTAGGCTCATATTTATTATACGGCAGATAAACTTTGAACCACACGCGTAATAAATAAAGACTTTTTCATATTTTAAATGAAGTAGTAGATACATTGGTATATTTTTAAAATACACTTGCAGTTAAAAAGAAAACTTTCCACTCCAAACGATTTGAGGGATGATTTTCCAAAACTACAAAAAACAAATGGAACGACAACATTCTTTTTTAAATGAGAAAAATATTCATGCTTGATTTTTTAAAACAATAAAATATGGGATGAAAGTTTTAAAAGCCTTGTTCACTGACAATGCTCGAGGTAATTACAAAAAGCATTCGAAAACGTCAGTCAGATGGTAAAAAATCAGTTTCAAGTTTATTTTTACCACTTTCTAATCAAAACATCATTTTACACAATTTATATCAATTTCAAAAGCACGCGTTACAAAAAATATTAAGCACAAACATTTTACAAAAAAAAATCGTTCTTAGCTTGCATACTAGGGTGGCCATAAAATTTCAATATTCATAGCTCATGTGATTCAAAATTCATATAATGAAAAAATGTCAGATAATTCAGAGTTCAAACAGCTCGAAATAACGATGTGTTAAAATTCAGAACTTAGATAATGGTAAAAATTCATACATCTTAAGTCCTTTGTTTTTTAGCATTTTTTTTAAATAAGAACTTATTATTAAGTTTAGACTTAAATTTTTCCATCGTAATTTATATTCGAATTTCTCTTATAATTCACACGTTAGATCGAGACTAAGTTCAGATTTAATTTTTCAATCGACAAGAAGTTTCGTGGATATATAGTGAGCCACAAAACTGTTCACAAAAAAACATATTTCTAGTTTTAAGGCTGTATTTTTTCTTTTTTGTAAAAAAGGTTTTTAAAAAAAAGGTATTCAGAAAACTTGTAAATTATTTATCCTAGCTAAAAAAATCAAAACTAAAATATTTCACATTTTGATTAACTTTGGTAGTTATTTTTATACTTAGTCTTATGTAAACAGTTTTGTTGCCTTAAAGTAATAAAAACATTTTAAATCATTTTTTAATATTTCATATGGCTGTACTTTCTTAGGCATACTCGCTTTCAATTTGTCTAGTATTCGAGTACTGATCACGGACCATTGTCCATTAGCGAACTTTCATTAGCTCGTCCAGATTTTGTGCGGTTGTTTGACTCGTAGGTATTTTTTTTTAAAAATATTTCACAAATTTTCAATGGGGATAATTTCTGGTGACTCTGCTGGCCAATTCAAGTAGGTAATATTTTGGCCTCGAAGCCATTTCATTGCAATTTTAGCCTTATACTACGGGTCATTATCCTGCAAAAGGATGGTATCGCCTGGTTCGTAGCCGAATTATTCCAGACTGGGTAGGTATGAGGCCACTTGAATATTAAAATAATCTTTTGCTTCCATTATCCCATTGATTATACGAAGAACTCCCTGTTTATTACGATGAAAACAGCTCTATATGATCAAGAGCCACCGCCAAATTTTGAGGTCTTTTGTATAATGCGTGCACTAATGCCATTTTTTTATCATATCAACACTACGCGTGTCCATCTGATCCCAAGTGATTTATTTTGGACGCCTCTAACCAATGAATGCTAGTAACATTGATCAGATTAACTAGCATGGTATTGATATGATAGAAAACTTAAAGTTTGGCGGTGGCTCCTTGGTGATAAAAATTTAATCCGCCCTAATGTAAAACAAACAAAATTTCACCATGAATAGACACATCTTTTATTTGCAGAAAAGTCAAAGATTCTCAGCTTCAAGGCCGACTCTCTTTGAATCAATACCAATTTTGATTTTAAATCACTTTACTGAGCAACTGTTCAGTACACTGTGTGATAACACCAAAAAATTACACAAAAGAACAACAATGGCAATAGCTAGTCATATTAGTTTCAACCATTGCTAAACAAAATCATCAGTGACCTTTGAGCCGATGCAGTGAGAGTTTCTAAACTTAATTTGTTTCCTTTTTTTGTATAGATTTGTTGAGAGCCAAAAAAAAAAACTACAACGAAAAAAAGCAAAAATTCATTTGCGTCATTACATTCGAATAATTTTTAGTACATTCAGTACAATGGATGAATTTTCAGTACAATTGGTGAATTTTCAGTACATTAGGACTATTTCTAATAATAACTGTTTTGTTTTTATATTGTGTTTTAGTAAAATTTTGTAAATTTTGATGAAATATGCATTAGAAAATTGAGTGACTTTTTTTTGTAGTGAGTTTTAGAAACACGACAAAAAAGACCATTTGCTCTCTTAAAAGTAAATTTCAAGTTTAGATTCAGTACGTTTCCACAAAACCCAAGTACCATTACTGATCTACAACGATTTGAAAAGATTTCACATTGAATTCAAAGTCTCACACCTGTTAGAGAAATGGAAATCAAGACTCAATGGCCGTACAGGTGATCGAACTCGGTACCTCATGAATACAAGCACTATACTATATTACTGCACCGCTCTCTCGTACATCAGTCCAATTTACTTTTACCAACTTCAAAATGTAAATCCACCTTTCTTTGGATTAATAAATAATATTTAGCCTAATATCCAATTGGATAAATTTAATGAAAATCCATTCAGGTTTTTCTAATATAAAAATATTTCAAAATGGTAACTAACACTACACCACAAATCATCGAAATCTGAAGTTCACATTTTCGCAAAGTTTTTTTTTTCATCTTTCATCTTCAAATGTTAACTTTATTTCTTTGCCGCCAACCTTTTTCTGCCATAGCTTACGTGTGTCCTTTCACGCATTACATTGCGGACCTTTATTCTTTCTCTCACTTACTTTTGCGTAATTTTTGGTGCTTCATTTACTTGTGCTGTTAGGTTTCTCGGATTATTGAAGTGCAATTAAGCCAAAATGTCAAAGCGAAAAGTCAGCAAAAACAAAATCTGAAAACGTTATTTTTTGTTGCCCAGATAAGTTTTTTTTTTCTGCGTACTAACATATTTATGTGTAGACTAAGTCAGGGTAAGGGTTCTTCTTTTCAAAGTTGGCAAGGGACACTGTATCGACTGCTCGAAAGGCCATCAGCAACGTAAAACTGAATCTGCGACTTAATCTGGCCATTATTAACCTTTTTCTTTTACCATTTCTGCTGTGGTCTCATTCTGCAATAGTAAGAAAAAACTCTATTAAAAAAGTTGATTACGACTGTATGGCAAAGAAGAGAACCCAGCGCGTGTTTTTGTCCCCAAATAAAAATCCATTTTTGCCATCACTGTCAAAATGTTTTAAAATCTATTTCATGTTCGTCGCTTAAATGCGCTCATTACGAAATCTTCTACTCATCTCATTACGTTCAGCTTCTCGTCGTGCGCTCCTGGCCTAAGGCTGCAAACAATGGCGCTGGACTCTTTCGACTTGATTCTGCTCTTGGGTACATAAATACAGTATCTATGCTTTGGTGCTTTAAGTTATCTCTGTAACTTTTGATTCTACTTTACGAAGCTCTTGTTACCTGTATTTGTTCCTGCTGCTGTTGTTGTTGTTGTTGCTGTATGTCTTTATCTCAAGTTTATCGGTTCTCAAGTAGAATCTCATAAGAAAATGTAGTTTATGAATTTTGAATTGTTTCTCATAATGAAAATCAATGCGGCACTCTTTGAAGGACATAATCGCTGCTTCTATTTAAGATGCTGTGTGCTTTTTGCTGTTACCATTGACAAACCGACAATAATTGTACTTAAAATTTTATATCAGATCTCGGATACTCGCAAGTGTTGTAGGAACATACCTACATATATAAGTTTTATTACAACAAAAAAAGTTTTGTTTTTGTTCATAAAACTTTTATGGGGATTAAGGTATCATTTGGCCTGCGGACACGCTTATCTTTCATTTTATTGGAATACGAATGGGAAGCTTTATGAATTTTCAATTTAATTGGGTAATTGGGCATGTACTTTGAGGTGAATAAATAAATTTAATTGGTGCAAAATGTATTCAGGCAAAGCCACTTTTAAGTTCTATAAGGCTGTTAGGAATGTATGCAGGTAGGCCTTCTCTGATTTGTTAGGCAAAGGACTGTTCTGAGTATAATATGTACAATACTACTCGTATGCTTTGCGACTTAACGCCGTGTTTCGTGAAACTAAATTGTGGCCAACTGCGCACAATCGTTCCACACAATGTCTTCATCGTCAAGCATTTGGCTACAAATTTGCTTTTGGTCCAAGGAGACGGAAATCGCAATGTGATAATTAAGTTCTTAGGCAGGGTGTTGCAGTGGTGTCAACTCACTGTAGTAAGTATTCAGAAACTATAGAAAACACCTTACAAGATGACGTCGATAATTGCGGCTTTTAGTTTCAACCATTTCACGGCTTAAACAATCAAAAATATGTAGCCTATATAGTTCAGATCTATGCCTTCATTAGCTTAAGATTTGATGATGATGCCAGTGACATTCTTTGGGCGTTAGTGGTGCTGTTATAAAAATGTTACCACGACCAATGCTTGACAAGATGTGGGAACTAAAATGAATGTTAAAAATACAGCCCCAATGCATTGGGCGACGAAAACTTTCAAAATTTTCTCATTCACCTAAATCTTTAATTTTGACGCTATCGCAATTTACACTCAAAGGCTAGTAAACTATATCTACTAATTCAATTGGTCAATTTTTATCAACGGCGTCAATTGGGTAGGGCTGGGAGGCATTTCTCTGATCTGATACTATTATTCAATACATCGATTCAATCAAAACATCTAATCGTGGTAGAATTATACACTGAAAAAAATTCAATTTTGTAAATTCATCTAATTTTTAGAAGATTTACTTAACGCATACCATTAGTTAAAAATATCATATTAATATGTCATTTAAGTTCTCGAACCCCCCCCCCCCCTCCCCCCACAGGTTTTGGTCAAATAACAGCTCTGATTTTTAGTGAAAGGCACCTCTAACGCAACGATATGTTGCGCTCATAAAAACCATAAAATATGAGCCAAAAAGGCCGACAAACATGCCCACCTTCCATAAAGTCGAATAGTAAAATGGCGGTAACTTCAGCAGCAATACTTAATCAAAAATATAAATGATTTTTTGAAGATAATCTTATACTCTAAATACTTGAAAGATGGTGCTGAGCCATTTACTCGAAATCAAAATTTACTTGAATCAAAAATACTTTGAGGAAAGAATGCTTCAGAGCAGCCCCAAGTCAAAAAACGGTTTACTTTTAATATAGACATTTAATTATAATTAACTACATACATATGTATGTACATTAGAGTGACCAAAAGAAATCGAGTTTTCGATTTTTATGTTGCTTATATGAAAAGTAGTTAGTGTGATGTAAAAAAATTAAGCCCTGAAAATTTAATTAAAAAATATTGATATTTAGAGGTTGCTAGTGTCCGATTTATGAATTCAATTCCTACTTCTTATTTGCGAGTGATTACAACTCTTCCCGAAAGACAATTTCGCATGAGATACGGGCTGTTGGCATTGATTCTTATATTTTCGGTTCTGCTGAGCACGATAGTGATGGTTGTTTTGCTATACAGTGGGTGAGTATCTTGGTATCATCGAAAAACTCCCATAAAACAGCGAAAAAAGCAGCGCAAATTTGGGTTTAAGTGAAATAAACTCGAGAAATAAATTTTTCTCAGTCTTATGTTCTTCATCTTTGCAGTCCGAAAACAGACAAAGAAATTCTGACTAGTCCCGATGTTCCAGTATTTTTTAATCAGAAGACCAGAGCACTGGAAAAATTAAAAACTCTCAAAAACAGGTCAAAATTCAAGCTTAAATGAAGTAAATTCGTGTAATACATTTTTTAAAGGTCGTTTTTCGAAATGATTTTTGCGCTGAATCTAAAAATGGCCTCAAAATCGACCCTTCATATCAGAATTCTGAAATATTTGAGGTCAAGTGCCTAAAAAATTAGGGTTTTTTGTCTGCCCTCAAAAGCGTAAAGGGCGTATCTCAAAAAAATTCGCTTCGAGATAATTGATGTTTGGTTTATGTCAATTTGTTGAATTACCTGTAAATTGAGATAGAAACAATTTTTTATACGTTTGAACTAAGATACCGGCATTTGGAGTAGTTCATTTGACGAGTAATTTTTTAAGCTATAGCTGTAGGATATATCCGATGCCATAATAATCACGAATATGAATTTTTTGAGACACTCGCTTTTTGCTTCTGACAGTGATGTTCAAAATATAGCCCAGTATAGACACTGGGATTTGTAACACTTTGGTGCAAGAATATAAATTTTTGCTTGTTTCAAGTTAACATTAGTACAAGAAATAACACTAATATACAATAGTTTCTTATTTTATATGAGAATGTTAGTATAAGTATTACATGTTTAACTTATCCAAATAGATTATTATATCTTTCACAAAACATTAGAGTTTTTCAAATGAATTAAATTTATTTTTCCATTCACCAAAAAAGGCTTAGGAGAGGTCGGTATATTGCTTTTGTTAGCATTAAAATGTCACACTCATATTGAACAGATCAATTCGGGTAATCATGATGTTCTATCAAAGAAAAGTGATTTGTAGCCAGTCACGTGACATCTGATCGTATGATTGATAAACTCCCAAAATGAAAATCAACAACCATGTTAGGCATATGGAGAGTGTCGGTGTTGCTGTTGCTGAAAATATTGATGATGATGTGACACTTTGCTGGTGCTGTGAGCAAATTAAAAAAGCGATTCCGGCTGAAATGACAAACGAGTATTGCATGTCATTTTCAAAACAAATGTGCAAGTAAGTCATGCTAACGATCGACAATTGAAAGGTTTTCAAAACATCATTTTCGATGTGACAATTGAATGACAAACGTGGTGTTGATGGCGCACGCGTGCCATGGCCAAGCTGTGGTACGTCAAAATAATGAAATGAATATGAAACAATGAGATCTCCTATGGCCAAACAAATCTGATTTGTGTAAATTGAAGGTTGAAAATTGATCAATTTGTACAAAATACAGCAAAAGAGCAGCTGTATTATATTTTCAAAATCTTTGCCTTCTGCCCCTTATTCTTTGTATCAATCCTACAGAACAAAAAGATTAATTTTTTCTTAAGACGAAGATACTATATACTTACGTTAGCCATGCTACAACGAATACACTTAATTCAGCACTAAATGCGTACGTGCTGGCGCCATCTTTTGAGTGATTATTTATTTAAAGTTTCTTCCAGTGCGATCATAAATTACATAACTGTGCATTAGAAACAGAGAAACAAAAACCGAAAAGGAATCATCATCACCAGCAGAAGCAGACGTTAGACTGATGGAGATTTTTGTTTAGATTCGTACAGATAGGCGCGTATTTCAGAGCTGCCAATGTTCAAAATGATGTATGCGTGAACGTTCGTTCCCGTACGTTTGGATTGTTGTAGCATAAATAAAACGCTGTGCCGAGACTTTTATTAGTCTTAAATATTTGTGTTAATAATTGATTTGATAATTTGTTGGCACTAAGCGTTGTTTGAAAACTCCGTGTGATTAATGGCAATTTGTTTTAGTATTTTGAAATTTAAACTGTGAAAACAGGTCAAGGCCAAAAGGAATAAGAATTCAAATAACACTGACAGTTTTTGATTCGATCTACATACATATATTATATATCTTAAAATAGTTAAAATAGAAAGGGGTAAGGGTGTTGCTTTTTTAGTTTGACGAAAAAGCAAATTTAAAAAAAAAAAATAGTGAAAAAATCGTTCGTTTCATATGGTTCCGCTATGAACTTACTTTAAATAAAAAATTTGTAAAATTAGTTTAGTTATGAAATTTCTGCTTGTCTAAGGCGTGCCAAACTTTTGTATTTGCTCCGATTGTATACAACAGGCCATATAGGCGGAGAGCCCGCTGTAGAAAAGTCGAGTGTATAAGATTACAAGATTATGCCTCAAAATGTATGTGAAACGATAGAGCTCGAAGAGGCCTAAATATAATATTCAGGGCAGCATTGTTGAATCCTGTCCGAAACAGGTTTTATGGGTCAGTCTTCATTAATAACGATAATACCTTGTTATGTACATATGCCAAACGATAGAACTAGCCTAAATCTAACGTATAAAATTCTTGTGTCACAGTGTTTGTTGCCGTACTCCTCCCAAACGGCTATACCGATTCTTATGAAATTTTTTGTGTATATTTTGTAGGTCTGAGAATAGGGGGTAAACTAAAAAAATTCTATTTGGGGTGCATATTTAGGGTGGCCCTCACACAAATTTTTTTTTATAATAGCATTTTCCCAAAGACCACTACATCGATTCACATGGATTTTACACCACGTAGCTTTTATATTAAGGGACCTGGTTTAGTCTGTGAGACTTTTATTTAGGCTGCATATTTAGGGTGGCCCTCATATAAAAATATTTTTAAAATAGCATTTTCCCAAAGACCACTGCATCGATTCACATGGAATTTACACCACGTAGATTTTATGTTAAGAGGCATGGTTTAGTCTATAAAACATCTATTTAGGGCGCATATTTAGGGTGGCCCTCACACAAAAATATTTTTAAAATAGCATTTTCACGAAGACCGATGAATCGATTCACACCGCATTTCCACCACGTAGCTTTTATATTAAGAGGCATAGTTAAGCCTACAAAACTTTTATTTAGAAGGCATATTTAGGGTGGCCCTTACCCAAAATATTTTTAAAATAGCATTTTCACAATGACCATCGTTTAACATAAAGTTTACACCACGTGCCTTTTATATTAAGAGACATAGTAAAGCTCATAAAACTTTTATTTAAGATGCATATTTAGGGTGACCCTCATGCAAAAATATTTTTAAAATAAACCACTTCATCGATTCACATGGAATTTATACCACGTGTCTTTTATATTAAGAGACACTGTTTGGCCCATAACATTTTTACTTAGGGTGCCCCTCATACAAAAATATTTTTAAGAAAATCATTTTCAATAAGACCGGATAATCGATTCACACCGAATTTACGCCAAGTAGCTTTTATATAAAGAGGCATAGTTAAGCCTACAAAACTTTTATTTAGGGTGGCCCTGATACAAAAATATTTTTGAAATAGCATTTCGATTCACACCAAACTTACACCACGTGTCTTTTATGTTAACAGACATAGTTTGAATAAAATTGTTTATTTAGGGTGCATATGTAGCATATGCATATGTAGCATTTTCCCAGAGACCACTCCATTGATTCCCATGGAATTTAAACCACGTGTCTTTTATATTAAAAGACATAGTTAAGTCCATAAAACTTTTATTTAGGGTGGCCCTTACACAAAATATTTTTAAAATAGCATTTTCACAATGACCAGTCCATCGTTTAACATAGAGTTTAGACCACGTGCCTTTTATATTAAGAAACATAATAAAGCTCATAAAACTTTTATTTGAGGTGCATATTTAGGGTGGACCTCACGCAAAAATATTTTTAATATAATATTTCCACAAAAACCACTACATCGATTCACATGGAACTTATACTTTTATATAAAGAGACACTGTTTGGCCCATAAAATTTTTGTTTAGGGTGGCCCTCATAAAAATATATTTTTAAAAAAATCATTTTCACTAAGACTGGTTAATCGATTCATTCCGAATTTACACCACGTAACTTTTATGTTAAGATGCTAAGCCTACAAAACTTTTATTTAAAGTGGCCCTCATACAAAAATATTTTTGAAATAGCATTTTCACAAAGACCACTGCATCGATTCACATGGAAGTTACAACAAGTATCTTTTATATTAAGAGGCACAGCTAAGACCGTGAAAATACCAAAATTTGTGATGCAGATGAATGAGACTAGATACATATATTAAAAGTAAGGGAAAAAAGAAGTTTCAATGAGAAAATGCGAATAAAACAACATTTTGTGTGTATCAGCAATTATTTGATGCAGATGATTGAGACTTGGTAATAATATAAAACGCAAAAACTATAATAAATTAAACTCATCGCACCACCTAGCAGTAAGCTACTTTATGTAAAAGAGTAGGGACAGAAGTTGATTTCGCTTTAAAAATGGGCTGATTCGCTTTTTTTTTCATAGCATGAGTTCATACAGCTTCTCGCCACCTACCGGTAAGGGCAGAGCAACGTCTGCCGGGATAGCTATTAGAATATATAAGTTTGTTTTGTCGAATCCTGTCCAAAACATGTATTGCGACCCATTTAAGAAAAATTGGCCCTAAAAACGTTTTGCCACCCATCTTCAAGACCGGATCTGACAAAGCAACTCCACATATTCTATTTAGGCTCTTCGAGCTCTATCGTTTGGCATACACATCAAGCTTTTATCTTCATGAATGAAAATTGACCCAAAAACCGGTAGCAACCGTTTAGGCCTCTTGGAGTTCTATCGTTTCACATATATTTTGAGGCATAATATTATATAGTTTCAATTAAAACAACAAAACTGGCTAAAACTCGGGCATTTTCGTGCATCGGGACAGGTTTTGGCAGGGCAACCCTAGTTCGTTAGTTTCACAAAAATGGTTCACTATCTTTCCCGTACATCCCATCCAATAATATTATACACTCGACTTTTCAGCAGCGGTCTCTTGGGCTAATATGGGTGACTTTACATTAAGTTCAATTATTTTGGTTACTTTTTTTTTTGTTTCGAACCACAACTTAATAATTTCAATGTGGTGCCAATTTGATCCTTTTGAAAATGAAAGGAAGAAGAAGAGCTTAGGACCTAACTAAAACCATATACCAAGTCCGGAAACGTTTAGTAGGCGTAAGAGTAAACCAGAGATATTGATCTGTGCCACATACTCTGTTTTAGATCGAGAGTGGAATGTCAAGGGCAGGGCCGTGTTACCGCATACGCCACCGACGCCATGGCGTATGGGCGGCAAGGAAATGCGGGCGGCAAATTTTGAAAACGAGGGCGGCAAATTTTGAAAAGGGCGGCAAATTTTGAAAACAAGGCCGGCTCATCATTTTTTTTGCTCATCAAAATTTTTTGTATGGAAATCAAAAAAGTTCAGGTTTTTTATCTTATAACTTTTTTTTAAATATGGGGGTGGTAACATTTTATTGGCATACGGGCGGCACATAGCCTTAACCCGGCCCTGGTCAAGGGGATAAAGCTGTATATAACGCAATCAGCTCTTCCTCCTTTTGTTTCAAAATCAAAAAATAATCTTCACCCATGTGCTTTACATGAATGAAGCTCTGCGCAGTTTATAGTCAGTTATATTTAAATGCTTAAAAGCACAGGAACAACACATCTTGATAAGGTTTTCAATTGTACTTGTGTTATGAGCCACACATCCTTGCATATCCTTTCGAAATGCGCTCATGTGAAATGCCACGTATTGAAAACTGATGAATAGCAAGTTAATTGGCGACAGACGAAGAGACACATCGGTGAGTTGAATCAGCGCTGAAATGAATGCGCTTTTATTACAAATTGAAACAAATATGACATTTATCCTGTTCCCATTCTTGATTTTGTGTTTTCTCCCTTTCCTTAATCTAGGACATTTGGTGGTTGACTTCGAAATTGGATTTCATGCTTTTAATATTTGAGTTTTTTCTTTCATTGCGCCCTTTATCAAAATCATCATCAGCTACGCATTTTGAAAATCCTATATGGAAAATTTGGCTTCTTTTCCACTCTTGACAATTATTAGTTTTAAGCGTTTGAAGCGATTTAAGCTGAGTGTTGGTGGCTGCTGGCAGCTAAATTGTTTGTTATTCCATGACACTTCGTTTGCCATTGTAATTTGCAACACTGTTGTTCCATTGTTATTGTTTTTTGTTTTTTTGTAACTATTGCCACTTTGTGTGGCATGCAGTGGTTTTGGAAATAATTTTTGTTGTTTCTGTGATGGATATGTGACAGAATTCGCCATGCCACAGGAGTAGGGGAGCAGCGCTTATTCTCAATTTTGGATTTCACAAAGGACATGTGAGTGTTATTTAGAGTGTTTGTTGTTTTTTGACAATACAATTGTTGGACTTGTAATACGGAAATGTTGTATTTTATGCTCGAGTGCGTATTAAATTGCCATTGCCTCTCCCATCGAGAAAGATTACACAGGTCAACAAAATTTGGTCAAATCTATGTTGCTCAAACTCTAATACACTTTTCCGAAGGTTTTTGACGCGCTGAATTCGAGTCCGGTTTTCGAGATATTCTAAGCTAAAAGTGCGAAAATTACGGTTTTTAGAGATATTTGGAAGTATCATTCAAACTAAAAAAAAATATCGATATAATTCCAAGTGTGTTTTGAAGAGGAATCGTAGTTATTGCGAACCTCTTTATTGTTTTCATATAAAAAAAACTACATTTTTATGTAAGTTTGCCTCAAATATCTCGAAAGACGTGATTTTCGCACTTTTAGCTTAAAATATCTCGATAACCGGAGCCATTCAAGAAATTCTGAGCTTGAATTTGAAATAAGCGCGTCAGAAACCTTCAGAAAAGTATATTAGAGTCCAAGCAACAAATTCATTGTTGCCCTGTGTTATTCATATATTTTGTCTTTCGTTCGATATGCTAAAATAATACTGTTTTAGTGTACTGATTTGAGGAGCAGAAAAATCATATTCATTTGTGGAAAAAAATCCTTAGCACCTTCAGTGTATGCCGTCACTGTTGCTGAAAATGTAGCCCTGCCAGAAGTAAGTTTAATACTGAACATACATATACTGCCGTACTAAGCGAAAAAGACGTATCTCAAAAAAAAAATATCCGAGATTATTATGGCATCGGATAGCTTAAGTAATAACGCGTCTAATGATGTACTCCAAATGTCGGTATCTTAGTTTTGTCATATACAAAATATACTAAGAAAATTTCTTCTATCTCAATTTTACCACAAATTACTAAGCGAAAAAGACGTATCTCAAAAATACGAAAGAAAAATATTATTATATTCGTATACGAATAAAAAAACTAAAAAAAAAACGGGAATTAAACGCAAAGCTTCCTTGACTGGATCATGTTGTCATTGTCGTTGCAAGTTCTTGTCATTACTTGTTTGTTTTCGTTTCGAAAAGAACGAAAAAACCATGTTCGTTTGGAGAAAACTCCCTTTTTTTAAGGCTTGAGATTTTATAAGTAACAATCATGTATGCTTAATTTTTTAAATCTTTATCTTAGTATATATAGTATAGTTTCTAAAAATATAATTTGATTTTAGTTTTTATTTAATATTATCTGTATTTTATAATATAGAAAAAATTATATCTTTTGTATGAAAGTTTATATGGCAAGATTAAAGTAAAAAGACGTATCTACATTTTAAAAGCTATAAATACTAAGCGAAAAAGACGTATCTCATGAAAAGCGTATAAACGCAGGGAATTTCGATATTTTGAGTAAGTCATAAATAAATAACCTTAAAATGATATTTAAGTTGCCATAAATAAGTTAAAAAATTCGTAGAGAAAGTAAGAATAAAACGACATTTACAAAATATCAATTATCTAGAAACGAAATTTTTTGAGATACGTCTTTTTCGCTTAGTACGGCAGTATAGGTGCTTCAATTACTGGAAACAGTTTTTCCCATTATGTCTGATCTAGGCAGCTTATGTTAGTTCCCAGAAGCTGAAGCATTAAAAATACATTTTTTTTTTCGATATCAAAGTTCAATATTCGTTACGAGTATTATAAAAAACCTGTGTTTTTAAAAATCAATTTCTTCTACTTATATCGAATTAGATTTTATTATTTTAAGATTCCGAATTATACAGGAAAACTTAGTACATGTATCGACTTGGCTTAGCTATAGTTATTGTTTTCCATAGGCGCACATGTTTGAATTGCGGCTCTATCGCAACGAAAAAAAAAGACTATTTGCAAAAGCAAAGTAGTAGATTCGTAATCTATTCTTTACTATTACCGAATCGATATATTTTCATAATACAATTTTTTCTAAATAGATTTAATTCGCTAAAAAAAAAATTAATAGTTTTTATTGGTTTTTTTTATAAATTATTCTAAATTATTATTTAATCTATTTTTTCCGTTTCAATGTATGCGAACAATTTGAACTTTGTGCCCCAAGAGAAGCTTCGCTTCAAATATCAAAGAGCAAAAATAATAACCGTTCCAGATTCTGTGATCATCGAAACACATCAACTGTCTGGCAATCAAGTGCCACACGAACAACTCACTCCATTTGAAAATCATGTACATTTTACAAGGACTCAACATTTATTTCAAGTCGGATATGTTAAATTTTTCATGTGAAATTGTCAACGAAAATCCAATTTCACGAAGACTAATAAAAAATTAAAATTAACAAACGGAGAATCGTTCACCAGCCAAGTGCCAAAAGCCAAATCAATAGCAACAATGAACCAACCAAACGGTGGCATAACCCAAATAAAAATTAAGTCACCGAAAGCATGCAACCTTTAGCGAAGCGAATAAACGAATTAACGCATTATGGAATCCAGAGTGTCGCGCGTTTTACAAACAAAAAGGAAAAAGTGACGAGGAGCAAAACAAAGTGCTAGGAAGCAAAATTATTTTGGTAACAGAAACAGGAACGGGAACAGCGCAACTAAAAACCTAAGAAACAGTGAAACACTCGCAAAAATGTCAAATGTCAGAATTTGACATGCATGTGACATATCAGTGACAGCTACGCATTAATCAAATTCTCTTCTTTTACGGATACGGGTTTTGGTGCTGGTTTTCACATCTTCCACCGCTTCGATTGCCGTTTCCTGAGATGAGGCGTTTATGGAAAATTTTTGTTCAGTGACTTTTTGTACACGAAATTAGGATACGTCAGGATATCAGGATAATCACATTTTTTTAGTACTTCTGTGTTTGTTTTTGTTCATGATAGCACGCTCTGTGGCAACATATTTACGGGGGAAGAAGCAGAAATACTCGTAATGCGTCACATTAGCAAATTAGAGGTTTGACTTTCAGGATTACAACTTGTATGCATAAGGGGACGGGATAGTGTAGTGCCTTAAATAAACAACGAAAAGTAAAGGAAGCGAAATTGCACTATTTTGGGATGAAACGATGAACTAAAGTTTTAATATGGATACAAAATTCAGTGTAACAGTTTACTTAGTTGATGTGGTAATGCAAGACATACATATATTGGTATACTTGTCCAGAATTCGGTCTAAGACCAGGGCTTAAGGACGCAAAATTTCACTTTTACATTAAGATGAATGCAAGCTATTATAAATTTCACCAGTTAATTTTAAGAGGACATACTCAGTAGATCTCCCACTTCTAAAACTAAACTGAGCAGCATTAATGAGCATGTTATATTTAAGAAGCATAGAAACTAGATTATATTGCTATCTCAAAAACTTTCGAAAACACATGCAGAATAGATTTAGGACGTTAGCTATTTAGTTTGGCCATAAACAAAGATAAGGGTTGTAGGAAATGCACAGACGAATTTATTGAAAAAAAAAACAATAACAAAAAAAAACAAAATAATTGTCAAAATTTTGTAAAATTTTCTTTAAGAAAGCTGTTAAGATTGGTTGCAAACAGTCCGACGGCTATATATCAGAAAATAATGCCATTTTGAGTTAATACATACATATATGTTACATTCGTGGGGGAACTTTTTTTGATGGCGTCTGAATGCAGCTTGATCCCGTCGTGTCCAAATTTGTCAACAAAAAACAAAAGGACACAAATTTGAATATTTAAATCCTTCAGCCACAAACTTTTTCTTTCTCTTTATATCACACTCATTGGCACTTTGAGGGCCTTTGAAATGCTACTGATTTTCATGTTTTTTCATTTTATTTAAATTTATTCATTTCATTTTATTTAAATTTTGTTTATATAAAATTCATTTTTTGTCTGTCTGTCTGTCTGTCTGTCTGTCTGTCTGTCTGTCTGTCTGTCTGTCTGTCTGTCTGTCTGTCTGTCTGTCTGTCTGTCTGTCTGTCTGTCTGTCTGTCTGTCTGTCTGTCTGTCTGTCTGTCTGTCTGTCTGTCTGTCTGTCTGTCTGTCTGTCTGTCTGTCTGTCTGTCTGTCTGTCTGTCTGTCTGTCTGTCTGTCTGTCTGTCTGTCTGTCTGTCTGTCTGTCTGTCTGTCTGTCTGTCTGTCTGTCTGTCTGTCTGTCTGTCTGTCTGTCTGTCTGTCTGTCTGTCTGTCTGTCTGTCTGTCTGTCTGTCTGTCTGTCTGTCTGTCTGTCTGTCTGTCTGTCTGTCTGTCTGTCTGTCTGTCTGTCTGTCTGTCTGTCTGTCTGTCTGTCTGTCTGTCTGTCTGTCTGTCTGTCTGTCTGTCTGTCTGTCTGTCTGTCTGTCTGTCTGTCTGTCTGTCTGTCTGTCTGTCTGTCTGTCTGTCTGTCTGTCTGTCTGTCTGTCTGTCTGTCTGTCTGTCTGTCTGTCTGTCTGTCTGTCTGTCTGTCTGTCTGTCTGTCTGTCTGTCTGTCTGTCTGTCTGTCTGTCTGTCTGTCTGTCTGTCTGTCTGTCTGTCTGTCTGTCTGTCTGTCTGTCTGTCTGTCTGTCTGTCTGTCTGTCTGTCTGTCTGTCTGTCTGTCTGTCTGTCTGTCTGTCTGTCTGTCTGTCTGTCTGTCTGTCTGTCTGTCTGTCTGTCTGTCTGTCTGTCTGTCTGTCTGTCTGTCTGTCTGTCTGTCTGTCTGTCTGTCTGTCTGTCTGTCTGTCTGTCTGTCTGTCTGTCTGTCTGTCTGTCTGTCTGTCTGTCTGTCTGTCTGTCTGTCTGTCTGTCTGTCTGTCTGTCTGTCTGTCTGTCTGTCTGTCTGTCTGTCTGTCTGTCTGTCTGTCTGTCTGTCTGTCTGTCTGTCTGTCTGTCTGTCTGTCTGTCTGTCTGTCTGTCTGTCTGTCTGTCTGTCTGTCTGTCTGTCTGTCTGTCTGTCTGTCTGTCTGTCTGTCTGTCTGTCTGTCTGTCTGTCTGTCTGTCTGTCTGTCTGTCTGTCTCTCTCTCTCTCTCTCTTTACATGACGCTGTTTTTGTATTAAGAGACACTGCTTAGGTTGTAAAAAATGTATTTTGGGTGCGTGCATACTAAGGGTGATCCTCATACAAAAGTATTATTTAAATAGAATTTTCACGCAGACCGCACATCGAATCTACACCACGGTTGAGGTGAGGCGATGCGCACAGGGTAATGCTAGTATTATATAAAAATGCTACAAACTACTACGCAGGGTAATCAGCATAGTTTTTGGAGACGGGCTGAAAGAAAAATGAATATGTTTTTATAAAAATCTATATAATTCTAATCTTATTTAAGTAATTCTTTTATAAAGGGAGAACTATTCCCATGAACTTTCTGTCTAATGACATATTGAAAGTACACCTAACCCTCTTTTTACAGGGAACTTTTTTACACGATTTTGAAATAACACGGTTCAGAAATAAGATCAAATAAACTTTTTTACACGCATTTTTTGTTCTTGCACGAATCTCAAAAAAATTTTTTTTAATTTCAATTCTAAGTTGTACAGCTAAGTTGTGTATACAGCAACAAAAATACAATTGGGGGAGTACCCGAATGTTATAATCAGTTTTTTTTTATCTGATTGCACTTCAACTTGAACAAAGCATTAGGTTATTAAGTACTTATTTTGTGTTAAGGCGATCAGTTCGTAGTTTTAAAAGTTGATGTTCAAAGTAAAGTTTTTTTTTAATTCGATGGTGAAATTTAAAGTATAATTTGCATTCATGTTAATATTTTACTACTAATAAAAGTAATGTGTTAAGTATTCGGCTTAGATAAGTCCTATAAATACGTTATATTATTTTACATCTTTGTTATGTTTAGTACACACCCGATTAATAAAATGCATAAACAACAACAAAATCTACCAAAGAGAAGAGCAATTTCGTTAGAAACTAGAATAAAAATCTACTATTTTTATGCACGGTTTTCGGGATAGTATTTTCATCTTACACGATATTTTAAGGTTGTGGAACATATCCACGGTTTTCTAAGGAACGTATCTACCGTGTATAAAGAGGGTTGGGAGTATCTCAAAAGCGGTATGTGTTTCCTTATGTAATAAGGTACTGAAGTTATGTCTAAATTTCAGATCAATAAAATCATATCTCGAATAATTTCTAAAACTTTAAAAAATTACATCAAAACAAACGAATTTCCACTTCGTACAACGTCTACACAAGACTTTTGCTGTTACTTTGGTGTATATGGGGCATTCCATGCCAAAGCCAAGCACACCAATTTCCAGTCTTGTATTCGAAACCGTTATTGAGTAATCGGTTTTTTAAGTTTTAAGGCAAAAAATTTTCAATTAACAATATACCAGTAATAAATATAGATATCAATAAGAAGTGGGGTATTATTTTTTTCGTTTTTAAATGTAGTTTCTGAAAAAAAAAATAAAAAAAAATGATTCGAAGTAATCAGTTAAAATACGTTTAAAGATTAAAATCGACATTTTCGAAAAGTGCGACACCTTCAATTTTTATTTAAAAATGTTTCCAAAACTCTTCTCTATATTACGCAACTTTTAAGCTGCAATTGTTCTGAGAATTTTTTTTATTTTTTTTCGAATTTTGAAAATTTTACATATGTTTTTTATGATTGAATTATCTATATCACTAGTTTTCACACAAAAATATCTGATTTGTCAAATACTTTTTTATGTATTTTGGGTCGTAAATTCCAAAAGTGCCAACCATTTTTTTCTCTTAAGAATCATTTTTGAGTTATCTCCCAAAAACTCGATTTTTGCACTTTTTCCATTTATTTGGCCATGTATCCATAATTTTTTTTCGAATTAAATCAGTTGCACACCGTTCGACGTAGTTATTTTTCTTACTAACGGGCCAAATAAATGGAAAAAGTGCAAACGATAGTTAATTGAAAATTTTTTGCCTTGAAATTGAAAAAACCAATTACTCAATAACGGTTTCGAATACAAGACTGGAAATTGGTGTGCTTGTTGCTTTTAATACGCACTAAAACATAACAAAAAATGAGCGAAATCGAAGAGGGTCTAGCCAAAACCTCGATGATTTGGCATGGAATGCCTCATTTGTACTATGGTGTTTTTTTTTTCAAACTTTTGGAGAGGGATTTCAGCTCAAACCTGTAAACGGCGCGGGTAGAGTCTATGTCCAATTTCGTTGAAATTTAACGAAGAAACCGACTTACTAAAACGTAGAAAAAGTCTGCCTTAACTGCCAAGATATAGCGTTTTGGGATTTTTAATTGAATGGGGGACGCGACGCACTGTTGTAAAACCACGCCCACATTTTTCGTGTGACTACAAATGCGGAAAAGGTACATCCGAGGGAGGTATTTTTATTTTTATTTTTTTAATTTTGCGGTCCTATATGCCCATATAATAGAATCGGGTTTGAAGAAAATTCTCGCAAAATTTCAGCTTCCTAGATCACACCTGCGAGCGGCGCATCCACTTTGTTTCCTAATACAATTCATATGAAAAACGAAAATGCAAAATAACGAAAAACAAAATTTTTTTTGCGCTTTAGTAAATTTTCTGTTTTTCGGTTCAAAAAAAAATTTCTAATTTTTTCACGATGTGTGAGCAGATTACAATAGCCTTATATATCTGGACTAAGCCCATTACTAGGATTAAGGTTAATATTGAAGAAGAAGAAGAAAAACTAATCACGGATTCAAATTCCCCGATAGATAATTGCCCGAAAACCATACTTACTTTGTTCGAAAGTTTGACAACCTCTGTAACTTGCACCATTTTTTAAATCAACATTTTGGAAAATGGGTTGTTTACTTAAAACAGAGGGCGCTAATCCAGTTTTCAATATTAACCTTAATCCAAGTAATGGGCTTTGTCTAGACATATAAGGCTATTGTAATTTGCTGACATATCGTGAAAAAATCAAAAATGTTTTTTTTTTTATCCGCTCTAATGTACATAAGGAGAAAGATGAAAAATAAAACCCTTTGATAAGTTTAGAAAACGGCTTCTGACGCATCTCTCCACAAAGATTTGTTTTTTTATAATTTTTTCCAGCTTTAACTTTTTTGCCATTCAGGGCAAAGCAAATCTAGAAAAATAAAATGCAGAAGGCCAAAAGTTCCGCATAGAAAATGTATTTTAAGAAAATCTGGGTGGAGTCCGGATTGAGCATCAAAAAGCTCGTCAAGATCGGCACCGCTTAAATGGTAACCTTACTTGCAATTAAGTCAAGAGAATGAAATCTCAGAGCACACGGCTGAAGCTTAAAGATTAAGTGTTTTAAGTCAGAATAGTTTGAGCATAAATGAGGCTTGTCATAATACATATATATAATATGTCCATTAACATTATCGGATTTCAAATAATTGTTAAAATAATAAATTAACAGACAGACTTTGCAGTCTGTGCTGCTCATTCAAAAAGTTTCTTGCAATCACGTGCTGCAAAGTTAGAAAAATTCCGTTGTAACTTTGGGAAATCTCCATAAAGCATAGATTTTAAGATTATCATGTGTAATACTACATCTTAAAAGAAAATCTGTTTGACAGTGGCGTCAAAAATCCTTTACTTATTAACAAATTCAAAGATAAACGCTTGCTAACTTGATATTTTTTATTTTTTCCCCACTAATGTAATAAAACATTAGTTATCGATTTGAAAATCTGCGCAATAATGCGAAAAAGAACTCAAAAAACTAACTACATTTTGACACAGATCCGTGGTTAGCACTTATTTTAGAGTCAACAGTTATTCCTTGAGGAACTCACACTTAAGAATTCGTGTTTTGAGGCTACATTCCAACATTTACACGATTCACCTACACATTTCCACTCCCATGATTGCTGCCATAAATCAGACTTTCAGACCTACATACTTCTTCTGAAGAAGTTCTGATGGCAGCTAGCTTGCTTTGTCGCGAGGTGGCTTATGTCATTGGCATAAACGAGATTCTTCAGATGATCACTGAAAGTCCATTGAAACCTAGTAAAGGGTTGAAAAAATTATCTTTTCATTCGAAAAATTCAATCAGATTTAACCAAACGAGAATGAAATATCTTTCTTGGTGGTTGAAAACTTTAAGAAAAACAGCATTAGTTTCGTTTTCTACGTATTCAGGAAATGTTGAGAACGCCATAAGCAAAATTTTAATACTACTATTTAGTAATAAATCGATAAAATTACTTATATAGCATACATCAATCCGACAGATGCGCCTCCACCTTCTTCTTGCGATCATAAAAGTATCACTCCTTAGTCGTAAAACCACGAAACCGAACCCCATTCTGTTATGTTACTAAAAGCTGTATAAACAGTTGAATTAACTGATCCAAGTGAGTGATGGCAGAAAATGCAAATACAATTAAAACATGTATAATTCATGTCGACATTTAATATGATCATAGTTGTCAACCGAAAATGCCAGATAAAAAACTTAATAAAATTCTTCTACAACAAAAACTGAATGTTGTTGAAAAACACCGGAATGGATACAATAAAAATACAAATTTAAATTTCATTCAAATGTCAGCATTGTTGACATAAACATGACAAGCACTTGCACTTTTGTACTCGTATTCGAACTTGTGCTCATACTCATGTGTTCCTGTCGTATTTGGTCTGTTTTTTGTTGCTTTTTTACGACTTGTTTCAGTTTTTCAATAAGAGAATATCCTGTCGTACCGCAGAGAATCATCCGTGGAAGACACAACTTGTGATGAAATTGAAAAATGGCGTTGATTTTTTCTTTGCTTTCGTTCGCATTGTTGGCATTTTTTACAAATGAAATTTTCTTATGTGGAAATTTCTGTTTTTTGTTTCGAAACGAAATGGCACAACTTCCGCCATATTGTCAAGCCGTGACAGAATAGCTCCGTTTTGTGTGAGGCGATGGTTGGGAGCGGATTCACACGTGTCACAAGCTCATGTTAGCAGCAATCGTTCGTTGTGATGAGAATCCAACTTAAATATTGGCATTATAAATATTTAATGCGGCAACACTGGTAGGCTGTCAGTGTTTTTTCTTCACTTTGTGTTTACTTTATATATTTTTGCATCAAAAAAAGAGATTTGAAAAATTATTTTCCTAATCTATGTATTTGAAGCAAAGCGCAAAAAACGTAAAATGTTTCAATCAAATCTGTCATTAATAGAAATCTTCGTCACATTCCAAAAGTTGCTTCTGATGCAGAATTCCTCCAGTACGAGTATCTGGAATATCTATGTACATATTTTGGCAATATTTACATGAAATTTCTGTGCCACATTGCCAGCTGCTCGGCCATATTGAATTATTACCGTTAGTTTTGTAGTTTTTTACATACAACTTGTTATTGCTGTTGATTTGCGAGCGCAACGAATCGCATTCGCATTGAGATTTCAAATAAATTTGCGTCCAGATTCCTCACACATCATAGTCAGCGTCATATATCTTATCGGGAATGTTGTTTTTATTTTTGTTGTAATGTTTCATTTGAACGTTCTGTGTGGCTGTCTGAATTTTTTTGTTTATTTTGTAGTTTTATATGTTAAGCCAATTGCAAATCACTTTGATCTACAAGCACCTAACGAACCGTGGACCGATACTACCCGCGCGGACGGACATGCATACGCAAATACTGGACAGTGCTGAGAACCTCACTGACAGGCGAACCATCTGACAGGCACACAAATTCTGAGTGCAAATGAGTGGGCGATTTTAATTGTTGATAGATGTTCATTTAACTTTGTGTTTGTTGTATTTGGTGAAAAGTATCTCACATTCTGTGTCAATGTTTTGTTTTTAGCTAAAATGTATTCCGTTTTCGAAATAACTCAATTTGAATGTTTGTTTCTCATTCCATTTGATAGTGCAGTGTAACCTATTATTTGCACATGGCAACAGTGATAATGGTTCCTTAAATATTAGACCTGTTCTAGGATGGTTTTGGCACGCTGAAACCGTTTCGCAAAATTAATCTTGTTTTCGAAACATATGAGATTAAACATGTGGTTACCAATATGCAATATTTGATTTGAAAAAACATGCTTTTTGAGTTAATGATGCAGATATATTCGCTATTTCATGTTTTATTTCGTGTCAAACAAGTATCTTATAAGCTTGCCTTGTGAGAAGAGTTTATGTAGACATACTTTTCATTATTTTCATATAAAAAGTAGCTTATTGAAAACTTCAAATGTGTTTTTCTCCCACTTTATGCTTTTTGAGTTATGCCAGTGTTGAAGTAAGTGAGCGATATGTACATATGAGGATTTTTCCTGTATTTGGAATCCAAAATGGTGATTAATTTGATATAATTACAGTTTGGTTAAAAGTAACAGAAGTTGTATGCAATTTCTTTAACCAACAAATATAGCATTTTGGTTGCAAATGATTTCTTAATAGCTTAAGCTTTCGAGGAAGCTCGCAACACAGGCGCTCACTGATATCAGAAATAAGTTGCCAATTGTTTTTCTATTGAGATATCCTATATAAATTTGAGGTTATCTAACGCTGATAGCAAATTTATCAGCAGACTCTGAAGGGTCACTGGGGTGAGAACGTTGGGATGGTAAATTAGGGCATAAAACATTATTTGCTTCAATTAATTCCTTATTAGAAAAATTATTTAAAGATTTGGAAAATTCAACGAATTATAAAAACTAAAATTAGTTAAATTAAATAAATATTTCTGACTTAAGCGAATTTTTTTTGCAGTATTGAAGAAAACAATTGATCAATTCATTAAATTTAAAAAAAAAACTTTGGTGCAAACATAGAATGAATTAGGCATATCTAAGAATTGTTTCTACCATCTTTCAAATTTAGTTTTTGGTTTGAAGAATAAATTGGTAAGATCGGGGAGAATATTCACCAGCATTAAATAAATAATGCACCTATACTGAAAAGAATATAACATTGAAAAAACAGAAACTATTTAGGAACAATTTATTGGACATTTATCTAAAAGTTAAAAATATGATTTGAAAAATCTCATAATTATTGATAAAATTCAAACATATATGAACTGGTTAAAAATTCCAAAGTTTCAATTAATTTTACTAATTTTAGCTGATTAAGCTAAAATATTTTGTTGTAAAATCAGATAATTTGAATTTGAAAATCTAATAAAATATTTCGATTTTGAAAATTTTGTACTTTAATTTAAAGAAATGAATAATTGAACTCCAGAAATTTCATTCATAGGATTGCAATTATTTGATTTTACCAATTCTGTTTTTTCTGTGCAGCTTTGAGTTTCCCCCTTTTCAGTTTTGCTCTTTAGTTAATGAGTAAAAACAAAAAGAGGTCCTCACATTCAATGGTTATTCACTTAAAAAAAAACTTAATAAAAGTAATACCTTATAACTTCGTGGTTTCTTAGGTAATGACAAGATAAATTTCCCCAACTTTATTTCACCTAAATGTATCGATGACAACCTACTGATCTGTATATGATACTTAATTAAAAAGGTTAAGCAAATATTTTACTAAATGAATTTTTAATTCAATCCCATGGATCATGCATATTTTAGATAAAATAAAAAATTACGCTTACACCAAAAATATCTAAAAGATTTCGCAAACGAAGATCAGGGTCCCAATGTAGCCACAATCGCTCATCAATTAATCATTAATTATGTGATCTTTGTGAGATGATCTTCTATTTTGGTCTAATTTAATTTGTTAACTTTTCCTTAAATATTTGAGCCCTTGATTTTGAAAGTGGAATAACTACATTTCTTCTAGTTTTAAGATATCAAACTTTTTCCGATTAATTCGAATAAAAAGTATAGGTTTATAGTAGTTAGGATTCAAATTTATTACCTTTAGCGTTTTCATACACAAAATTCAACGTTGTTATTGTTTTAGAAAAACAAAAAGGTAACATAAAATGATTTTATCGAGAATGAATAAAATTATTTCACTCACAAAATTATCAAAGCAACAAAAGAGTAGGTTTTCCCACATGTAATTTTTTTTTAAAATACTTACAAAATTGAGTTTTCAGAAAAACCTCGCTATTGGTGAAAGTTCAGAGCATGGCGTTTCGAGTTTTGTTTTTTACACTAAGCTATAATTAATGTAGTTGTGACTTCTATGCAGTTTTGTTTCAAAAAATGAATGTCACAAATTCATTTTTGATCTACTCCTTTGGAGTTACCCCACTTTCGAAATAGACGGCTCATGTTAAGTGAATAATTTTAGTTGCTGGTACCTCATACTTTGATAGAAGAACGGCAGTTATTAGTTCCAACCCCCTTAGGGGTAAGTCATGCCAATTAATAATTCAAATGAAGCACCAATTTCAGAGAAAAAAAAACAAGTTTTTTGTTTAATTTTTATTTTTATTATAAATTTAAATTTTGTTGGTTGGTTGGCTGTTGTTTGTTTTTTCTCGCTCCTTCATTACCAGCCGAGTTTTTTGCACGATGACGTTCTTAAGCGGCTACCTTCTTTTCTTACTTTAAATTCGATTAAGCAGCAAAGTCCCCTGTGGATTTAATGGTGCTACGGTGTAGTAGAAAGAAAGCGTAATCGGTAATCAAAACCAGAACCAGTTCTTGACCTCTGACTTGTGCGGTTTTCTTCTATGATCGGATAGCTAATTGAAGGTTTTGAGAGCTTCCAGCTTCGAAGGGGTGTTGTGTGGAACACGTTTGTGGCTTATTGTAGATAAGCTGATTTTATTGTTCGAATTAGTGTTGTTGCTACCACATGGCCAACATGTACAAATACTGAGTGAGTGGTCGATTGTGCGGTCAACAGGTTTAGTGACCTCTTTTAAATGTTACCTCCAATATTGCTTACTTTTTCTGTTGCTGTTGTGTTCTAATGTAAACTTAGAACGCTAGAAATTAGCTCATGGTCTTTTTTTAATTCTCTTTGCTGTAGTCATCACCGAATGGTGATCTTATAATTAAGAATCCAATCTGAGGAATTCGCAAAAGGTAGCTTTCAATATTTGCATATAGTAATAGTCAATCTTCTGCTGTAAGAGTCAATCTTCTACTCCACTTTATTTTCGATTCACAAAAACTAAGGCTAGATACACAAAACATTTCTTAACGTTATAAGTTTATTTTATCGCATGCAATTGCTATGTCAGCAGTCTTTAGCATGGCAATTGCATACGTTGATATAGTATTACATTTTATGGAATCATGTATGACGCGCTACACTATTTGAGTGGGTCATACATGATTATGTAGATTCATATGTGGTACTCTACGTTAGTGAAAGGGACCACATATGACTCCACCATCCCTGGATTCAACAGTCCCTGTTGAAGTAGGATTTAACTTAAGTTCTACATTAATATTATTTTCCTTATTATTTTTACAAGTTCGAAAAATATAATGTAATACAAATATTGATACTAATATAAATAAAATGGTCAGTACAATATTCAAACCATAACTTACATTTCTATGGAATTTCAATTCCTTAATTTCTCTTATATTTTGGAATTGGTTAAGTTTTATTTCCTCAAAATTAATTGTTTCTTGAAAACTTACATCTTCGGATTCATTTTTTGGATAGTAAAATTTCTCTTGTGCAATAGCCCTTTCATTATAAAATGTTTTGTTTAGCAATGATACTTCACAATTGTAAAAGCTTATTAAATAATTTCTATTTAGTGTGATTTTTCTTTCGTCACAATTTTGCTTAAGTTTTATTTTAAATGCATTTTTCATAATAATTAGGTCATCATCCATGACTTCTACACTAGTTTCATTATTATGTTTTAGCTTGCAATTTCGAAGGTATACGCAATTTCTACTTTCTTGTAATTCTCTTAAGCTTGAATTTTCTTCATATAAATAGCTAATGTTATTTACTGTCACAACAAGTTCGTTATTTTCGTCAATTTCAAGAAATTTTTCGTTAGGAACTGGAGTTATAATTTTTAATTCTGTCGATATATAGGCTGTAGGAATTTTTATTGCTATAATAAGTGAATCGTTTTTGTATGTCATTATTCCCATTCTTATGAGTTTTAATTTATAAAAATCTATTTCAAACTTTTCAATTTCCTCAGCAGACAATACGCCAGGGTGTATTATATTGTTTTTTGCAGAAGCTATATTCTCTTGAATCTGTGTTATCTTGTTTTCAAGAGACTTAAGTTTTAACATTTGGTCAGAATATAGCAGTCTTCTCGCAATTTCATTATGCCTAGTTTTGATGTCTTTAAGAGATCCCTCTATATTTTGTCTATCATTATTTATTGCTTTCCTAAGTATTTCTATCGACTCGTTAAAGTGCGTATTTATTAAAATTTGTTTATTTATTGTTTCGATCGCGTTGTGACTATTTTTGTCAGTAACTCTAAGATGTTCCAATATCTCTTCTCTATCCTCATTATCCATGACCCCAAAGAGCCATTTGTAGGTGGTACCCACAATATTTATTAATCCCCTTTTGTTTCTATTTATCCTATTTGGCATTATAGTTTTTACTTTAGATTTGAGTAACTTGATTTCTAGTTTTAAAATATCCTTATTGTCTATGTCTAGTTCCTCAATATTATTTCCAATAATGTTAATTACCTCTAAAATATCTGTTGGATTAATGATGTGCAATACAGTAATTGTAGAATTGACAATTTCTACTTTCCTTAGCCGTATTACCGCGAAGCCGGAATTTTCCTCAATTTTGTTGACTTGTAGAAGTCCCTGAACTGACAAAGCTATAAGTGCTGTTATTACAATCGTGATTTTCATCTTGGTTGTTCAGATTCTCCTGAAATATTTAGTTTCACATGATATTAATTTGTATTATTTTGATATTTAAATTTTCGCCTAACTTGAGTTTTATAAATTTTTTTAAATTTATTGTCTGCACTGACTAGGTGATTACCCTCCTTCCTATAATTTGCAATTTTTTTATATTTAGGTTGCGATTTACTGACTCTGTTATTTTGAACGAATTCATTGTCAAACGGGTGATCGCTTATTATACCTCTCCTTTGATTAGTTTTACTAATTCTAGATTCTTTTTCTTGGGTCAGTTTTTGTGAAAAAATTTCTAAGTCTTCCCTAGACAAAAGGTTGTTTAGAAAGTCAATTGGTCGTTTATTAGTCGCAGTATGTATAGTATTATTGTAAAAAGTTATTGCTTTAGATACTTTTTCTTTTAGGTCATCCTTATTATCTTCGTCAGCATTAAAAAGCCTTATATGTTCATTTAGTGTAGAATGAAGTCTTTCAACATCTGCATTCCCCGTTTTTAGATAAGTAGTGGTGAAGTGAATTTCAATATTATTATCCCTCAAATATGTGTTTATCATAGCCGTGTTAAATTCGCTGTCAGCAACTATCCGTTTCGGTTTGCCTAAGTATCGTATACGTTCTTTCAAACCCCCTATTATTGATACCCAAGTCCGATCTTCCAACTCGTGCGTAGTGGCATATTTTGTAAGTCTATCAATACTAGTTAAAAACATTTTGTTTCTCTGGGGAAACCAAATATCGACATGGATAATATCATTTTGTTTTCCAGGTGTTTCAGTCAAGTTCAAAGGGTATTTTATTGGTTGTCTATCAAACTTCGCTCTATTGCAAATTTCACAATTATTTACATATTTATGTACTTCCTTTTGCAGATCAGGGAAATAAAATAATTTCTTAATCTCCTCCGTTACCTCATTAATGCCTCTATGGTTATTTTCTAAGTGCTTGTCTTCTATTATTTGCAAAAGTCTACCCCTGTCTACAATATCTTCCAATAGTATGTGCGATCTTAATATTTTCAGGTTTTTATTCCTCGAAAAATATGATATATAAAGGTTTTGGAATTTCAAGAACAGTTCGTTATCCGAACAGAGGACTGCTAAAAGTCCTTTTTGCGGCAAGTTGTCTCTCATAATTTCTAAGATATTGCTATCTGCTGTTACATTGATAATAGTCCTTATTTTCTTTTGGTAAATTATTTTCTTGGTCAAAGATTGCTTCTCGGAAAACTTCAAAATTAATTGATTTTTAAAAATATTAATAGCGTTTTCTGTAATTCTTATCGAGTCAATACCGTCAGTTTCTGCACTGTGAACAGTATCGTCATCGTCGTCTTCTATCGATTCCCTTAATTCGTTTAAAACTTCCTCTGTTGTCATAGCGTTTACGTAATGAAAAATGTCGGTATCTTTATCGAACAATTCATTAAGATTAATAGATACTGGTTTGTCTGGTTCTGTAAAGATTCGACTTAGACAATCAGCGATTACGTTTTCCTTCCCTTTAATGTATTCGATGTCGAAGTCAAACTCGTTTAGTTTGATTTTCCACCTTTGCAACTTTAAGTTTGGTTCCTTTAAATTGTTCAACCATATAAGTGGGCGATGATCCGTCTTAACCGTAAATTTTCTTCCGAAAAGATAGGGTCGAAAATATTTCGTAGCCCATACTATAGCTAAGAGCTCTTTCTCAATAGTACTATAGTTCTTTTCGTGCCCATTAAGGGATCTACTAGCATAACAAATAGCTCTACTATCTTGCATTAAAACGGCTCCCAGAGCGTAATTGCTAGCATCGGTTACCAACGTAAATTTTTTGGAAAAGTCAGGGTGAACCAATATTGGATCTGCTTTTATTAATTTCTTTAATTTTTCGAATGCCCCAATATAATCTTTGTCTCTTACATTAATTTTGGCATTCTTTTTCAAATATTTGACCATAGGATGTGCCACCTTTGAGTAGTCCTTTATAAATCTCCTATAGTAGCCAGTTATACCGAGGAACGATTTTATTTCTTTTTGACTTTTTGGAAGTTGAATCTTATTTATTACTTCAGTTTTAGCTGGGTTTGGCTTGATCCCCCTATCAGTGATTAAATGTCCTAAAAATTCTGTTTCCCTAGCAAGAAATTTACATTTACTTAATTGGATTTTGAGGTTATGTTCGTTTAAACAGTTTAGGATCTTATTTAGTGAGTCTAGGTGTTCCTCAATACTTGTTGAAAAAACAAGGATGTCATCCATATAAACTACACATATTTTCCCAATGAATTCTTTAAGAACAGAATTCATTAGTCTCTGGAAAGTTGAAGGTGCGTTTTTCAAGCCAAATGGCATACGTAAAAATTCGTAATGGCCATCTGCTGTTGAAAATGCAGTCTTATGAATGTCCCTTGCATCCATTTGTATTTGGTGAAAGCCCTGGACTAAATCGAGAGTTGTGAAATATTGGCATCTTCCCAATTTGTCAAATATATCATCTATATTTGGAATTGGAAACTTGTCCTCGACAGTGATGCTATTCAGTTTTCTATAGTCGATTACAAGGCGCCATTTTTGTACGTTTGACGCATCAAGCTTCTTTGGAACAATCCAAATTGGGCTGTTGTAAGGACTAGAAGACTCTCGTATTATACCCTGTTCGAGCATTTCTTCTATTTGTCTATTAATCTCGTTTTTATGAATCTCCGGGTATCTGTAGAGCTTTGAATACACAGGGATTTCATTTTGGGTGTTAATTCTATGCTTTACTGTGCTTGTAAACGTAAGGCCCTCATTATCCTGATTATAAAAAACCCTTTTATGTTTTCTTAAATTTGTCAGCAATCTATTCTTATCTGCATTAATCAAATGATTTGTATCAACATACTCCGTAATGTCTTTATTTTTTACTTCATTGCTAAAAATTTCTACCACGTTTTCATGATAGCAATTTTTCCCATAATCTTCCTCTTCCTTATTCATGTAAAACTGTATTGTGGTATTGTCCGTTCTCAACATTCTGTTTGGGTAGTCTATTACGCAATTTAATTTTGTCAGAATATTGTTCCCTATCAGTCCGTCGAAATTTTTATTAAAATTGAATTCTAAAAATTCACTCATATAATTATCTTCTTTAAATTCTCCAAAAATCGGGAATTTACAGAGTGTTTTTACTCTAAATTTTTTACCTAATGCTATGATATCGATATTTGTGTCGGTTTTCCATTTTGGGTTGCAAATGTCTTCATTTATCAAACTGAACTCCGCTCCAGTATCGATAATGAAGTATAATTGCCTTATTGGAGTTTCAACTACTATATAGGGTAATTGCTTACCTGGTTTGTGGGAAAATTTACCCCTGAACTACCAATGTCCATTGGTGTGTTATTACCCGAATGATTTCCCGAATTATTACCAGAATCACCTGAACTGTTGTTCTGGTTACCCCAATTGTTTCTTGAATTACCGGAATGATTTCCGGAGTTACCTGAACGGTTATTCTGATTACCCCAATTGTTTTTTGAATTACCCGAATGATTTCCTGAGTTATTTGACCTGTTTCCCTGGTATCCCCAATTATTTCTTGAGTTACCTGAATTGTTTCTTTGACTACTCCAATTGTTTCTCGAATTACTGGGCTGATTTCCTGAGTTACCTAAACGGTTTTTCTGATTACCCCAATTGTTTCTTACCTCATCGCTAAAGTTTGTTCTAATTGAAGAATCGTTAAAATTTCTTCTGAAACCGGTGGCTGTATAGCCTTGGTGTCTAGCTTCTACTACTATTTTAAAAGCCATCTCCAAATTTGCCGGGTTCCTAGCATAAATTAAAGTTTTAGTTGGTTCTGGTAGCTTCTCCTTAAAAACCTGCAGCGAAATTCTATTAATTTCTGCTGTCGTGAAACCTTCGTTTCCATGTGTTAGGAGCCTATTGTGTAACCTATTTCTGAATTTATTTATGCTATAATGGAGTTTTTCTATAGTGGAGTCCAATCCACATGTTTTTAACTTATCCATTAATTCTACACTGGATTCTTTTTCCCCGAAGTTTTGTAATAGGACTGTCTTTAACTGGTCCCAGTCCCCTACTTCCGCACTTCTGTGTATTGCCTGCCTAGTGCGGCCGGTACACTTATTCTTTAAATATGTAAATAGTATTCTCTTATTGTTATTATCAAACATATTTAGAGACGGGAGCACACTTTCGACTTGCTCAATAAAGTCAGGTAATTGGTTAATATCCGACCCATCAAATTCAGAAATTTCCTTTATGCAGGTTAAAACTAATTGAAACGATTGTATTAAGTTGGGATCCATGTTAGTATTTTTCCCTAATTTTTTTTTCAATAAAATTTTATCCTCACCAATCGATTTACAAGAAAGCACAAAAACCGCGTTTGACTCTTCGAATTGTATTTAAGACGATAATGATTTATATTTTTCTTTCAAAAATTCGTTACAATTCTCACCCTTCTTTTTTTTTTACCCTTATTGTTGTGGTCCTTGTTGAACGAAATTTTCCTCGATGTCCAACGCCGGTTGCCTTGTGACAAAGAAAATGTTGTCTTATTCGTTGCTGGTTTTAATGTTGATGTTAAGTGTTGCTTCGGTGAGTTGATCTTCCAAACTTTGCGGACAAAAAAATTTTTTTTTTGGTATAACTGCAATACAGCCTGTCGGTCACTGTTGTTGACTGCCAGGAGGCTTCTCGCCTTTGCTGGTTACCCTGGTCTTTATATTATTAAATTTATAGTATTTAATAAATACTATTTATGTTAAGAAAACTCCTTTATGTTAATGTTTTATGTAACATAACTTTTTGTTTTCCAAAACTTTCACTTGATCGATTTTTTTGTAGTTGCTTATTTTTTTATATTTTATTTTATTTTATTTTATACCTTGAAAATAAAATTTTTTTTTTTTAATGTTTTCCGTCGTAGTTAAATTTTTTTTCGCTTGAAAATAAAAATTTTTTTAAATGTTTTCCGTCGTAGTTAAATTTTTTTTCGCTTGAAAATAAAATTTTTTAAATGTTTTCCGTCGTAGTTAAATTTTTTTTCGCTTGAAAATAAAATTTTTTAAATGTTTTCCGTCGTAGTTAAATTTTTTTTCGCTTGAAAATAAAAATTTTTTTAAATGTTTTCCCTCGTCGCCAGTAATAGTCAATCTTCTGCTGTAAGAGTCAATCTTCTACTCCACTTTATTTTCGATTCACAAAAACTAAGGCTAGATACACAAAACATTTCTTAACGTTATAAGTTTATTTTATCGCATGCAATTGCTATGTCAGCAGTCTTTAGCATGGCAATTGCATACGTTGATATAGTATTACATTTTATGGAATCATGTATGACGCGCTACACTATTTGAGTGGGTCATACATGATTATGTAGATTCATATGTGGTACTCTACGTTAGTGAAAGGGACCACATATGACTATATACATAAGCTATTGAGGGAAGCACAAGAGGAGGAAACTTTGAACACTACCGCTCTTTTTATTTTAACTCTTATGCTTTTTGTTTGTTTTATGGCTTTTTAATGGAGCTCGGATGGGTATAAAAATAAAAATGACTTCATCAACACCATCACATTTGTCAAACAACGACAACGACAACGACGTTGTATAAACAACTTTTAATTGTCATTACAACAGCATTAAATTCGACTTACAATTAAAAAGCACTGTTATGTTAACAACGATATCCTTGTTGCCGTGTATCCTTTGTCATCACTCGCAACAACCGCTGTTGCTCACCCACAGTCGCCCGCTTGCCAGTGTTGCGCTCAGTTTGCTTGTGCATCACATCATTTGCAGCGACGCATCATCGTCGTAGTTTGTAACGCATCGTAATTCTTTTCACGGCATCTGAAATTTAATTGCTGGTAATTACAACGTGCAGCGCCATCTGTCGCTCGTACCGCTCTTGCTTTTGTAGCACTTACACATGCAATTATTATTAAAATTCATTCGTAAATGCACATTAAAATAACAAAAGTAAAAATTAAAAATTGTGCGATTTTAACGCTGATTTGCGTGTTTTCCGCCTGCTTGAACAGCTGTAGTTTTTGTTTTTGGCACTGCGGCTTTTTGATTTTAGGGGAGAAGTTGTTGCAAATTCGGATTCATCGAAGCTTCATTTGTAATTTTGACTTTGCAATTCAATTTGCAGAAACCTCTTGCTTTTTTGATTTATTTTTTATTTAACACACAGTCAAAAAGTTTTACCCGTTTTTTATATAAATATTTTGACTTTCATTGCAAAAGGACTCTGAAGGCAGCAGTGTTGTGTCAAAAATGTGAGGCTTTCTAAAGCGTATAGCGAAATGCTAACCTATGAAATTTAGTCTAACCGTAGCTAGTAGAAAAGTTAAGCTTAGCACAAAAAAATAATGTAAGTGACTTAATAAAGGGTGTTTTATTTACAGTGATAGAAGTTCACATTGAAATAAAATATAACTTGCTCATAACTTTTTAAAAAATCCCAATTCTGCAAAAATAAGTATAAGACCTTAATATTAATCAATATATCTTCAAAGTTATGCAATAAAAAGTTTAAGTTTAATAACTTGGGTTTTACTGTGCCCAGTTGAGAAAACTTTACTCTTTTTAAATTTCTTATAATTTTTGGTCTACATATATTCTTCCCGACGTCTTCAGGGATTTTCGAGAACTTTCGCCGTCTATTACCTGATCGATGAATTTCTATACTACTCAATAGCAGCTAGCTTTCATAAAACATTCGGTGCTTTTCAATACCATACAATTTTTCCAACTATAACCGTCTTTTACAATACTGATTATTTTCAGTATTGTTGGATATATTTCAACTATGTGTTTGGACTATTTAGTCCGTTTTTTCAGAAACTTTTAAAATTCATTGATTGCTTGTGTATATTAATATATGATAAGCAAAATTAAATTAAATAATAAATTAAAAATCTTAAACAAGCAAATTAAAAAGCTTAATATCAAAGATATTTTGTAATTCTTTATTTATGTGAAATAAGAAGAAGTTTTTTCAAAAAAATTTCGAGAAAATCAAAAATAAGTTTTCGCAAAGGAAAAGAAAAATTAACTTTTGGAGAGTAAAGGAACCTTTACAAATGACTTTATATCCGTTGTAGTTCAAAATAGTACCATTCAGGTAACATTCATAGTTTTTAAAAAAAAAAAATCAAAATTGTACTAGTGGTTAGACTTAGTAAGTTTTTACTACAACGCCATAAATTTGAGACATCCTTGCTAGAATATTCAAAAAATGGTGTTTTTTGGCATATATGAAGGTACTCTCGACTTACACGAAAAAGTGTTACGCATCATGAATTCGGCTAGTTGCAGTCATCTTCTTCTAACTATGCCTTATGATTTTTTCGGCAAAAACAGATAACGTACAAGCAACAAAATTATATCTGTATGATTTAAAAACATCCTGTGTAATGTGAGATTAGAAAACTTACTATGTCTGATGTCATAGCAAAAATCCGCAACTACTTCCAGTAACTTTGAGATAACTCGAAATGTGTATCTTAGGATCGCGACATGGTGTTTTTGATTTTTTTTTTCAACTGATAGCACCTCAATTTCATTAAGAAAATATACTTTTTATTTCAGCTATAAAATCCACGTAAATTAGTTTTGTTGCTATTGAAGACAATTTATTTCAATAAAAATTATTTTACTTCTAAAATTATAGCTGGAATAAATGCAGAAACGCTTGTTGAACACAAAACAGGGGTTAAAAAGGTCAAGTTGGACATCTTCAGCTGTCAATACTGCGTCGCAATGTGAGGGTTAGTTTAAGGTTCTTGGGCTGTAATTCACAAAATATCTCGTCTGGCAAGTTTCAGAACAATCCCACAAAACAAATTTCAAAATAATGCCGGAAATTCCGTGAATATGCAATTCTTGTTCAATTGCAGTGAGTCATTTGCCATTGTAATGTTGAACTTTGAAATTATGAGGACAGATATAATTTGAAAAATGCCCACATATTTTACATATGACAACCGATTGCCTTAGAGGGCTGCAAATCTGAGATTAATTTGTAGTTTATATCAGGTCGTATGAGTAACACTTAATGAAAATTCATACATAAATATGTAGAAGCAATTCATTGAAATCCACTCACCTCAAATCTGAATTTTCCAAATTTATTTTCATTTCAATAACAAGTCACGCAGTTTTCACACTTTGCAACTAAGTGACGCCATTAGGTCGACCACCCAAAAACAGCGTTGGAAATTATATAAACGCGCAAGGACGAAGTCTTTCAAATTTCTAGCGTGCGCCAAATATATACAGTAATAAACTACAAATATAGGGAATATATTCAAAGCAGTCGTTATTAATGCAACATCGTGCTGATTTGCCAAATCGCCATGAGTAGCAAAATGCAACAAATGCGATTCCAATCGAATCATCAATTCAATTCCGCTCAATTCTGCTCAATACAAATTCAATGCAATGCATTTCATTTCATTGGAGGTGTTCGGCTACGACGATGACAACAATGACTACAACAACAACAGCAACTTCCGTGAATTTATTTTCCGCACTTTGCACCAAAATGGCAAAAATGGCAAATAAATTGAAACGCAGCAAAAATGCTATGAGGCCGCACGCAAATGAAGATCCATGACCACGGCTCCATGTGACCAGCAGCAGCGGTGTTTGGAGCACAGGAGCAAAGGGTGCAGGGAAAAGGATAGACGCTATTCGCCGGTCAACTGAATTATTCTTGCAATAAATCCACACGCTAACGAGGTAATGATTTAATTTATTGCGAACCCTCCATAAATTAAAATTTCTTTGGCGCGAAAATTTGCGATGTTTGAGGTTGCAATTTCTGGTTTTGCCGACTTTTTTTGTAGCTATAAAATGAATTTCCCATGGACTTGGTAATCCTTCCCTCATATTATTTATCCCAAGAAGCTGATATTCGAAATGGTTACTCGTATAAAACACTTTGCTGAAACCTAATTTTTCTAATTATCAAATCTCCTTAACAACCGCAGCCATTAGTTTCAAAAGACTTTCGGCTGTTGTAACCCATGACACTTTTTTTTTCAAATCGATGGAAATGCAGGAAGCATCAACTCGCCTTGAAACCGACTAACCAATCAACTACTCAAATGACATACCCAGTGCGACAGAATCGTTACAGCAACAGCAAAAAAAAATCCAAAACTTGCTCGAAACTCATAACTCATTCATGCGCACCATTTTGCTGTTAAATGGTCTCCGACAGAGTCGTGTTTACCAAAATGTTTAATTACTCATTTAGTGAGGCTGTTCAACAAATTATTAACACCAACTCGTACATCTACCAATGACGACCAAGCGACCAGTCACTCGGGCACAGCGCTGAGATGCGATTAATTTATTGAGTTGCGGTTGTGGCTCTGTAGACCAAGTGGTCACATTCGTATGTTTGATATCTATTTATATTAGGGAAATGGTAATGAATTTTTGCACTTTGCAGCACGAAGACATTCTTCCGTTTTAGTCTTAGTGATATTGATTTTGCGCACCTAAGCAATATTTTCATATCTCTCCCAACTTCTTGTACGTGCTCGCAAAGTTGCAAAGTTATCTCCACAAGACTACTGATTAACAACCTACGCTTTCGTCTTGAAAGCAACCAGGAACAGTTCGACTTTGGCAATGACTTACTCAAGTACCCTCTAAGATAAGCTGGCCGGTACCTTAAATAGTTGAGTCGACCCACACCAACCAATTCTTCACTTAAAAATTGACAAATCAAAATGACAAGCAACCGGCCAGCCAGCTAGCAAATTTAATGGCCTCCTCCGCTGACAACACTCGCCAAGTTGATTATTTTTTGTTGTTTTCATAATTCATTTCGTTAATAATACGGATAATAATTCGTCAAATGGATGCTGGTGATAATGCCGATGACGATGCTGCTGCGTTTCTGCTGATGAAATGGGAGACGTATGCGCGCAGTATTTGCGTTATTGTAACTGATTTTTACCAGCTTCTTTTTTGTTGCTCATTTTTATGTTGGTAATCGTGTGTCTTCGCCCGCATGGAATGTCACTTTGACGTAGTTGGGTTGGGTTCAGCTAAGGTTTGATGAAGCTATCTTCATTGGGCATCATTAGGGCCGCCAAGTAGAATGAAATTATTGCATCAAATAACAACTCATTAATTTGTCAAAATCAAATGGGCAGTTTGGTACTGTCAATGGAAAGAAAGATAAATAGTATTTTTATCAAACAAACAACTTTCAGACTTTGCGTTGCAAACGAATAATAAAAGTGCAGCATAGTTGCAAAACCATTTTTGCTACACCGCTTTGAATATCCTAAGGTAGCAAAGTAGCTTCAAATTTTAATACCACCTTAAATTGCTTTGTTTTTCTTGCAAGCCTGGCAAGAACTGATTATTGGTTATATAAGATACAGTTTTCTTTGCATCAACTTTCAGACCGAAACCCACAGTTTAGCATATTACGTATGAACACTGTTCCTCAATAACAGAAGAGTTATGTTTTATGAGTTATGATTGCAGTTCGATTCAAAATAATGAAGAGCATAAATTTTTCCAAGTACCGAAACAATAGGGTCAGAATTCGCGAAACCGACATGTCTGAAATGTTTTTCAAAGTTTTTTATATAAATCAGTAGCTGCAAGTGGTAGAAATTAGTGTACGGAAAAATTTTTTAAAAAAAATTGTTGTTGCAATAATTATTGCCAGTCAAAGTTTTCATTACCCTTTTTTTTAAATGCTATAAGTTTTGAACTGCTTGACTGATTGTGACGAAATTTCTTAATTTCTGTAGATAATAAGTTGCAAAAATTTTGCACTTTTGTTGTTAATTAGCAATTTTTCTATCAACAATTGAATTTTAATAACTTGCTCCGCCTCGAAAAAATCTGAAAAAAAATTACAGAGATGCATTGAACCCTTCCAAACTAGAATTCATCAAAAAAATCGTGGAGCCTCAATTAGTTTTTACGGTATAAATATTATAGTGGTACCGGGCGGACGAAAAATGCATAAGATTTTGTTGTTTTTCAAAAAAATCAATAACACTAGTTTACAAGACTTTTTTCCATGTATTTTGGGGCGTAGTTTCCAAAAATGGCAACCATTTTTTTTTCTTAAGAATCGTTTTCGAGATATCCCCAAAAAACCCCTTTTTCGATTAATTTTTTTTTTTTCGACTCATAAACGGTTTTCAGCACTCCAAAGATATTTTTATTCCGTTTCTAACGATATGCTGTTTCCTTGAATCGAATAAGATTTGATGAAGTTACAAGCGCACAAAGTTAAAAAAAACTGACTTTTTTAAAAATCACTGAATTTCAACTGCTCCATTTGAATGAAAATTTTTTTCTTTTTCATATTTTTAGAATTAAAAATGAAAGACTATTCTTTTGCAAATATTTTAAGAATAATTTTGAGGATATCGGACAAAAAATGATTTATATAAAAAACTTTGAAAAACATTTCAGACATGTCGGTTTCGCGTATTCTGACCCAATATTCTCTTATCAATCAAGAGGTTAAAAATAAGCAAAACCGTGTATCTGTCTCATGATATAGATTTCAAATCTCTTTTTATAAAAATCAAAGTGCGTTAAAATATCAGATAGTGTGCGTTTTCAGAAGATTTTGCTAAGGCTTTGTCAACCTCTTTGTGATTGATCAAACCCTCATATTAAATAATAATGAAGCTTGTGCTATTGGCCTTCTTAACTATTAAGCTTGAAGCATTAATTCAAGTTCAAAGCTATTGTGCTTGCTTTTTTATTATTCTAATTAAATTTTTTTAAACTTTTTTCCTTTTTTCAACATACGATGAGCACATACAATATCCATAAATATGAATCAAAGTGATCTTTTGTAGAAAGATACCAGGTTACAAGCTGATGCAGGTAAAGTTTATCCACGATTTTCTGCGAGAATTAAAGGAATGCATAAATATTCATTTCAGACGATCCTCACATGGAGGAAGCGTGTTGAAAGAGCCTTCAATTTAAGCCTTTGATTGCAAAATGAACAAAATTTTTATAAATTCTTTCAATTCTATGCATTTGCAGCTTAAAATGTGTTTTAGTGAAAGTCTTTTGTTTTATCTGATTCACTTTTGTTGGCCAATAATTTAGCATTGGACCTGTTGTCAAACTACGCTTACATTTGTCGTATCTTCCAAAGGGTTTTTTTTTCGGTCCCAATGGCATATTTTTTAGCACTGGAACTAAGGGAAATTCTCACAAAATATCAACTTCCTAGATCGAATTTGTGAACGGCTCGAATATAGTTTGTTTTCTATAGGTGACTTATTTGTTGAAGTCCTAGTGTCGAGAGGATAACACTTACTGAAACTTTATTTGATATGGACGAACAGACAAATAAGATTTAATTCAACTGAGATAGCTTAAAGGAACTACAATCCTCTTTGGCTTAAACAAAAAAAAAATCCTGTGGTAATTTGTACAATGCTTTACTGAAGTCATTGTTGATGCACTCGACTTGCCCACCAAAGTCTAAAAAGCTTAACGCAAAAGAAGTAAAATCAATGAGGTTAGAACCTTAACGTGTTAATCTACAATTTGTTCAAAAATCTTTGATATTTATGATAACTTGGCTGTGGACATTCAGTTTGAGACATAATTTTAACACGCTTTCTTGAAAAATTGGCCTATGTATGATTCGCTTTAAAAAAAGAGAGACAGACATAGACTTATACCACAGATGAAAAGGTGAAATTAAGAGAAAACAATATGAGGGGGATGGAGAAACAACGGAATCGAAATCAAAATATGGGAAGTCGTGAGATAAGAACACAATACGTCCACGAAGTCGCGGTCTAGTTTGATATACACTTCATTAAAATCATCTAAATGAGACTCATCATATGTCCATTGAGTCCATATGGAAAAAAACTTTTCAATAACTTTAAAACCATCCTAAACATATAGTTCCAAGCCAGGGACGCGCTCGTCTTCGGCACTATGGTCTTCTCCTGTATTAAAATTGTTTTAATTATACCGCAAGCTTTACTCCATCAGCTGCTTACAATGAAACCCTTGTGTTCTTTTAATTACAAACTTTGTTTTGTGTTATTATATAGAAGCATACTCTTAGGCCTGTAGCTCACTGCGACAAAACAGTTTTCGTCACGTTAGTACATACTTTTTGTGCTGAAGCCGTGGAACTTTTGCTAAACAAAACTGTCTTGAAACTGTTTTGTCGCAGTGAGTTACAGGCCTTGGTGTTGCAAAAACCAAAGTTCATGCCACCTTTGAAATTGCCACGTGTCAAATGAAGTTGAGTAAGCTTTCAAAGTCATTTATCCATCTTGCGCAAGTCAAAACAGTTTCTCCAGTTGTACCCCTGCTATGCTTCCCAGTTTTATTGTGGCATATTTGCAATATTAAAATTCATTAGATGCACCACTTTCAGCGCGCACTCCACAAAAACACCTGAACGCATGCAATAAATTGATTGATTGATTCATGGCGTGAGCTTCAACATATTTTCAGACAAAAGCAAAACCCAGTTCATACGATGAAATATTTGATCAGCAAAACAATAAAATAAATATTTCCGCTTGGTAAACTGTGAAATTATGAATGCGCATTGCAATAAAATAAATTACACAAAATGCAAAACTGCAGCTTTGTATCTTGAATTCTTAATGAGATCAGCAAAACTCCTTGGGTCACACTGAGCATTGAGTTGCACCTTGAGACATTATTCAAAAGATCCTGCAAGGATATGCATGTCATGGTAAGTGCAACTAACAGAGGGTCCAGTTGATCCGAAATCCGGCATTCAACTAGACATACCAAGATCAAAATATTAAAATTTGACAAGTCCACTAAACATAACACAACATTTACAAGCAACGCGTGATACACAAAATACCTGCAATCATCATAATTCGATTTGACAATAAACACAATCCTAAAACTAAGGCAGAGCTTCAAATGCATGAAGATGCATTATCGAAATTCGGAAATGTCATGCTGATGCATTTGACGTCAGCAAAATAAAGGTCAAAACACCTGCGAGGATGACTTAAAACAGATGCGACATTTTCTATTCTTTTACCACAAACTGAAGAACGAGTGATAAACATCAGTTTGTGATAATAAATCAAAATCCAAACTTTTGGTATTTTTCCTCATCAAAAGGTGCTTAGTATAAACATTTACTTTCTACTGCGGCGTCAAGTGGTTCTTGTACATGCGCTCCTCCGAGCCAGACGAAAGATCGACGCAACATGTGAACGACATACATACGAGAAATGTTTGCGCTGTCATGTTTGACAAGACTTTTTAGGTTCACCTATGGGGAAGAAACAATAAACTGAAGAAAACAAAAAAAAAAAGAAATTATAATACTTTGGATGGCGTTAGAAAAGTGATGTTTGATCGGGCACTAAAAATATGATTTATGGTTTTTTTCACAATCTGGATGGATCATCGCTTCGCTGTCTGGGCGCGAGTTAGAACAATTTTGTAAGGCGCCACAGTGACTGTTAAGATAGAACTACAACAGGCACTGCTTCATGTCCAAAAATGAGCGAGTGTTCGAAGATGTAGCCTTTGCCGGCCATAAGTTAAATTTCGTTAACTCTTTATAGAGCAAAAGAAATCGCTCGTTCTCTTCGTAAATGTCTTAAGTGATAAGCAATAAAACAAAAAAAAAATAATTAAGCTGCGAATTTTGATAAGTGTCATTGCAGAGTGCTTTTAATTCAAAAATAATTCCGGAATTGTTGCAAAGTCAGTGGTTGTTAAGGAGGGGGTATGGTTTGAGCATAAGTTTAAAAATATTTTTTAGTGATATGGTAATAGTAAATTTATTTATTAAAAAAACATATAAAAGTACAATGTTTAAAGAGTATTCTGTGAAAATTTCATTAAAAAATATTGCAAAATAAGCCATTGTCAGCAAATTTCCGCGGACGCCTAAAAAAAATAGGTGGTTTGCGGTGGACAACATAACTCATCACTTTATCATCTGAAATCAAAAAAAATCGTCTTTTTTGGCTTAAAAATCATGACAAAATCTTAAAAATCGTAAAAAAAAACGCTTCGTCAATACCTTGAAAAACTCATAAGCTAACCAAATTTTTTTGATTTCAGATGATAAAGTGATGAGTTATGTTGTCCACCGCAAGCCACCTTTTTTTTAGGCGTCCGCGGAAATTTGCTGCCAATGGCTTATTCTGCAATATTTTTTAATGAAATTTTCACAGAATACTCTTTAAAAATTGTACTTTTATATGTTTTTTAAATAAATATGTTTACTATTAACATATTACTAAAAAACATTTTTAAACTTATGCTTAAAATGTAGAGCTCAAAGCCTACCCCCTCCTTAAGCGAAATACTTAAAATTTATTTATGATATTTGTCTGTACTGCGATTTGTCTATTTTGGGTATTTTGCAGCTTTGAATTCAGCTTGGCCTATTGTAGTTCTACCGTAAGGCGCAAGTATAAAAGTTGAGTTGGAAAGTGCTGCAAGTCTCATATCGATGATCGTATAAAATGTTGCAAAACTGAACTTTTTTTATTTATTTTATATTGTAATTAACACAAACGCAAATGCCCACTTAGTAAGCCATGGTGTGATTTCGTGTTCATATCGTCATGGATTATTAGTAACGCATTCCACTATATTAGCAATGCTTGAATACATACTATTCGTATTCAAAAATGATTGGATTGTTGGTTGATTTTCAAATGTGACGCAAGTGAAGTCTTTAACACGAATGCAACACATTGACAAAGAATGTGGAATTGGTGACATATTTGCAATTTTAAGATAAAATAATGCAGCTGTAATGGATTTAAGATCGAAGTTCAGATAATTGATAATCTTGATCGCCTTTATATTGTTATAAATTTCTATCTGCAAAAAGCTATTAAGTTAGATTTCTTAGGCTGTAGAAATCAATTTCCGTAATTTTGGTTCATACGAACTTGAAAAAATATTGCGTTATTAGCTTCTGGAAGTTAAAAATAAAAAAAAAAACTAAATTTGTTTAGACTAAACAGAATTGGCTGTTAGTTTAAGAATCAACTCACTTACACCAAATTATGCTTCATAGTGAATCACGTACTTAGCTTCTTGTGAAACTAAATTTGTAGATCTCGTAATAAAACTGAGTATATGACCTTAAATCTTTCTCTTTTGTGTGACCGACCTTCTCACGGAGCATAGGGTCTTCACTAAACTTTTCCAACGTGCCTTCAGTGCTTTCATTCTCCCCAACATTTCTCCGATTCAGGTATTTCCTGTCTAGGCTGAATAGTTTAGAAGGCTTATAGCTGTAGTAGCTAACCTCTGTTTTTATTGCAATATTAAAGGTAACATAAAACAGAGTAAGAGCTTAACCAGTGTTTTTGTTGCCTTCCAACAAATGCAGTAGAGCAAGTGCTTATTGTTTTCTTTCTCCCCGACAACATCCCGAAATCTTCAAAATAGCAAACTCCTAGTCCTTATCCATGTCCACCTTTGAAACACCTTCTCCCAAGGCATCATTTCTTCCAGTCATTTCGAGAATGTCAGTGATGAAATCGTGTGTGAATGAGATTATGGCAACAGACCGGAGAAAATGGAACGAAATTCTGAATTTTTAGGATAGCCGATCCGAAAAATCGTGCGAGTTTTGATTTAGCTTTGCGATTCTAGTTCAACCATTACTATTATATATATAATTATGAAATTCCTGTAGCTTGCATAACACTTTCACAATTGTGGAATGTAACAGTTCGAACTTTCTATGACATTGGTTCCAACATACTTACTACCAACGAACTGATTGAGCAGACGTTTGGCAACCCTAACCAGTGTTGATGAGACACAACCAGTTGAAATAGCTCGCTGCAGTTTTTCCAGTTGGCCTGCTGCTAGATACTCGTATTTTCAAATTTTTAATGAGCAAAACTGCGTTGTTGCTGCCACAGCAGCTAAGCCAACTGCAACATCGAATGCACTCGCTGATAAATCATAATCGCGGTGCGCATCGCTGCATATGCAACGGAAACAGCAACAGCAAATGTTGCTACAGTGGCAAAAATTACTAAAAGGCGTTGCTATTGCGCCAGCTACTGTGCAATGGCAACAAATAATGTTCCTGACATTCTTGTTGTTGCATTTGCGCACAAAGACAATAATTAATTTTATTGCGCATGCGCACGCGGAGTAAAACGCATGTTCATTTAACGATTAAATAAAATTGGAAACGGTTAAGACATTGTAGCTCTAGCTGCTGCCAACGTGAACGCTGTTCTTGGCACAACTATTGACACGACTGCTGCTGCAGCGGTTGTGGGCAATCGCACGGGGAAAGCGTCACGTTGCGGCAGTGCTCGCTGCAGCCATTTGACAGGGTTGCCATTGCACAAAATGACTGATGCGCAATAAATTTTGCAACTTTACGAGCACCCGAGACTGACGGAAAATATTTTAAGAAATTAATTAAAATAAAAAGAAAAATTGTGCAGCACAAGGAGATGTAATTTATTTTTATTTTAATTTCAGTTGCTCACCTACGTGTTAAGTCATAGATAGAGCAGCCACTAACTGTTGTTCCCAGAAGCGGTTAGATGTAATTTAAAGGCCGCTTTCGTTAATAAATACCGAAAAAATTCCATTAAGCTCATTTGAACATGACACACACAAACACATACGAACCGAACCTTCTGACCATAAAGTGCGAACAACGGCGGCCGCCGCATAGACCACACGCGCAACAACAGCATCAACATTTGTAATTTCATGTTTTTCCGGCAATTTATTAAGTATTTAGAACCCTTTTAATGGTTTACGGTAGCACCGTACTCGTACTTTTGAATTTGAAGTTGGTCATTTCTGTGAAATAAAATGGTAACGTACGACGGAAGGACGCTGTAAAAAGTTGTAAAGCGCCTCAAGCCAGAACATCAGCCGAGGCAACAGCAATATGACAACAAAGCGCGGTCTTTGTGTAAACTTTTGATGTTCTGTTCTTTCCTGCTTGTGCTCCCATCAGAATCGAGAAACAAAAACAGGTGAACAGCGCAATGAAACTTTAATGTTTTATGATTTCACATTTTTGATAACCTCTGATGGTGAAACCTCCATTGGCCAGGTTCAGGCCATAGATGTCCAAGATTCGGTCTACAGATGGGGGACAGATGCACGAAAATTTGTTAAGATTCGTAAATACGAGCTGCCACGACAGATGACTAAATGTCATTTCAGATTTATGATCCAGTAAGAGACACAACAAATGTCGCTAGAAGAAGTCAAGTGGTGCCCTTAGCGCATGCGCAACTTGTTCTTGTTTTAGGAAAAAAAAGGCATAAAAATGGAAAGGAAGCCAACGGAAAACAATAAAAGTTGTTCGCCTTAACAACAGTCGGCATAAATGAATGAATTTTGGTCGCAACCGCAGGGTGCAAAAAATGAGTTTTTTACAACAGTGACAGCAACAACAATTGTTAATCTCTCGTTAATCGCAATTGCGCGCCTAATAGAATTTTCGTTAAATGCGTTTTGAAATTTCCGTAGGGACAATCGGTCAGACAAATTCGAATCATTGGACAAATGTCGCTCGACGTCGAAGTCGTATTGACCCTTCAATGACAGCATTTGCTCGTTTACCCGTTTGGCCTGCTTGTTTTACTTCGCATTCCTTTGAAGATAAGCTGCTGCTGTGCGAATTTTTATTTTTCAATTTCAGTTTATTTTTTCAGACAGGTAGTATATATAGTGGTTGCTATTTAATAAGTTTTTAATATACGAGCAGTAATTAAACGTTAAAAACAATTTTATAATTAATAGTGCGCCTTAGAGTGTAACGACTTTCAGAATCCCTCCGCCATTAAATCCTTGTACTATATATTAATAAAATTTAGGGGCTATATCCTATATATCGCCTCGACCTAGACTTTCTGTCAGATGTTAGAATTGTACTGCCGACTTAGTGGTCCAGTGGCTCAGAGACATTCGATGCATTTAGCGGTGTGATAACTATAAGGAATCATTAGGAACAGCTCACAGTAAGTATAATAAACCCCGTATTATATCCTAGAATAATTTAGTGACTAAAAATGATTCAACAACCGTTTGAAACTAATAGTTAATAACTTTTTCGACATTTATGTTCATTTGAAGTTAAATAACAAAATTTTAAAGAAAAGTTTCAATTCAGGCTTACGCAAATTTATAGGTCACATACTTTGATACTCGTTCATGTTTTTTTTGTAATTCATTGATTGGAATGCTGTTTTGTTAGCTGAATTAATGTATCGATCAGCTTTTAGCACACAAGCTTCAAAAATTCAAGCATAACAAACATATTCAGTCAGTTTGGAAATCATGCATAAATGCTCCAAATGTTTTTAACAAGAAACTCTCATATCGTAAAATCAAAACAAAACGAAACTCCAAGTTATCTATGCAAAATACAAAACGATCATTGATCTTGCCGCCAAATCTTGTAAATAGTCTTTGAAAACAGCACTGAATTCTATACATTTATTGAAAGTCGCTTAAGTCGGCAAAATCAATTGAATTACGAACACGCTCGAGAAGGCAGGCGACTTTGACAAAAGACCTGAGTACACAATACTTACGGCAAAAAGTTCATAGTCGCCATTGTTGCCTGGTATTTGAAATTAGAAAACCATAAAAAGCTAACAGCGGTATAGGAGAGGATAGCAAAATTTGCTGGATCATTGCCAAGATGTTGTCGATACGAGCTTTTGAAACCTGGAGACGAGTGTTGCTCATAATTGCTGCCAAAAGGCAGAGGTGCTGCCAAATGAAATCATTTTCTTACGGGCTAAAGCGTCAAATTGAAGGTGATGCAGCTGCATGAAGATCGATCTAAGTGACGGACACGCATGCAGCATGTATGCCTAATTGTGAATGATTTACCAGGAATTCCAGCAACATCAATACTGAACACTCGCACCGAACAACGAAACATCTTAGCTCTGGTCAAAAGGTTTTGTATTTCGCCGTTATTAAATGGAAACAAGTTCATATACAAATTTCAAAGATATCGCGATACAACAGCCAAAGAAAACAACAAAAACCGAGGTCACGGATTTCGCTCTGACCTCTGCGCATGTGTTCAACTTACCGTATCTATCGCATTTGTATCTTTAATTTATGCCGCCGCATATACTTCGAATCAATCTTATCACAAATGAAGAAAAAACATTTCTCCCATTTTGTGGCTGTCACCTAAGCCATTAACCTGATTTTCCAGATTTTCAATCAAGTCAACCACAAAGCGTAGCTCAAAACAAAGCATTATAGCAGTTAAATGCTGCATGTTAGATGCTTATGGAGCGATGTATCTCACAGATTCATTATAAAGTCAAATTTCATTTGGTTAAAAAAAAAGGTTTTGAGCGAGCCATTGTCCCTTTTTTCAAGAAATTTAAATTGAAATTTGACTATGGACTGAAGTGAAACGAAAAAAAAAAAAGAATTTAAATTGTTTTCTAGAAATAATGGTAGATTTGTCTGTGTAACTATGAGTTACTTGTATCGCACCAATGAATAGAGACACGCAGGTACTTTGCCGTGATGCTTCTACAGCTTGGAAAAAAAGAAGACAAAGCAAAAGATCACTGACTGATATACCCGCGTCAATGAGCAACAACTCCTCCTCCATCATTCAACTCAACGGCGCGCACTCGATGCCGGCGGATTTAAATCTTACAATTTCTTGTATGTTCTACTTTAGGCTCATGTGGCTTTCGTCAGTTCTAAATGAAGTTATTGTCAATGGTGTTGCAGCTACATGGAGGACATCAAGTGATCGTGTTGCGATCAAGTATTTGACTTTGTTTAAAATCGCTTTTGTCTTCTTTTTTTAAGGTGCACTTCTATCATCTTGCTGATCTACCTGTCATAGTTTTCGTAATACATGCACATAAATACATGGATATGAGCAATAGCATTATGAATAAAAATTGCTGCCCTGATGTCATACAAATCAAGGCCGTACGCAGAAAATTTTCGGGTGGTTCGAAGCATCGTTATTTCTTTTAACAGATTTTTTATCGTTTTCAAATTGATAGGAAAAAAGGCACTCACTTTTTTTTCCCAATGTTTTCAAATTGAAACAAAAAAGGTCCTCAATTTGTGACTCAAAATAGTATGGGATGAGTCCAAGCCGCTGGTCTGCACTCCCTGAAAATGTCTTTGAGTGAATTTGATCAGCGATGCACTTGTGGATGAATTTCCACCCAAGTTGCTTAAAAAACAAATGAGATTTCTAAAGTATCATAAACGGTGGTTCATCTAAATGTTAGGATGAATCCAAGATATACTTTTTTTTATAGAAATCTAAATTCTGTAAAACTACTTGTAGTTTTCTTATACAGAGTGACCTAAATGCCTTGATTGAGCTGCAGTTTTCTTCGAACTAAATATTTTTGACAACACACACCATTATTACCATATCCAATGGAACTACACGTAAAAATCGACTCGGATCTCACATGTCCGTTTTTGAGAGGCTCCATCCGTAATTATCCTAATCTCTCCGCTTCATGCTGTTGTCTCGAGTTTCATTGCATGCCTAAATTGCCACGGCCTTTCCTTTCTTAGCAAATAATAAAATATTATCCCATGTATCGAACTTCCTGTCTCCACGACCAACAATTTGGCCTGGTCGAGGTATTCTAGTCAATTAGTCAGAAAAAGAAGTTATTTGTACATGCACTAAAAAAAAGTGTTTGCCACACATGATGTAGATGGAACTATTTCAAGTGTTTGCGAAAACTTTTGATTTTACAAGCATGTGAGTTTTTGGTGCAAACATTTTATTATTTCCCAAAAACAATTGAAATAGTTTTCGCAAACACTTGAAATTGTTCCATCTATATCATACGTGGCAAACACTTATTTTTTGAGTGTGAAAATAGTTGAAACTTCGAGTTCTTAGAACGTGCAACACCCCTTTTGGATTGAAATTTCAAAAAAGTTTTTTCCTTATTGCTCGCCTATATTACCAAGGAATCTTTTGCTATAAGTTTTATGTTTCTAATACAAATAATTTGGTCTGGGCGTAGTTTCTGAATTATAGAAGACAAAAAGTTCTTAAACATTGCATAGACTTTGGGTAAAAAATCGGCACAGCATCGGTTTCTTGTATCAATCTTATCTGCATGGTATAATCTTCACCAAATTGCTTTCAAAAGAGAACTACAACAACTTTTTCTATTATCATTTCTGATTTTCTTGATAGATATCTGAGTCGAATAATGAGAGGATAGCCGAAACAATTGGCATTTTGTACGAAATTTGACAAATCCTTCTACGCCAAAGACATAATGAAACTTGAACTTAATTGGAATTGGTGTAATTAGCTAACTTATTTTTTATTTATTTATCAGTCTTTGTCAAACTACGTGCTTACATACATATGTAGTAGAAAGCGAACCCGAGCAGAAATTGCACCAAACTTTTTTTTTCCATTGCTACAATTCTGTGGTAACAAGGAAAAGCTGAATTTGACTATGGTTTAGTTAAGACCAATTTTTCAACAATTTTGTCAAAAATCAAGTGGGGAATTTTGCCCTGAGCTAACGCAAAATTGTTTGTAAATTAACAGTTAACAATTTTTCCATGTTGCCTCTCATAGCATTTTCATAACATACCTAAAAGATATTTAATCACCATGAGTGAGTTAGTTACGCTGAAATTGATAATGAAACATAATAGTCTTGCCCATTTTCATGCAAAAATTTCCGAAATATGTTTGTAATAGAGTAGGCGTACTCGTTGGTGGCCCATCCTGAAGAATTGAATTGAATTATCGTTCAAAAAATTATTAAAAAATTTGCTTGAGTAAATTAATTTGATCACATAGCAATTGCTGGTCGTTGTAACATTCGAACACTTCGTCCGTCAGTGAATTTATGACTTGAGACTTATGAGCTGTCGATATGATATTGTCGCTCATATTTTTCTATACTTCTCCAAAAACATCATATCTTCACTTCGAATAGCCACAGTAGCATTACCACCAAAACATGATGCGGCCGTCCAACTTAAGTATTCATTAGTTGTCCCTTTGTGACGCACTAATTTATGAACTTTCATATGTTAACTTCCTTGACTGGCTGTGGCATGATGTACGCGTACAAGAATACGAATGACATACGAAATGGGAAATTTTGTGTATTGGGAATTATAATTATACGATTTTGGTATTAATGGTTATGGGTTTTATATGCTAGTTAAGCACACAAAAGCGGCAATTAAGTATGAATTATTTATATTTTTTAATCGACGGCTTTCAGAGGTGGTGAAGGAAGAGCTGAAAAGGAGGTGCACAAATCAGAGTAAGGTTGTGAAGGTACGATGCATAAGCATGGGAAAAACTTAATATTTGAATATGAGAAAGAAAACTGGAGTTGACTTTATACAAATTTACGAAATCAAGAACTTTAAAGCGTTACGCAACAGTATCGTGATGTCAGTGATAACATAAGATGCGTGTAATAGCTAAATTTGGCTTTCGTTTGCAAATTCAATTAACATAACAATGGTATCAATTCTATAAAATGTCGCAGTTGATCTTAACAATCGGTGAGAAATCTTTGATGCTTTTGATTTTTTTTGTTGTATATACTTAGCTGAGAGCTGAGATGCAAAACTCGCCAAGTCCAAAATAATGAAAATATGTGTTATTGTAGGAGGGGACGGAAAAAATGTTTGCTTACAAGCCTACATATTCTAAATTGTAAAAAACAATGTTTCCCTTCACAAACTTTTGATTCCAATAATTTCTGATAAATTATTTTTATCAAAACCCGTCAAGTTCACATTTCTGAAAATCAAATCCCGCCAAATCCAATTTTATTTGTTATTCGGAGCGAAACATTCATTTGCGAAAAAATTATGGTTATAAAAAAAGCTGTGAGGAGTAATCCAAATTAAAAGTAATCAATCCTTATTTATATGATATGAGAGTACGTAAATCATAAAACCACCTTAAGAATATTAAAATAACAAAATGCAAAAATATTGTAAGAATAAAGTTCTGAATTTAAGCTTATCCATTTTCAAAAAATGATTTCGAAACCTTTTACTATTATTATTTTTCAAAACAATAGCCAGCCAAGTCCACATTTTCAATTTCAAAACCCGCCAAGTCCACATTTTTTTTTTTTTTTTAAATTCATGTCCAAAAGTTTTTTTAATATAGTCCTTATAGGTTAGGTCATAAAATGTAATGAAAAATCAGGATTTTAATAACTTTTGACAACTATTACAATGGATCAATCTACGTTTTTACTATATGTAGTTAAATTTCAGTGGAATATGGACTTGGCGGGTTTTGCATCTCAGCTCTTCATATGTAAGCCTGATAATTATTGCATGGAATTCTATTTAATTCAAAAAAACTTTTATTACGCATCCACTGGAGTTTGAAGCAGGAACTTCCGGACGGCTAAAAGTATATTATTTTAATTATCAAAACGAAAACTCAATTTTTCATTTATAGAAAAGTAACGTAGTTTTAATTTCAAGGAAAATAATTATAAGAGTAGCTCTTGGGTTCAAATCTGATCAGTGACTGGTAAAACATTTAAGTTGTCCTTAACATTTTTAAAAAACGCAACACAAATGAATTGAGTTCCAATTAATATGCAGCAACAATTCGATTTTTGAGAAAATTCTGTAGGTAACCTGATTCACATATTATTGGACTTAATTAGCAACGTTTTTGGTAAAAATATGTTTTTTTTTTTAAACATGTGGCGAAATTGATTTTAGGCGAGGAGAACCATTGCTCACTTTTTCAAGGAGACACACTCTTTCTCTTTTTTTGCTGCGTCAATCTGACATATTGTTTGTTCATGGCGATTTGAATCAAAGCTCTATCTTTTCCTGTTTTTTTCGTATTTAAAATTTCTTATCAATTAAGAAAAAAGTTTTTCAGTTAACTCTGATATGCAGCGTGGGCCAAAAGTCACCATGGGGCTTAAAAATTTAATAACTTTTTCGTTTATATATTTAATTTTTTTTTTTTTTTTTAGATTATAAAATTGAAACTTTTTTACACTATGTGTGAAAAATAATGTCTTTTAAATGACCCCCGTTTTAAGGCTTCGCAATGATGGGCTCATTTTAGGTTTTCAACAGATTTTCTTTGTGTTAAAATAATTGATCGCTGATTTAAATAATAAAATTCTATTACTCTAGTTCTCTGTTCAGTTGTGAATCTCTCCATTATTTATTCCCCAGGTGTTATTTATATAATCTGAGAAAAAAAATAAAATAAATATATAAACGAAAAAGTTATTAAATTTTTAAACCCCATGGTGACTTTTGGCTCACGCTGTATATGATAAATCGTCTAGGCCAACGACATTTTCCAAAAGAAAGTTATGAAGCTCAACACAAGCTAACAAAGTGATGCTAATACTGTCCGAAAAAGCGGCATTTGAAAAAGTGAGTGTGGCACCTCCTCTTAAACTACAGGTAATTATTAGTATGAGAAAGTTTACTTCATCCTAAATATGGTAAAACAAAATCAAATCCGGCCACACTGCAATGGAAATTCTCATTTGCATAGTTAAGTCCCCAAACTGAAATATAGAACAGAATAATGTTCTAAGCCATCATTAACCAATTCAGCAATGCGGACGAGACAAATACAGCAACAAAAGCAAACAATCAAAAACCGATAGCGCAGCATTGGTTCAACTCCACCAAATTATTATTCGAATCAAGAAATTTAGAGAAACCAGCGAGAAAAAACTACTAAATTATATTAATTCTTTTCTCTTTTATTGTGTTCGATATGATTACACCGCTGCTGCTTATGATGATGAGGATATTGATCACAATGTTGTTGCTGCTGCCGCCTTTTGGTATGTGCTACAAAAGTCTACTCGTAGCCACAGCGCAGTAGTGCTTGGGTCTAGGTATCGAATTAAGAATTTAAAGCATTTCAACTTTGTATGCAAATGGATCCAGTCGTCAAGTTCAAAGCGTTGGGGTCCCCTGCCCACCAAAGGTTTGATAAGCAATCAACATCAACGCGGACATTTTGAAAATATTTATGATAATCAGAAATGAGCTATTTTCGTAGTTTGAATATAAATTAAGCGAAATAACAGCAAAACCAAAAAACAAAGAACACAAAACAAATCGGTATTGACTGGTAGAATGCCAGACTACTCGCATTCAAGCCGACCTTTTGTTTTTTCACGTGTTCTCCATGATATAAATTTATTTTGTTGAAAAATTCCTATAAATATTTATGCGCCTATTTTCTTGTCGCACTGCTAGTGCTTGGGTTATTAGTTTATATTATTCCTTGTCATGTTTAACATGTCATAAACTGACACTTAAACGTCAACAGATACAACAATTTTTCTATTAAGCTGCCATAATCTTCAAGCAGAGATATTTATTTTTTGTCATAGCAACGGGTGTGGGTGTTAAGACTGCAGCAATATGACATCAGTGCAGTGTTACAAAACGCTATGCGATATGTACATAGTTTGTTGAAACTTTTATAATTTGACTTAAAAACTTTCACGTTTCACCTCCGAAAATAATCAATTATGCTACAAAAATAAGCTTCCCGAACTCATAAATTATATCATTTGTCATATTAGAAAAATATACGGAATAAACGGAAAACTGAATCAGATTTAGCAAATCCATAGTAAAAGCAGAGCGCAAGTCCGTTTGTTCTTTGAACGTTTGTAGAACTTATTATCTGATCCACCCCTCACAGATCTTTGTACATATTGACTAGAAGTCTGCATACCGAAGCTGTTACCGAAGGCAATTTAATTGATTTGAATGCGTATACATAGCTTTTGTTTGTGTTACTGTGACCATCATTATCAATTTCTCTTCTTACTCGTAACTAATTGTACGTAGACGATTGCATCATGTGTATGTATAATATGCATGTGTACTGCGAGTACAACGAGTACTACGATTACTACGCATTTGATATTTATACGCAGATATCTCGGGTTCCAAATATGAAAATGATATGCGGCTTACGGCATTCTTTTAAGCATATAACAATACTTCAAAAATGATGTAACACGGGATAGACGGTAAGATAATATTTGAGGTGTTGCAACTAGAAAGTGGAAAATCGGAACTTTTTTACTTTTGTCCGGTCAATTTAAAATTTTTTTATAAAAAAGAAAAACTAATCACGGAATCGAGTTCCCCGATAGATAATTGCCCGAAAACCATACCCACTTTGTTCGAAAATTTGATAACCTCTGTAACTCGCACAGTTTTTTAAAACAGAGGGCGCTAACCTTAATCCTATTAATGGGCTTTGTCCAGACATACATATAAGGCTATTGTAATCCGCTGACACATCATGAAAAAATCAAAAAGTTTTTATTTTGAACCGCTCTAGTAAACATACACGAAGACTATTCAACTTTTTTTAGTTTGCGCTATAAGAAATGTGTACTTGTAATTAGAGTAACATATTAAGTATTATAACTATATATTATATTTTTTTCATATATGATAATTTCGCTCACAACGTTTAGTAAGTGTGCTTGTAGAAAATGGCACTTACCACAATTTATTTCCAGTTGATTTTTTTGATATTTTTAACAAAAGATTTATAAATTAAACAGGAAATATCTACACCGCTGGTAAGCATTGATTTTTTTTATTGAAATGTATCTAAATTTCATGACGTATATGTGCATTTCCACAAAAATTGTCATTTTAGCCGGTCGTGGTTCGATTTTTTTGAAGTTAAGACTAACTTGAATTATTCAATGTGGAATAATTAAAATTCAAACACCTATAATTTTAACATAAGATCTCCCTTATGCCATAAAAAGCAAGGGTGTTTTAATTTTTTTTTTTTTAAAAAAAAAGACATTTGAGATTAAAGGTATACAAATAATATAACATTGGATAATTTTTTATTGATATTTTTTCTACAAAAGGGCAGCTTTGCAGTGTTACAGCGAACCGCTTTTTCAAAAAGGTCTTCCGCGGCGAGCAGTAGAAGTCTCGTCCAACTCTACATATAACAAAAAAAAAAATTTTTCTTTATCTACATAAGTTTTGCACATGATTATATTTTTAGAATTTTTTTTTCGCGAAATGATGAATGTTTTAACAAAAAATCGTATTTCCGACGAAAAAAAATCGAATTAAACTGCTTATAACTTTTTTTCTTGTTAATTAATCGCTAAAATCATGTGTACTTCAACAGATAATCAAACAGTGAAGATACTGTTAGAATTTCAAGTCAGTTGGATGTAAACTTTTTGAGTTCTATTGCTCGCCGAATTTGAAAACATGGTTTTGAGAAAAACGTGTTTGAAGTTTCATCTTCATCAATGTTTCTTGGAAAAAATTGACTTAAAAAAATGTTGAGTTTAAATCGGTACTTGGGCGCTGTAGATTTTGATTCTAGGATTATTTTGGCATGATGTAAGCCAGTAAAAAAAAAATATAAACATAAAAAAAATTATGGAGATGTAACCCCTTAATTTATGATTCCTTATTACTTTTTTGTAGATCCAAAGTAAAAATCTGTGAATGTTGCCAGGCTGGGTCTCTGGCGAACAAGCACAGCTAAGGGACTTGGCAAAATGTTGTGACAAATATATATGGGAAACTAAAGTTGGTTCACCTTGGACGAAGATCGTGTCAATCAATCGGTCATAGGAAAGATTATAGAAACGACCAATTAAATGAGTGATCTCGGGCTTGGTTTCCGAACTGTGCAACAAAAAGAAAATACGCTATTTAAAATTATTGCAATTTCCTAGTCAATTTATATAGATACCTGGTTGATATTATTAAAAAGCCTCAATTAGGTTTAACCACACATAGCTTTGAATTAACTAGATTAATTTTTGTTATTTTCAATCAGATTTCTGGTTGAAATAATCAGATTTTAACTTGGCACCAAAACAATACGTTTCTTAGTTTAATTAACCAGGTCCTGGTTGATTTTTTTCTCAGTGCATGAAAAACAGTTTAAATTGAAACAAAAAATTATTTGTGATCTTAAATCTTTGTGAAATTATGTGAAAAAATTAAGGGTTCGTTAATTCCATTTTTTTTTTGTTTTAAGTGTTATAAAATACCATTAAACAAAAGTAATACATTCCTACTTAACAAAACCATGTTTTCAATTTCAAAAATAAGCTACATAAAGCGTGCAATAGTTACTCCTTACATTCTACTTCTAATTTAAAAAAGAAATACAATGCAGAAAATATTTTTGTATGGCACAGGCGAGGCGAGGCGAGGTTCTAGTTGATCTCGGTCTCGCCTCGTTTTATATATTTAAGGCTCGCCTCGCCTCGACCTCGGACGAGATCTTGCCATCACATGCCTCGCCTCGCTTCACCTCGTTCTCGGCCGAGGCACCTCGGTAAAAAAGCGAGGTTTTTATTAAAATAAATAAAAAATTATACATGCATCAGGGCTGCTAGGCTGATCAAGCCTCAAGAAATAAAATAAAATATCTGTTTTTATTTTTGGTGAATTGGATGAATATGGGAAGGAGAGGCATTGCCTACTTTTCCAAACCAAACTAAGCTATGAACCTTTTACAAACTATAAGAAAGATATGTACCAAATCTTATTTATCTACGTCAAATAGATATTGAGATATGATAAAGTTAATTTTTTTCTTATAACATATTGAAGGCATGGTACTGCTCATTTTATTAATGGAATCTTAGTTATGCCTCTACCTTTTATAAATATACCAAGTTTTATTAATCTGCATCAAGTAGTTTATAATAAAGGGTTTTTCAATAAGAGCGCTACAAAAGTTTTTTTAAATAAAACAAAAACGATTTGGGATATCAATGAAAGTTTTTATTCTTGTAAAAGAACATTTGATGCCATTATCATCAATTATCGTCAATTTGATCTTGTAAGGATGTAGGCTAAGGTCTTTTCGCAAAATTCGCCACAACGACGTCACAGAGATGCCCAACTCTTGAGAACGACGTGTGAGAGACTGATTTGGGTCTTCCTCTATTGATGCGCTAGCGGCAGTAATATTCTCGATACTACGGGCACTTCTTTGTCTCACTGCCACGGGAACAATTTGTACTGTGCCTGTGGATTCAAATTTTTCCACTAGATGCTCAATTGTTGATCTGACAGGACGATTATGACGACCATAAATTGGACGTAGCGCTCTTAAAGTTGAGGCCACTGACTCCGAATTTCGGTAGTAAATTTTAATAATTTCGACTCGTTGTTGGATCGTATATCTTTCCATGATGAGATGGCAAACCTTTTTGAAGAGAAATGTCAAAAGAGCGGGAAAAAATATGGCGTCGTTTGCTGTCCCTATTGGTCTACTTTTGTAGCGCCCCTATTGAAAAACCCTTCATATGATGAATTCTGATTTTCTCTTATGTGGGGGTGGCATCACCCATTTGTCGTAAACTAATGTTACGGAGCATCCCAAATCATAAGAAACAAGAAATAAGGTTGAACGGCTTAGGAGTCCATTAGCAACGAACATACATATATTGATCTTTATTTATATAAGTACTAGCATTACGCTGTGCGTTTCGCTTCACCTTACCGGTTCTTAGAGAGACTATTAGAATAAATAAATTTCAATGCAGTGTTGTCAATTATGCAGTTTTGCTTATAGCCTTACATAGCCTTACATGCTTCCCTAATCGATCAATCGAGGCGTAGTCGCATAGAAGCTGATGCGATCCAAACACTTCTGTGCATTAGCGCTTGGACCAAATCTGAACTCGTAAGAAGCACATGCGGGTTAAAAATAAAACAAAGTAGTTTACTTAAAAAAAATTCTAAAATATTAGTTAAATATAGATTTTAATATATAAATTACATTCATATTTTGAAAATGCATATGGGTCTTACGAGTTCAGATTTGGTCAAAACGCGCCTCGCTATTGGTTTCGAAAACGAGGCTAGGACGAGGCGAGGCCGAGGCGAGGTGCCGTGTGGTCTCGCCTCGCCTCGGTCAAGCGAGGAAAATTTATTTTTCCATCTCGCCTCGTTCTCGCCTCGGTCTCGCCTCGTTCTCGTAGTCAAAAACGAGGCTGCCTCGTAGCCTCGGTGAAACACTTATTGTAACATACGATAAAATAAACATTAAATTTTTGGAGTAGCTACTAGAATTTCAGCTACAATATTTTACAAGGTGATTCGTTGTGGGGTGTGGAATGAATTTGTATCAAAGAGTCAATTTCGAAAAAATGGCACATACGATCATTTCTCGCAAAGGAGTCGTCGATATATTCGTTACCCAACACTGCAGCTTACAAAATTCGTATCTTGCTAATTTTTTATAATCATTACCGTACCGCTAATTGCTAAAACTGTTTAGCCCATACTTTTTGTTTTTTTAATTCTCGCCTTTTATGCTTTCAAACAATGAAAATGTCAATCAAATCTCGAAGCAAAAATGTTGAAGCCTCGTTCAAGTCAATCGCTGCCGCGCCGCAACTGTCTTGGTAGTTTTCAGCAGAGCAGTAAAAATATAATTTATTTCGCTTTCAATTTAAATTGACATAATTATTCAGCTCTTAAGAGTATCCGTATCTCTGTGCTATTAAGATAGGCCGAGCATGCACACACATACATGTGATCGCACATAGCAACGATCAGAGATTAAAACGCTCAAAAATTATCTTAATTGTCGCGGATTACGTACGCAAACGCCGTTGTAGAGTGTAAATCTCTTTGTGTCTGTCCTACTCGACATTAATGTCAAAAGCAGATACATTTTAAATAAATACAAAAAATAATTTCTTGTCTTCTAGTGAAAAATAACACAGAGTGCTCTGGTTGCCTACAGTGGTGTAGCTTTCAACAAGTTTGTGTAACGCAAAGCGCATTTGCGGCTTCAATGCAGCCGCAACTTCCAGCGCAGTGCAGCACAAAAGAAATCCCTAATGAGTGATAAATAATTTGTTATAAATCAATGCTAAACATTATCACTGGCTGCACTCGCATGCATGCAAAAGGTTACCACGGGCCTCTATAACGCATATCCTCCGTCCTGATTAAGCGGTGCAGCGATGCAGCGGATCAACACCACGGCGCGTCCCCCGAGTGGATTTAATGGCTCTCAGTTGATCACCGCAATAACCAGATCAGTGCCAGATCAGAGGCCATCGACCGCTTTTCGCTTGATTAATATGCAAATTAATTTGGTGGGCTGGTTGGTTTGTTGGTCGATTTGTTGGTGCAGCGACTTTGGTTTACAATTAAATTCGCATCCTTTTGTTTGCAGCAGCCACTAAGGCTTCAGTTTTAACGATTTTGTGATTCGTGTGTGTGCATATCGATTTGTAAATATTTGGAATTATTAATAAAATTCAATTGCTGAAATTGGTCCTTAATTTAGTTATTGTGGAAAAATAAGTAAGAGAGGGAAAGATTGTGTGATTCGGACTATTGCTATTCGGCTAGTGTAAGTGGCTGGGGTCTTGTTCGAACTAAGGACATTATTAGGTTTTTCACAACTTGTCGTAGACAGAGAAGTTGTATTCAATTTGCTTTTCGCATTTTGTTATTTGAATCGAAGAATGGTGTCATTGTTGCCAGTCTGTTCCTCTACTTTTATGATATGTTCAGGGTAATTTTATGAAATCATTTGCAATTGAAAATTAAAAAATCGTAGCAAAAATTAAGCAAAAAAAATATTCTTGCGTGTGTTACGTGGGTAAAATAAAATAATAATTTTGAGTCCTGAGAACATAATTAATATTTTAATTTCGATTTTAACAAAAATTACTAGAAAACCTTCCTTATACGCGGTTGGCTTTGGCGAAGAGCCACTACCGGGCAGTTTGGCATGAAGAAAGTATCGCAAGGCACTAGAATATGAGCTAAGAACTATAACTAACATATTTTCTTAACTGAGCTATTCTGCCCTCAGAAGCGCAAAAGCGGTATCTCAAAAAATGTATATTCTTGATTCTTATGGTATCGGATTAAATTTCGAAATTTCGCATCTAATGAAATATTCCAAATGCCGGCATTTTAGTTTAAACATATAAAAAATCTTTTAAGAGGATTTCGTCTATCTCAATTTTAGAGGTATTTCAAGAATACGACATTAAAAGCACATCAATTTACTCGAAACTCACTTCCACTGAGATACCGCTTTTGTGCTTCTCAGGGCAGTATTGGTTAGTGTTTATAGAGAAGCCGTTGAAAACTATGGATTTTTCAGAATTTATCAGGCACAAACTTCATATCGCTATCGCTTCATATCTAATAATATACATTTGATGAGCCCCATATTTTGAACTCAAAACTTATTTCATATTATTAAAGAACCGACGTAACTTCCAAAGAGTTTCAAAAACTTATTGTCACCACAGCCTTCGGGCTATTTTACACTCGAAGACCTAATTTTTTTAGTTGGCAATTTGGTTATTATTGTTCGAGTAGGCGTGTCAATTAATGTACGTATTCTCAACTGCTTCATTTATTATTTGATTTTAAACGAGCGATGTCATGAACTTACCAATAAATTTTGGAATGTTCCGTTTTTGTCACAATGCAGCAGCAATTGGAGGACGAAAATCTTAAGTGTGGTACAAATTTTTTTTATTTCTGTGCCAAACATAGGTTACCACCCGTTTTTTGGGCCAATTTTTCTTAAATGGGTAGCAACCTATGTTTGGTACTGATTTCGATAAGATAACCCTATATGTTTTATTCATTCTCTTTGAGTTCTATCATTTGACAAGTTTTTTTCTTTTGCATTTTTAGCTTAGACAACAAAATTTGATACAATTTGAGAATTTTCGGCCATCAGGACAGACTTTGATAGGTTAGTTTCACCAAAATGCATTTCTACCTTTGCCGGGCATCCCATTTCGTAATCGACTTTTCTGCAGCGGGTTCATGGGCTATAACTATAATAGTCAAAAGTGAATGGCAAAACCTCTTGCTCAATTTACTTTTTTGAATTCGTCACTAGCCTTAGCTTTTTACGTTACCCACTTTTCACGCCCTACGTCAGCGCCGAATTTGCACTCAAAATAAAAATAACAAATTTTAATAAAATCAAAGATCGCCATACAGTAAATTCTGCACACAGCAGGACCTCTCCCGAAACCAAATAATCTTAAAAAGTTCACTTCACTGCCCCCTTAAAGTATCAAAGCAGCGCAGCACCACAGCAGCCAAAAGTTTTCAAAATCACTGTAGACGCACAAATGGACAGACGGACAGATGCTCTGCGATCGGGGCTGATCGTTTACATAAGCATTTAAAAGAATTTAATTCAAATTGGAAACGAAAATACGAGAAAAATACAAAATGCAATACGGATAAAAAACATAAATTTAAGGAATTTGTTGTGTTGCTCTCGCGCGGAATAATATGGACGAAACGCGTATAAATATTATTTATAGGCCGTTCGAAGTTCGATTGTTTTCTTTTTTTTTTTCATTACCTGACTTATTTTTATTTTTCAAATTAAATAAAGAACGCAATCGGCGCACAGCAGGATACAAAATTTTTGCGCTTTTGAATTTTTGATTCATTTAAATTTGCTGCTTTTTTTTAATTTTGGCTTTGTTGGAGTCACCTTTAAGTTTCTTCATCTTCGTAGTCGTCATCGTCGTCAACGGACGCTACCATTTTAATGGTTTATATTGCGGACCCGGGGCGACGTAATGGGCTACGTGTTGCGTGTTGGAGTTGATTATTTTTGGTTCCTTATGGGTAGCCAGCCGGCGAGTCACCGTGAGTGAAGCGTCCTTTGATGTCGATAGCGTGCAGCGTTGGTGGGACGCAGCAGTAAGATGGTGGATGCTTGGGCTCAACTCGATTTGGCTACGCTTTGATTTCGATAAAAAAATTGAAGCGATAATGGAATTGAAGCAAATGAGCACAGAAACATTTGTAATTCGCAGCGTACCGTACCATATCGCCCTACGTCTCACCACGTTGCTGGTGCTGTGGCACTGGATATCATATTGAATAAATTGGACAAGGTACATACAATCAGCTCACAACTTGGGGGCCATCTCTTAGTGGGCCGAATGGTGTGGAACAGTGGTCTTTTGCGGATGACCCACCGCCAAGTGGGTGGGCGACGTGCGTGTATTTGTAGCTGAGGCTGTTTTAAGTGGGTGTAATTATTAGATTAATTTGTTTTTCTTCACGTAGGTAATGCATAAAGTACATACAACATCAATTGGAGTTTGTTTGCTTGGAGCTGACCTTCAATTTATTTTAAATATGAGTATTATTTCGTTTTTGTATAAGGACCGATCAACTGTCATGGATCTACCACCAACTGCGCCTGCACACGTAATTCAATCTTCACATACAGTGCAACTGTCCGGACATCGAGTGATATCTGAACAAACGTCATAAATTCAGTCACTTTCCACAGAATAACAACGAAAACTCTTGTAAATTATACGCAATTGTTGCAACACCAACTTCGATGTCATAAAGCACAGTTCCTCCTGCGATTGCCTGCATCAATTTTTGATTTCTCTTTATTTTGCAGTTTTGGTTCTTCTGCTGCTTTTGCGCATGCGCATCGTGTTCCAAACTCCAGAAATTGAAATCTCCATTTGAGTCCTCATTTGGCATGCGAATTCGTAGTTGGGGGATGCGGTGTATTTTAAGCTCACAAGTTGGTTGCATACCTGAAGTTACTCTTGACAGCGCTGGTCCATGGACCAGCAAGCAAGCAAATTGCAATCGTTTGCGCCACACTTCGTGTGCCACTCGGTGTCGCGTTGCCAAGGTGTGCGGCGATTGTGCTGCATATTTTATGGATCCGTGTTTCTCTCATGTACCAGTTGGTTTGTGGGTGGCTGAACATATGGATTTTTTTAGCGCACTTGGATGTTGGCAGGCAAAGTAGGAATTTTTAATTGATTTGTCAGATGATACCCCATGATTTTGCAGATGTTGACATTAAATTATTGCAATTTGTAAGTCAGCTAACAACAATAATGTCGCAAAATATGAAGACGACAAAATACCGTCAATTTTCTTTCAAAAAATACTCTACCACAGCTTTTTTTCCTAAATAACTTAGAGCGAGGACCGTTTCAAATGATCAGTTACTTGTGAATGACTTTTTTTTTTTTTTTTTCAATCAAATAAAGTAAATTTAAATTTAAGCTTTTTCGATCACAGTTTTAATTTCAATCGGCGAGACTGTTTTCGACCCATATATTTTTTTTTTTTTTGCTTTTGGCACCAACCAAAAAGATTGCACTACGCTTCGACTTTTTCGATGTGTTTCAATAGTATTTGAAACCCCTCACATTACTTGATATGTTTCGAAATTTTTGATGTCTTCACTACAATTCAATATTATAGGTATTGATACTATCCGATACTCTTCGACAAGTTTCAACTTTTTCGATAGTTTCTGAAAAATAGTGGTTTCTTAATGCTTTTGGTTATCGAATATTATCTATATATCGATTTTGTTCGGTATGTTTTAATAGCTTTCAACTATTATCGTTTTTTTTTTTTATTTTCGATAAGATTTGACTTTAATCGATTTCTTCGATGTTTTTCAAAAGAAGTATCCTAATTTCCTGATTTCAGCACACATTTTTTCAAATTTATAATTTTATTTCAGCTTAAGATTTTTTCTTTCGCATTTTTTTTTGTGGTAGAGACAAATAAACTTCGAACCATCCAAGGAATAAATGTACCCGACATCATTCAGGTCCAATTTGAGCGGACACGAACTGACAGAAATTAAATCTAATCGAAGGACATCAAAAAAGCTTAAGATGTGAAAAACACTGACAAACTTGAAACTAAGCAAAATAAATTTTAAAAAATAAGGTAAGAAAAACTCTAGAAAAACTTCGAAAAAATTGACAATAGTCGCAAACTATCGAAAACTATCGAATAAGTCGAAAGATATCGCAAAACTATAGCTTGTATTATTGATTAAAAAAATTAATGTCCAAAATATTGATTATTTTGGATTTAAAAGGATAAAAATTTATATTTATTTACTGTATCGATTACATGGTGATTTTTGCAACAAAAATGCCACGGTCACTTCTACAGGTAGGCAAATGTTTATCTGTTTATTTGCTTAATTTTTTTTAACAGTTCAAAAACCTTTGGGCATACCAAATTTTGACCCAGAGACTCTAGAAATCTTAACATTGCCTCATCATCAGGAACGTCGGCAAAACTTTTCTCGAATACTTCCGTATTAATGTTTTGCTCTTGCGCTGAACTAGATTAAGTATTTTATTGAATATAAGGTGTCTGCGCAATGAACACCTACTACGACAGTGTAGCCCCACTCTGAGTGAGTTGTATAAGCTGAACATAAATCCATATTTAACTTTAGATTCTATACGCGTCGTCCAGGAGGACACTCCACTCACACAGACATCAACAGCGTTGGCTTAGTGCCAGCATATTAAGATGCAAATCACAGCAACATGCGAAGGTGGACATCTAGCCGGGTGTTGTTTTAGCGCTGCCTGCTGCAAACTCTATCAAAAGTAGTCGTCACTTGGCCTGCTTGGTGCGGTGATTCGTGGTGTTTCACTGACTAGTAGATTGGTCCAGCAATCACGTTGATATCAAGAAAACGGTCAGCTGCATTTGATAGTTACAACTTCATCAAAGCTTAAACTTTGTTACTAGCTCAGTAAAAGAGCTGAGTTACCGCCCGAACGTTGCCGGGTTTTTAATTTATGGCTTTTGGAAAACAATATTAGGCCTTGCTTTACGCTTCATTTGGAGAGAGAGAGAGGAAAGAAAACAGAAATACCGCATTTACAATTAAGCAATTTGCGTCTTTTTGCACTCCCCTTGAATGCCACCAGCTTTAGCTTCAGCTCCAGTTGGAGCTCTGCAATGGCAATTTGTTACATGGCCACGAAAATTATGTGACTTGCGAGCATAAATTTTCGTGGTGCAGATTTGCGGGCTTACCTTAACTTCAACTGGCGATCGCGACTGCCGCTTAAGCCACTGTTAAGTTGCAAATTTATGACACATTGGAAGGAGTCGGTTTTTTGTTTCTGTTGTCTCATTCACGTTTTTGCCTGCTCATAAAGTGAGATTAAGTGGACAGACCCACTGCGCACCGGTGACAATTGTGACCTAAAGCTGCTGCTCCCAGGGACTGGATTCTGCATTTCAAACTTAAATTAAGTAAATTGCTGGCATGTCGATTAAAGCGCTAAACTTGATCGAGATGCCATAAATTTTGCATTTAAAATATTTCGGATTAAAAAAAAAACCATTTTACGAATAGTTTCCGTATGAATACTGAAGTTGGGAGGAAAGTAAGGGAATTGTGATGGAACAGGATAACAAAAGAGTGCTATGTAAAAACAACAACATTTTCATGTACAGAAAATATCACCCACATATGCTGAAATTGCATTTGCAACTTGAAGTCAACCTTCCGGCGCCATATTGCAATTTTATGAAAATGAAGTTGGTACGTTTCTTGCTTACTTTCAGCTCCACACTTAACTTACGCTGATTGCATTTGACAGAAATCAAAATTGCAAGTTGCTTTTAAGTAGCAATACTTGTTGTTTTTGTAAGAAAATACTCCCAAATCGAAAATTACTACATGCATACATGTATATATATGTATGTATACGTATGTATATACACAGATTAGTAAAAAAATTGCAGATTTTTAAATCGGTAAGGGAATGAAGAAAACTCTATGCCAATTGAGCAAAAGTTGCTTAAGTCAGGACTATGATGCACAGTGTCACATAATAATGAAAATGTAAGAGTGTAAAACATACTTACCTTAAGGATTTTGAAATTATTACTCCTTTTGTGGTCGCTTATCGGAGGAATTATTCGATCATTTGGACAAAATATTCTTGAATTGATATGAATTTTTGTCGCATGAGGCAAGCCATATTTATTTTTAATGCTGAAAAAGTCTTAATAAAAATGTCTTTTATTTGCATTTCTTAAGCTCATAATAGGCTTTCTTCAGTACATTTGCGTTGTAAAAAATCGTCTTGAGTACATTCGACAAGCTTTTCATACATTTCGTATATTTGGTGCATTTACAGTACATTTGGCTCACTTCCAGAACATTTTCTATACATTTTCAGTACATTTGAACTATTTCCAAAATGTTCCCCTTTTTTAGTAAATTTTGCTAAAATATGCGTAGAAACCTGCCGAAATGGTTTGCTGACTTTTTTTTTTGGTAACAAAGTTAAAATTTTGTTTATGACGAAAAAGTATATTCGGCATCTAAAAAGTACATTTGAAGTCTCGATTTAGTACATTTTCACAAAATGCAAATACCATCACTGGTATGATTTCGTTTAATAGTATGTGTATGCAGTGTTGCCAGGTTTTTTTTTCCAAAAAAAAGCTGTGTAAAACTGCAATTTATATAGCTGTAATCTTGTCTAAAAAACTGTAATTCGCAGTTAAGGCTGTACACATGAAAATACTTTGTGTATGTGCAATGTAAGTAACAAAAAAGTAATTTCGAACTACTCGTATAAGCAATGAAACATATGAAACTAAAAAATATCGATTAAGTGGGCAAACAATACTGAAAAAGCATATATTTCATTATAATACACGTAAATCTCGTTCAGGATAAATCTGATAAGAGCTGGGGATGCGTTTTTTGAAACGCTCTGGAGCACTCATAGCACCATAGGAATAATTTTATAGAAAATCTTATTTAGCAGATTGCCAAAAGAATTAAAGATGAGAAAACTTAATGACTCTACGCCTAAAAATCAGATAAAGAAATGGATAATGGAGCTAAAGAAAATAACATTAATGAAATATTGGACATGGAGCGATAATTTACGGAAATATTTCCAAGCAGATTTATACTTAAAGAGGATTTTCATTACATTGAGATGATCACTCATAGAGTTTGTTACGTTCTGAGCAGAAGCTTTAGTAAATATATTTGAATTTTATAAGTTGAGGTAAGACGGAGGTCGATGGAACACACACAGAAGCTTTGTTTCTAAGCGGATTTGTGACTTAAATGCACACCTATTTTATCACCAATAGAGAGAAACAATAAATGCACACATAAGAACTTTTATTTATTCACTTGCACATAGTCAAGGAAAAAGTCGATCATTTTGTGTGGAAACCCATTCCCAACAATCGTCGAATATCGGATTTTCCATATGCGAGTTGTGAAAATATTTTTTTTTCAACTTACTAAAATGCAGATTGCTAAAAAATTTACAAAAATTGTATTTTGATGACTCAGATTCGCAAGGATTTTACGGAGTGCTCGTACAATTCAATTCGCGTGGATTGCTTAGCGAATAGCGCAAAACGTTTATGTTTCTACGATCGTAGCTCAACGTAATATGGCCTTGAGCTTGGGCTCAAAAGCCGATAAATTGGGGACTCCCCTGATAGGGAACACGTGACTGGCCCCTTGGTAAAAATAATGGCATATCGATGTTGCGCCGCCTCGCGAGCTTGCGCTGTTTGATATTCAAATTCATATTTATTTTCATTTTAAATCGGTACGATCTTTCACAAATTGAAATATAAAATATCTAAATATTTTTACATTATTAAACGAAATAAATGGCGCACAGAAATATTGATAAAGCTTTTTTTATAAAGCTCGGGTGGAGAATTTGACAACCCCAAAATTTTTCAGTTGCTGAGTGCTTTACACACAGGGCATATCTTCTGTTGGCCCTGTGAATTGGAATATTATCGGGATTCTCCTTACGACCAATGATTTTGGGATTTTGACAACTATTTATATAAAAACGGGAAACTGTGCGATTTATTTGATTTTTTTTAAGCGTTTCTAGCATACGAAAATAGTTTCAATTTAGAACTTCCGGCGGCCATTGTGTCGTTGCTATTGCTGTTATTGTTTGACAGTAGTTGTTGTTGTTATAGTTGTAGCTTTGCAAATTTTTTCATACTGCTGTCGATTGCAACGCTGCGATTGTTGCAAGTTATTTACATTTGCTGCTATGCAAATGCAACTCAATTCAACCCAGTGCAATGAAACTAGAGGTTGTCAGTGCTGCTTCCAACCTATGTATGTAGGTGAAAAACAACATTAAAGCCAATAACAACAGCACATTAAACAAACCCTGCAGTGTTGCCAACCAAATGATCTCTTCACGTATTTTGGGGACTATAAAAAGACGAATGAAATTTCACTAACGAATACCACGTCATTAGTTTTTCAGAAAATAGCGTTGAGATAATGAAATGTTTAATAGCCTTCTTGAACTATGTAATTGTGAAACTTTCAGCTATGTACGACTTTAGGAATTTAAGGAAACTAACCTAAAGCTTTTAAAAATATTTGGCAACACTGGAACCACCTCTGCAGAGCACTGCTAACTTCATGCTTTTGATTTATCTGCCGCCGACCAATGAACAGCAGACAACGGATAAATAAATGAAATGCATTCAAATTCAATGCAGCTGCAAGTTGTTGGCTGACCCTGTTTAGGTTGCTTTTTTTGTAACTGCCGTAATAGCCAAATATCATTTGGCTAAATGGCAGCAAAAACTGCTGTTATGTTGTTGCTGCTGTTAAAAAAAAAAAAAAAAACAAAATTACATTTACTGTGAATACCTCACCAGCAACCACCGGAAAAATGTTAAACTGCAATTGTCTGCCTTTTTTTTAAGTTTAACTGCCACAGCTCCGTTGTTACCCACATTTTTTGTTGCTTCAATCACATTTTGGCATCATAGGGCGACAGTTTTCAATATATCAGCAGATCAACGTAACTTAGAGAGATGTAATAGGACTGCAGTTATGGTACTTGTGCCTCGGTAATTTTAAGGTCTTTGAAGTTCCGATGAACTCTTTGACATCCTAGATATTGCTTTTCAACTGATGTGGGTGGGGTACAATAAAGTCAGATGGTTGAATACTGATTCAAAAATAACTATTGGCTCTCTATTGGATACAGACAGTCACAAATGGAACTAGAAACTGCCAGACACTGTTTATTGGGCAAATATACCCAGAAGTCGCTTTCAATTGTGATAGCTTCATTGACAGACTGAATACCTGAAAAACCAATGGATGGAAAATCTACCCTGGTCAAACAATTCCCAGCTTATCAAGAAACCATGCCCCCAATGCATCGTTGAATTTTTCTGCATTCATATGAGATACCTTACTGATTCTATATTTTTTCATTAGGTATATGCAGTCAGTCAGCGATTACGCCTATGATGTAGTGCCACATAAGGATCCCCGGCAGTATTCGGAAAGATTGTCGATTTAGACTTAAAAGAATGATACATCTTTTGAAAGCCATGATGCTTGAGATACATACCAATTTGTGATGTTTTAATTCTATAATTTGTTTGTTTCTGCCACTAAGTAAATTTTGCATATTTCTAGAGCGGAAAGAAGCCTACCACAAAATTCCCATTCATCTAGATTTATTGTGATATTAATATAGGTTTTTTACTGTATTTTCCTATAAAGTAATATTTTTTTATTGTTAAATTAGAATTTATTTGTTGTAAAATCCATAGGACTAAATCTCAAAAATTGTAACATTTATACATACTTATAAGAATATTGTATTTATGATAGAATAAACAACAGCAACAATAAATTTACATTTTAGAGTTTTCTTCTATCGGAAAGCTATAGGCCTGCTCTGTCTCATAGACGTTTAAGCATCATGAGATACATATAGTTCATTGTTCCTATTTGCTTCTTTGTCTGTTTTCGGTTGTCTTTTGTGGGTTTCTTGACTCCATGGTATTTCCCTTTTTGGAAAAATTGCAAATAACGATTTCAGGCCTATTAATTAGTTGCCCGATTTTCTGATTAGAATAACCGCTTCTGTGAATGTGGTGATTAAAATCTTTTCCACTTGCCTTTTGTTGATGCTCTAAATACAACAAAATAGATTCTATTAAAGGAGCTACTTTACTTTTACTAAATTGTTTTCTTTAACAATTCACTGCGCAAAAAGCACACAAAAATTTTTATCAATTTTATTTTTTGATATTTCTCCAAAGAAACTTGTTGCATTTAAGCGAATGCGTCGATGGCTTTAGCTCCAATTTCTGAAAATGGGTTCTATCTTAACGGAAAAAAACAACAACAAAAAATGTTTTTTACCGTTATCAGACTAGTTGGCTTGAAGATGTTTTTAGTGTTACAAGTAATGCCAAATACGAAATACTTCGATAGTAAAACAAAAAAAATCTTGAAGTGTGCTTAAACGAATAAGTACCACTGTAGGAGGAACACTCTCAAGCTGCTGGAGCAATGCCGTAACTTTCGGTATAGAAAAAGTTCAGGGAATCCGTAAAACCTTATGTTACTTAGCGCTTTGCAGAAAATACCTACCCCAGTTCCATAGTTCATTTTCGACGCGTCGCACAGTGGCGCCAAATAAGGTTTCTTTGAACAAAACTCATATCTCAGCTCAATATTAAATGCAGGAGGCTGAAATTCGCCATTAGGCTTAGTGATCGCTAAGAACGAATTCCCACGGTTTTTTTCTAAGCCAAATGACCAATCGATCCAATACGACTGCTTTAATTCGAACAAAAGCGGTATTTTCATTTTAATCAATTTACTTACAAAGTAAGTCTTCAACAAAAACACATTGAACTTTGGTCAATAGTATCTTCTTACCACAAAATTTTTATTTAATCGCGCTCTCACTCAAATAGAGGTTTATCTGTAAGTTAGTTTTAGTTCAAAACTCTCACTTGAGAGTGTGCCAGCGTCAGTTTGAAATTATCGATTTAATTTAAGTCTCCGATTTTTAAAAACTCATAGATTTTCAACTTTAGGGTAGTTTAGGCAAAGTAAGAACTTGATATGTTGCTTATACTGTCTTAAATAAAAATATTGCAAGATCTCAATTTACATCTCTGGCAAGATGCAGTAAAATAAAATTTTATCGTGCGAAGATTTTTTGACCGAAAGTCGTATGTTATATCTTCTCCACAAATTTTAATTTGATATGCTTTTTCACTTTTGTAAAATATTCACGCAACCTTTTGCTGCCTTTGATCAAAAAACCAAAGGATCTATATAGTCGGTAGCAGCTCGTATTGACTACATTGCGCCAGTATAGACGCATGTCATATTGCGTTTTGTTTCTACAGTTTTGCTACTCTTAACCTCTGAGCCCATTTTTCTGGAATGACGTAGCGGGAGGTGCAAAATCATGTTCTCATCATCTCCTCTACTGTCTTAAACTTGATTTAAGGCATCATTTCCACGTAAGTCAATAAAAATTTCAAAAAAAGAATAAAGAGTGTAACGCCATGTCTCAAAAGTTGAGGTGGGGAAAAGCCCAACGCATACAGCGAAATAGGTAAATGCACTTGCCAACACGCCACATTGCAATATTTATAAGAAATTTTTATTTGACTGCAGCACTTTTTCAAATTATAAATAAAAAGCGAGTTTAAAACACATTTTAACATTTAAAAACATGCACACAAATTTATGAATAATAAAAACAAACATTTACGTGCTAAAAAGTCATTTAAAAAACACGTCAAGTCAAACGTAAGAAATCGACTTGCATGCTAAGCACAAATGTTGCAAGGCCTAATCAACAAAGTTATTTTTAGCAGCTAAAAATGTCAAAACTTGAGAGCTATTTTTTACTAAAAAAATTATTTTATGTAAAAAAAAAGAAAATTATAAAGTGCAAGATGAGAATACAACACGAACAAATGTAAAAAAGTTGCGTAAGCAAAGTCAAGGAAATGTTGTCAGGTGAATACCAGAGATTGTTCAGTGAAGCACTCGTTCAATTTTTTGATAGTCAAAATATTTTAGGTTAAGGAAAATCGCGCAGGTTGCATTTTAGAGGTATGTACTGTCATTGACAAAAAAAAACATAGCTTGACAGACATCTAAGTCATGGGTCATTTTTGTGTTTTTATCGATTTCAGAGGCAAGTTCTGGTTCTGTCTTTATGTCGAATCAGACCTTTCAGCCTTTAATTCTAAGAGGCTGCTAATCGGCCTCATTTTGTTTTCTACATAAAATGTATGGGAATTTATTATTTTTTTGCCCGATTTTCTAAAACTTTTATCATAACGAAATACGTATGAGCTCATTTTATAAGAAATTGAATTTTCCTTCATATTGCAAATCGAAAATTTATTAATTGACTGTAAACACTTATTGAGTTTTAAGACTTGAAAATGGAAAGAGTGTGAAAAAGGTATTCTAAGCATTTTAAATGAATTGAAATTGTGTTTAAAAAAAAAAATAGAGAAAATTTTAATATATCATGGAAGTTTTTAAATATTTTTTTTGAAATGAGCACGCTAATTTACGCGAAATACGATAACTGGTTTGTATCCAATATTTTTTATAATTTTGTTGAGCAGTGTAATGCATGCGTCAATCGCAACTTATTCGACTCTACATTATGGCATCAATTCTAATTGATTCGTATCAAAACCATTTATGCAGCATTTTACTTTTTTAGCAGGATATAATTCTGTAGCTTCAACACCGCATTGACATAAATAGCAAAGATTGCATGATCAGTGATCAATGTTGCATGCAGCATTGCTAACTGAAACCAATCACCTCAGAAAACTTTAATTCAAAAATAAATAAAACAATTATTAATGATATCTAAAATGTAAACGTGAAATGTTCAGAAAATCGTGCATTTTCAAGTTAAGAAACTCGGAAACTGACATTGACGTGTTGATTGCATATCATTAAATGCGCGTTGATACGTTCGGAGACTAACGTAATGCGAAACTACGATTATATAAAATGATGATACCAGAATTTGTAGACACGTCACTACAAAAACTGCTATTAATTAAATTTAGTTTTAGGTCACATTTATTGTGATTTTATCAGTTTGATGAAAACACAGAAACCTTGATTGTTCTCAAATCCAAGCGAATCCATTTATTTTCCGCTTGGGGCACAACTTAAATTAGTTAAATTATGCATTACGATTTCAGAATATAATTTGTTATTCAAATTGAAGATTAAAAATTGTTTATATTTTGTGTCTTTTTTTATTACTGTCGATTTAAATAAAAATAATCGCTTCAGCTATTTAATGAAAATCAGACGATTAGCTTTGCAGTGACATCGTAATGGACTTTAAATGACGTTTTAAATAGTTTGAAAAAGTTTTAATGATTTCTTTTAGATATGTAGCTGATAAGTGATAACAGAACAGGCATTTTCTCAATTTCATGTTACATTAAATGCAGGGCCGGACTTAGACTTTTTGGAAGTGTAGGCCCAAAAATATTTTAAGGCCACATGGGAAAATATTTTGAATAATTATGACAAACTTGAGCAAAAAAAGCAATGACAGAAGCTTACTTACTCAATTTTTATTGTTTTTTTTTTTTTTTTTTCTGAAGAAAAGATAAAAGTGCAATCAAAAGAGACTCCGTGAATTAAATGTGGATGTTACATAATAATATAAAAATTGAATGTCAATTGCATAGCTTACGAGATATAAAATTTTTTCTAAAATATTAGGGGGCGTTCAAGTATTACGTAACGCAATTTTTGAAGATTTTTGACCCCCCCTCCCCCATGTAACGCACCGTAACGTTTTCCTCTACCCCCCCCCCCCCCCCTCTTAAACGTTACGTAACACCCAAGTGACCATATTTACCTAAAAGTCACAGTTATGTTGCGAAAAGTACCGGAAATACATGCGATGTTTATTTTCTTTATTATACCCTACACCGAGGGTATATTCATTTTGTCATTTCGTTTGTAACATATAGAAAGAGGCGTGGGAGTTATGGTAAAGTACATATATTCTTGATCATCGTCTTGCAGGCATCTTGCTATTACAAATGGACGAAATCGGTTTATGGACACGCCAACCGCCCATACTCTATGTATATTTGCACAATCCCATTTTGAAAAAAATGCAACGATTTTGATGAAACTTGGTGATTTGGTGTACATGTGAACTTAATTAGGATTAAGCTAGGTTTCAAATTTCCAAAGATTCCCGTGGCACAGCCCTTAATTTTAACCTTAATTCCACCATATCTCGTAAACCCTGCAAGATATTGTGATGGAATTTCTTTGTCCTTTATTTTTTCGACTTTTTGATCGAATTGGAGTTTTTTCAACCTCTCTCAACATTTTTTAACATTTTGCATATATTTACGACTTTTTCAACATTTTTCAACCTCTGTTAACCTTTTAAACACTTCACACTTTTTTCGAATTATGCAACCTCTTCAACGTCTTTTTAACATTTATTGAAATATATGTTCTTTCAGTGCAGTGTAGGGTATGTGAGTTTTGGCCTGGCTGAAGATAACACCTTAACTTGTTTATATTGTTATTTGATAAAAAATCACACATAATGTTATAAACATTTGCTTAAGTTTAAAATATGTTAAAATGGCGAAAAATTAGACGAAAATATTTTATTAAAATGATAAAAGTTGATGGGATCTAGAACAGCTACAGCAATAATGATAAAAATAGGAAATCTTTCCACGCTTATATCTCTGGTTTTGGTTAAACAATCTCGAAGATGATAGTTTAAGGACATTCTGCTCGTTGAGTGCTTTAATGTGATGTATCATATATTGCTGTAGCTTATCTAGATCCCGTCAACTTTTATCATTTTAATAAAATGTTTTGGCTATAGCTATTTAATAAACATACACATTAAGAAAGAGTTTCATTATACACACCTAATTTCAAATAACCACCGGTTAAAGTAGTTTCACTTCAAAAACAATGTTATCTAACGCGTTGTTCGAACCCCATCCCCCTCCCCCGTAACGCATCGTAACGTTTTGCAAGACCCCCCTCCCCCCCTAATTGCGTTACGTAATACTTGAACGCCCCCTTAGCCATTTTATAACAATGGCCGTGTTTTTTTTTGACGCGGGTATAATATGGTTATCTCAGTGGCAAAAAAAAAAAACGGCTTTCGCCGCTTAATTTTTTTGTGAGTCAAATTTCGCAGCACTGCCGTAGAGCAACTGTCAAACAAAAACTGACAACTGAATTAAATCAATTTTCTTTAGACCGAGCAGGGCATTAACTTCCGTTTGCCAGACAACTTTGTCTTTTGCAGTTGTTTTCAATTGGCGCACTTTTAAATGAGAATTTAATTAGAGTAAATCAAAATTTTAAGTAAACTACCTTTTTAAACGGCAAAATTAAATAACAAATAAATATTTCATATTTACTCTGTGTTTTTCAAACTATTGTTTAAATATAAATATTTACTTTTTCCTTTTTGACGTCTAGAGATAAAATATTTTCGATTAAAAATTGGAAACTTTGTGAAACTGTGCTGCCAAATAGCATATTTAGCAGCCCAATTGTGAATACTCCAACGTTTATTTGCACGACTAATATTTAAGCGGCGATTATATCACCGACTAATTTCTCATACAAAAAAATGTCTTAGCGGGTAACCGCGTCAAAGAAAACAGGGCTAATATATGTACCTACATTATTCAACAAATAAATCATTTCGTTTCCCTAAGGGGCCGTTCATAAATTACGTAAGACAATTTCATGACTTTTTGACCCCCCCCCCCCCCCTCCCCCGAGTAAGATTTAGTAAGATTCTCACTACCCCTCCCCCCCCCCCTTCCGAAATCTTACGTAAGATTCATAATTAAGGTGAAACTAGTCAAAAAATGTATTTTTCATGTGGTGTACTTTATTACTATATTTAATTTTAATATACATATCGCTCACTTACTTCAAGACTGGCATAACTCAAAAAACATGATCTTTGAGTTAATGATGCAGAAATATACGCCATTTCATGTTTTATTTTGTGCGAAAAAATCAGAAATATGTCTCATAAGCTTGCCTTGTGAGAAGAGTTTATGTAGACACACTTTTCACCATTTTCATATAAAAAGTAAGTTATTGAACATTTTAAATGCGTTTTTCTCCCACTTTATGTTTTTTGAGTTATGCCAGTCTTGAAGTAAGTGAGCGATATGTTACATATTAAATAAATATTACGAAATTACAAACTACACATTTGTTTTTCAAGATGAATAAAAAAAGTCATCGTAAGTCATCGTTAGTCCATGCGCTTTTCAACCAGTCTGATAGTGAACCTACAATTGGCACACCCGATTCGTCTGTTGAATTTTCTGATTCACATTCAAACCCTGTAACATCAATATCCTCGTCGTCATGCCACTCTGCAACTTGACAAATCTCCGATTGTTTTAAAATGCAAAGGCTTTTCCCCTGCCCACGTTTCAAAATTGATACTGGTTGAATCATGTGAGTGCGACTACAGTCTTTTCCATGTAGTTTTTTGTGCATTACAGTAGCTTTTTTCGAGGCAAAGTACTGGTCACAAATATTACAAACTCGATCAGCTAAGACGTTTGCAAGCGAAGGACAAAAAAAATCGTTAGGCATGATTTTGAACTGTGGATGTACTTTTGACCAATCGTAATTTAACGCTAAGCGAAGAAATAGAGGACAAAACCGATTGCTGTTTTGGTCTCCTGTTGAAGAAGGAATCGAAAGCGAATCTTCTTGTTGAAGAGGACAAGTGCAAGTGGGTGGTAAAGAACCGGGACAAAATCAACAAAATTTCAAAGTCGACGTATCTGCGTGTAAATGCCTGAATAATAGCAAACTTGTGAGACGGTGTTTCAAGTCGACCCTGCGTGTAAACAACATACATATACTATTTCATTACATAAACAGAAGAGAAGTTGTCCCGTTCAGAGTCGATTACTTAAATCGATTGTAATCGATATTTCTGAATCTTTCGTGACTGTCGAAAATTCAAATATATTTCATTACTCTCACAAATGACGATGCGTTAATACAACTTTAATGTATGAATACGCATTTTAAATCTTACGTAAGATGATCATTCACCCCCCCTCCCCCTCTCGTAAGATGTAGTAAGAATCCGCCGACCCCCCCCCCCCCCCCCCCCCCTAAACGTCTTACGTAATTTATGAACGGCCCCTAACGTGCAGAACGTTTACTCCAGTTAAGTACCGGCATTTTATTTGGAAAGCTGCATACGGATCTAGTGATATAGTTGGTCCCAAAGTGCGTGGTTTTTTTTAAAAAAGTTGCATATCTAACTCAAAAAAGGCGAAACGCCGATATTCATAACTTAATTACTTTCAGATATCTCTAAATAAACCTCTTCGAAAAACAAAAACATAATATCAAGAAATTTTTTTTCAAATCTTGGGTACAAATATCGACTCAGGCTAAGTATTTTACCAAAAAATAAAGTTAAATCGATTCTCTATTAAGACTTATATAATTTAATGATCGTCTCTCAATCTATCTCAACCCAAAGTTCCAAAAGAAATATTATTGTTCAGATATAAACCATATATGTAAGTATGTATATAATGTAATGATTTAGTTTTTGAATTGAACACAAGCTAAGTATATTTGAAAAGCGACAATATCTTCATTTTATTTTAAGGTGCTAAACGTTAGACAAATGCACGCTTCACGGTTTCTTCTATACGGAGCAAAATTAAGTCCGAGTCCAACGCAAAAGTTACTAAAAATTAATATTTGTTTGCAATTAGTTTTAATTTCTGATTATTACAACCAAATTTCTAAAGGGAAACGGACTGGCTCTGTAGCAAGTAATAATGTTTATATAATAAATATTTTACAATACAATCAGAGTAAAAAAATCAAAATCCTTTATGGTTTAAATTTTACTACTACATAAATTTATTAAAAATTAACGAAAATGCGCAAGCTCTATTTTCACAAACACCATAACTCGAAAACCCTCAAGATGCAATCAAACGCTTCTCGGTCATTAACTTACAATGCGGATATTTGATGAAATTGGTTTTAACAGAAATGAGTACGAAAGAAATAAATATTAAATGAACAAGAAGACGAAGAAACATGGACGGACAGTCAAACAGACATAAATACGTTGCTCGAACATGTAATGATAATCAGCGTAGAATAAAAGAATAAAACATTTACGAAGATTTCAAGTCAAAGTGTCAATCAAGTCAACTGACAGCTTCGCACACAGCGTGCAGCACAGAGGCGATCCCAGTCGAGAGAGTCGTCGAGCAGAAAGCATGGAAAATGGTAAAATGCCGAACGAAGCGACCAAAACTGAGACCGATAGACGGGCAAGCAGACGTCCGCGGGGCGGGCAGGAACGCCTCAGTGCAGTACGATGTATTAAAATACTTTTATTATTAATTTCATGATTGTAAAATTATTAATGTTAATGGAAAAATTCCGCAATTGGAATTCCATTTGAAAAAATTTCAACCCAATTTCGCTTTTACAAAAAACAACAACAAAAAAACCAAGGCTTAAGCGAATTTTGTGGAATTACAATATTATCCGCCAACTTGTTAAACTGAAAAATTCTCCTCTTAATCAGGCCAAAGCTAAACTGTAAGTAAGTAATATTAATGACACAAATGCTCCCACATAGTTTATTATAAGCGACATACATTTTTTATTCATTTTTTAAGTGATTTTTTTTTGGCATTACTGATTTATTTATTTTACCTTAATTAATTTGCATTTATTACCATATTAATTAAATCAATTTCATTTCTTTCAATTTATTTCGCGCAATAAATTTTAAGATAGCAATTCTGCAACCAGTTTTTTCTTCATAGATGCATGAAAAAATTCTGTTTTTTGCTTTTGTTGCTGTTGTTGCAATTAATAAATTTTGACATTCTGAAAAATATCCAATAATTGCTAATGACTTCTTATTTACTTTTATCGCATTTTGCAAAATGCGCGTACTTGAATAAGTTGAGACTTCCCGCTGTGTAGCAGTGATTTGTTTGCTGCAGTCATAGTGATAAAATATCACTTGCATCATCGGGAATTGAATTTATGCTTTTTAAATTCATGATCAGGACCCTGCTGCACCAACTGCTATTCAATTTTTATTTCGCAGTTCAGCATGACTTAAATATGACAAGTTGTTATTGTACGACTAACAGATTTGAAAAGTACTAAAACTCGCGGTTTTTTATTTTGTTTGATTATACTCTTACCTGATATAAAGTGACGTTTAGTATGATGTATAAGACTTGGTGATAGCACTTTTAACGACAAAGATGTTCGCAAACTCATTTTGTCCACAAACCTGCAAAATCCAGAGCTAAAATATTAAGCAAAAATAGTTGGTGCATCAGATAGAACTGTTTTGACGGTTATTTCTAATTAAAAAAAGGGTCTACCTGTTTCACGAAAAAAATGGTCCTGGCAGAAAACCAAAATTTTCTAGCTCAAGGGTAGTGGCGAAGGTGTATGGTCTTTTTAAGCAGAATCCCAGCACCTCAGTGCGAGATAAGGCGGCTAGAGCAGGTACATCAAAATCTACTGTACAATGGATAAAGGAAAAAAGTTAGCTGAAGACATATAGAGTACCATACCATTCTGATGAAAAGCAGTTGATGGCTCAGATACGAGCCCGAAAATTGTATGAAAGGTGCCTGACTAAATTTGATTGCTGCATTATAGACGACGAAAGTTACGTCACAGAAAATTTTAAGCCGCTACCTGGGCACAAATATTATGCGTCACCGAAGAAAGGGCATATGCCTAGTAAATTCGAAGAGAAAAAAATTTCGAAATGTTCGAAGCAATATATGGTTTGGTAGGTCATATGTACCTGTGGCCTCAGAAGAAGCTTCTTTGTTATGCAAGGCACAATCAATTCAAAAATTTAAATAGACGAGTGCCTCGAAAAACGTGTTCTATCATTTAATAGAGCACATGAGGGTACAGTGATGCCCTGGACTGTTTTAACAACCTCTCATTACGCTAAAACTACGATGGAATGGAATCAAAGTAAAAAGATAAATTTTGTACCAGAAATAGCAAATCCGCCCAACTGCTCAGAGCTTCGCCTAATTGAGAAGTATTGGTCTCTAATGAAAATAGATCTTTGAAAGAGTGGTAAGGCTGTAAAAAACTTTGCAAGACTTCAGACGTAAGTCGAAAAGATTGTTCTGTACTGTCGATGAAACAACTGGACCTTAAGAAAAAAGTAAAAAATTTTTATAAAAAAAAAAGTTGTTTATTAGTTTTAAGTTATTTATATTCTGAACACTAGCCAGAAAAAAGACCAAAAAGATTATTAGGTATTTTTTTATAACTCAAGTTTGGGTCCGTCCTATTCAATGTGAAATTCATTGGAGAAAATTAGAACAATCATGTGATATAAAATATTACCAACAGTTTTATGCATTTTCATGACATTTTTGAGCATCCACTATTTTCAAGTTTATAACAAAACTTTTTTGATTTAAAAAAAAATGCATTTTCCGATGTATCTTGAATGGAAAAATTCAAGTTTATCAAACTGACACTTGTAAATATTACTCAATCGGGCTTGAATTTACAAAATCTGTTTATTTTTTTATTGAGAACAAGCGGGGTATGTACACTGCTAAAAGAGAGTAAGTCTTGTCGGAAATGAAAAATTTTTGCAATTGAAACCTTATCGAAATTCCAACAAAGCCCGAATTCAAAAAAAAAAACACAATTGCTCAGAAAAATAAATTTTCTTTTTTGCGCTCTCTAGTCATTTTTGAACCAAAAAAACTCAAATGGGATTAGTGTGGGCAGTGGCGGATCTAGGATTTCCTTCAGGGGGGGCTAACATGTTTTTTAATGAAAATAAATATCGATTGAACGAGCACTGTTTAAATTTTTTGGCATATCACGACAATCTAATCAGTAGTCCAGTCAAGGGTTTCAAGACAGCGAGTTTTCTTCTGGCAAAATAATTCAGCAATCTTAGCTGAGCTGATATCGATTTCCTTATGAATATTTCCCAGAGCCAATCCATTAAAACGATCTTCTGTCATTGTAGATTTTAAATCCGATTTCAATCGTTTTAACACAGAAAAATTTCGTTTTGCTGTTGTCGAAGTCACTGGAATTGTGGCAATTATTTGCAGTATTATTGTGATGCTTGGGAAGAACGATTCCATTTTTTTGGTTTTGATAATGGTAAATGCTTCCATTACATTCAAAGCATCTTTGAAATCGGTTTTACAAGAGTACTGATGCTACAATTTAATATCGGATTCAAGCTCAACCTAACTGCAATTTAAATCACTTTCATAAGTAAAAACAGCATCCACGATTTTGTCAACGCGCCCGAGTGATAATCGGTATTAAGCCTTCTAAGTGTAAAATGCTCAAAACTTTACCCTGGACTTTTGATTTTAATTCTAAGATCGTATGATCCAAATAAGGATCGTATATTGCGGCTCTAAAACATTTGAGAAAGAAATTAAAAATAAAATAAGACTATTTAAGGTGTTATCTTCGGCCAGGCCGAAACTACATACCCTACACTGCATTGAAAGTACATTTTAAGTAACTGTGAAAAAAAAAAAACTCGTTGAAGAGCTTGAATAAGTCGAGAAAAAAATGTAAAGAAGTTAAAATAGTTTCAAAAGTGTTGAAAAAGTTGCAAAAAACTGAAAATGTGTATGGTCACCATTGAAGAAAGTTGAAAGAAAAAATCCAAAAAATATGCAAAATGCTGAAAAATGCTGAAAAGTTGAAAAAATCGAAATACATATATGGAAAATGTTGAAAAACTCAAAAACAGTTGAAGAGGTTGAAACAATTCAAAATCGATGAAAAAATTGAATAAATAAAGAAAATGACGAATTAAGTTGAATGATGTCAAAAAAGGCGAAAAAATACTTATGGGATATATTGGAAAAAGTTAAAAGATTGTTAAAGTCAAAATAATATAGAAAATGTTGAAAAAATCGAATAATAATGGAAAGTCAAAGCATGCCAAGCCTACCGCTTCAATTGTGTCTACTTTTGGTTATTAAATAAATTTTATTCGTAATCGACATCCGCATACCAAATTTTAGCTCAATAGCTTGTATAGTCTGCGATACATGCAGTAATTAGCCTTAAAATTTAGGACTCACTGATAAAATCCAGTCCGTATTAAATCCAGAAATAGCCTTCCATAAACAGACCTTTTACACCAAATTTTAGTATGATTGCTCACATATTTCGGTAGATATGCCACTTAATGTATTTTACTTGTATGAGAGTCGCCACGCACACTGAAGCTAAATTTTTGTAATAAGATACCTCATAGCGAGTACATTTGTATTAAACTTCATAAAGATTACGTTGTTAGTTCTATCAATATAACGTTTATAAAAATTGTGGGCTGTGCCAGGTCCCTGTGAGAGCCTTTGAAAACTTAAGACCTAGCCAAATCCTAATTTTGTTCACATGTGCATCAAATTACCTGGTTTTATAAAAATCTCTGCAATACTTTCAATAATTACTAAATAGATAAGTCTAAGAATATTTGTTGGTCAAATCACGTCGGAACACGGAATTTGAAAAATAAATTTTTTTGAATTAAAAAAAAAACGAGAAAACGAACGAACCGGTCTCAAAAATTTTTATATTTATCAAATTTTTTTTTGAGAATTTTTAAACAAAAAACGGAGGGCATACATTTCGGAAATTTAGTTTTTTGAATTAAACTAAAAATAAAGGACGAAGTCCAAAATTTTTCATAAAGTCGTATGTTTTCCTTGCGCATAGATGCCCCCCTTGTATCCGCCACTGAGTGTGGGATGGCGTGAACGAAATTCGATAAAAAATGATTCCCTTGTATCTTACGGACACTCACAATACACATAACTACGTAAATTGAGCTTGTTATACATTTAGCTAGATATATACGAAAATCACGGTTAGATTTGGGAAAGAATAATATGAAAATATTCTTCTAAAAAATTTACTTAAAAGCCAGCTGTATGCAACGCAGTCTATGAATTGCAACTCCACTCTCGCATGCTGGTCCAAAAATACGATGTTAAAAGACCCAAGGACCTGTTTCCTTACTCTGCCAGAAGTCCAACACTTGACTCCAGAAAAATAGTCAAAATTAATCGCTTATACACCACAACTTTGTTTTTTTTTTTTTTTTTTTTTTTTGAGAGAGGAGTTTCGATCCCAAAATCCCAAAAGTTGCAATGTTCCTTCTGATCTTCAACAAGATGTCGATTGTGGAGTTGACATTAACTCCAAAGAAGGTGTTCTCGTTGACTACTTCGAAATTATAGCTATCGATGGTAGCATTATCCCAGACGGTGAGATGTGTTGGTTTCTCACTGCATAGGCGCATAGTACTCCGCGTCTGCAGGTTCGTTATAGCGACTTGTAATTATTTAATACTACATGACAGAGGATCTACATTTACTCCGAAAGCACTAGCTTAAACTTGAAGGGTGGCCTGAACGCCATATAATATCGGAAACTACTTTTTGAATGCGCATACATTCTTGGGATTGATTAAAGATCAACACATTAAAAATCAAAAAAAGTCCAGGATACTTTAAGAAACATTTTAAAAAAAAAAATTAATGCTTAAACCAACAAATTACTCGTAGGTAATTCTTATTGTCTTAAGTATTTCAGTATTTTTGTTATAAGAACTTCTTTCTACACCGCTTGATAGTGTTTCACCGAGGCCGAGGCGAGGTTCTAGTTGATCTCGGTCTCGCCTCGTTTTATAAATTTAAGTCTCGCCTCGCCTCGGCCTCGGACGAGATCTTGCCATCACATGCCTCGCCTCGGCTCGCTTCGCCTCGTTCTCGGCCGAGGCACCTCGGTAAAAAAGCGAGGTTTTTATTAAAATAAATAAAAAATTATATATGTATCAGGGCTGATAGGCTGATCAAGCCTCAAGAAATAAAATAAAATATCTGTTTTTATTTTTGGTGAATTGGATGAATATGGGAAGGAGAGGCATTGCCTATTTTTCCAAACCAAACTAAGCTATGAACCTTTTACAAACTATAAGAAAGATATGTACCAAATCATATTTATCTACGTCAAATAGATATTGAGATATGATAAAGTTAATTTTTTTCTTATATTGAAGTCATGGTAACGCCCATTTTATTAATTGAATCTTATTTATGCCTCTACGTTTTATAAATATACCAAGTTTTATTAATCTGCATCAAGTAGTTGATAATAAATATATGATGAATTCTGCTTTTCTCTTATGTGGGGGTGGCATCACCCATTTATCGTAAACTTTGTTACGGAGCATCCCAAATCATAAGAAACATGTATGTCAAATCTTTCATCGGTCGGTTGAACGGTTTAGGAGTCCATTAGCAACGAACATACATATATTGATCTTTATTTATATACTAGCATTACGCTGTGCGTTTCGCTTCACCTTACCGGTTCTTAGAAAGACTATTAGAATAAATAAATTTCAATGCAGTGTTGTCAATCATGCAGTTTTGCTTATAGCCTTACATGCTTCCCTAATCGATCAATCGAGGCGAAGTCGCATAGAAGCTGATGCGATCCAAGCACTTCTGTGCATTAGCGCTTGGACCAAATCTGAACTCGTAAGAAGCACATGCGGGTTAAAAATAAAACAAAGTAGTTTACTCAAAATAAAAAATATTAGTTAAATATAGATTTTAATAAAAATTACATTCATATTTTGAATCTGCATATGGGTCTTACAAGTTCAGATTTGGTCAAAACGCGCCTCGCTCTTGGTTTCGAAAACGAGGCTAGGACGAGGCGAGGCCGAGGCGAGGACGAGGCGAGGTGCCGTGTGATCTCGCCTCGCCTCGGTCAAGCGAGGAAAATTTATTTTTCCATCTCGCCTCGTTCTCGCCTCAGTCTCGCCTCGTTCTCGTAGTCAAAAACGAGGCTGCCTCGTAGCCTCGGTGAAACACTACCGCTTGACTTAGCTCAAAAGAAGAACTCCACCAAATCTGATATACATATAAGCCCTTTAAACGGATTAATCTGCCCTTAGAAGCGAAAAGAGAGAATCTCAAAAAAATTTATATTCGTGATTCTAATGGCATCGAATAGCTTAAGAAATTACACGTCTAATGAACTACTCTTAGTTCAAACATATAGAACATCTCCTAAGAGAATTTCCTCTATGGCAATTTTACAGGTATTTCCAGAAATTGACATAAACAAAACATCAATTATTTCCAAATGCATTTTTTTGAGATACGCCCTATTGTTTCTGAGGACAGTATTGTGATCATATGTGATGTATTGTAATCATATGTGATTTTTGCTTTAATAGAGGCCCTTTTTTTCTTAGCCCTGGAACCCGCAAAGTCCAAGTCCACCTCTAGTCTCGCACAATTGCAGTATGTGCGCTCAGTATGTTCATTAGATAAACATATGTATGTACATATGTATATTCAAATTTGATAACTACTATTTGAAAACGCTTCGAAGATTGAGAACTATTTATGAATAGAGGACCCTGTAGGGCTAGGCAAGCACAGCTGAGTGGCGCCAATATGCAGAAATTATATTGAAACACACTCCACCGATATCTTAATCGAATATACATAATTGAGTCATTATTTCGTTAATTGCAGAGGAAAGATAAAAAAAACAATTTTTTTTGTTTACTCAACGTAAATATTAAATCAATGTTGTTTTTCCAATCGCATACGACGAAATGCGTATGAGTGGATTTAAGAGCTCTTTCATAACTCTGCGAATTATAAGTTTTACCTGAATTATCCCTATGCAATTGATAATTTTGATAAATTCATTAACAAAATCAGCTGTCAAAAGATGGATATCTGGTTAACAAAACCATTGGTCTAAAATTCAAACAAATAGAACATAAAGTCATTATGTGTGTACGTACACACGTATGTATGTATGTCCCTGACATACGCACAAATTAGCGATGACCTCTTAGGCTTTGTTTGTTTATTTATGTGCTCATTCTACGTCGGCGGCATTTTATATAAAATAACACAACAAAGGAGTTTTCGGCCTCAACTGTCAATAGCAAGTGTCCAAAGGATTGTTGTCGCCTCCTAAATCTGCGGCCAAAAACAAAACACCATGCGAAACAACTTTAAAGCGCTCGCAGCGCCTTTGTTGGCGGGTAGCTGAACTAACGATGCCGCTGTGTTATCATCATAATTTGTTTCTGTACCTCGTGCGTTCTCACTCGGACCAGTCACTGCTGTTGCACTCACGCATACCAATTCATTCGATTGACAGCTGCGACGGCAACTCGTCATCGTCAGCTGAACTCGCCATAGGGTTCTCACGAGGCAGACATGAGTGACGATGATGACGACTCTTTCTTACGACTAACAGAACGAGTACCCTCAAGTAAAATTTGCTGCTTTCGTTGTTGTTGTTGTGTTGGAGCACACGCAATGATTGTGCACAGTTGTTTTTGTTTCTGCTGATGGATTCCACCACAGCGACAACAACTATGCTCCACATCGTTGGTAGTTGTTGGTGCTGCTGCTAGTGCTTTGTTCTGCTTGAGCAACGCCCTCTTTTCAATATGGCCTGTCACGTGATTGGCCCATCAGTCGTTGACAATGGGCGTTACTGGTGCAGTTGTGGCTACAGTGCTTTGCGTCGAATCAAAGCTTCGTTGTTTTTGCTTTAATCCTAAATTTTTGTAGTTCTTGTTATACTGTTGCTGATCGTTACACTCCTGATGCAGCAATTGTTGCAGATGCATACTGTGCTTTGCTGTTGCTGCAGCAATTTGTTGCAGTCTAGTTTTATTGTTTCAGCAATTAGTTTTTGCATTAATTTTTGTGCAATTCGTGCGACGAGCTGTTGCTGTAAATACTTTTGTAATTGTTTGTGTTGCCGTTGTGTTGACAAATTTTATAATCAATGGCGCAATAAGAGGCATACAGGAGCGTATCTTGAGCAATTGTCGCCTTTCGAGAAGAGCAATCTGTCGCCGCAATGTTTTTGATATATGATTACGTATAGTATGTACCAGAGCCTGTCTTAAATACTGCGAGGCCCTGTGCAACCAATAGGTGCAAGGCCCCTTGCAACCAGTAAGTCTCGGTGAGGTTCTTTTTGGGGAGTCGTCCGCTGACTTTGACCCCGAATTCGATTACAGGTTTATGAATTATCGCTCCCAACTTATTTAGACAAGTGGTTGTGTGTGTTTTATAAGCATGTGTTATCAATTTATAAATTTAACCATTAGCAAAAAGCTAAAGTTTCCCCACTTAAGGCGCTCTCTGACAACAAACTCGATTTCGCACCCAACCTGCAAAGCAGTGGCGGTATTAAAAGAAGCAGTGGGCAGTACAGAATATTCCTCGCTCCGTGGAAGTTTTTCATTAAAATTGATGATATGCATTCAGCCAATCTTTGCGTATTCAAAGTACTATTGAAAAGCGGGAAATAAGTGTTAGTATTAGAGCGTCATCACCTTACGGGGTGAAAATAATCATATTTATCGTTTGGCAACAACAAGAGTTTGAATGAGGAAAGATTGACTACTTGCATATTAGCCAATCAAAATGGATGAATTATGCACACAGTCAACATCAATGAAAACCAGTCTTGCAGCAGTGGCGTATCTTCAACACTTTTGTACAGAACATCGAACATTCTGTAGTCTCTCCCCCCAACCACCTTTCATTGACTACTACTCCATACCGATTTCAGTGCTCAAAAACGATCCTCCGTGGGCTTAATATCTTTTTGTCTCCACTATCATAGGGGTTCAAACGAATTAGAGGTTAAGCTAAATACTAACATTTTGACATGGAGGGAACCATCGACAGTGGCGTTCCTTGGACACTCGGCACCTGAGGAAATATTGCAATTTGCCGCCCCCTACCTACAAAATTAATTTCACCTTAAACATATTTTATTTAGCAAAATACGAAATTTATCACATTACGAAACTTCATGGGGCCCATACACAGTTCATTTACTAAAAAAAAAAAATTAATTAAATATGCTAAAAATGAAGAGCCATTTTGCCGCCCCTAAGCCGTTGCGACTGGTGTGACCAATTCTAAATAAGCTACTGGCCGTTTCTAAGGCTTGGAACGGACAAATGGTCCTTGGTATTCGGGGAGATTTGCAAACAATGCACTATAGGTCAAATAGCACATTTTTCTGGCCAAAACTAATAGCGGCTATATTATCAATGTGATGAACTTCAAATGTATTTTTTATGTTGACTCTTGACTATAAGAAGAACTCTGACAAACCTGCATGTAAAATGGATCCAGCAATGCAAAGGGCTTACAAACGTATTGGCTTATTACGAGTATCTTTTTGAAAACAAAGTTTTCTCACTGTATTTGGCCTCGTTGAGCTTTTAAGAGTTTTCCTTAGAGCTGCCACCATTTTTGTTTGACCTTGTTTGCGGGCGGGTATGAACGCAGTTCTTTCAAGCAAATGGGTTTCATTGCTGCAAACAGTAGATAGCTCTGCTGCGGCCCATATTTTAGAACATTCCGCCCACAGATGCGTTTGATGTCGGTTGTTGCTTTTTTAGCAATATTTTGCACCTAAACAAATTAATATTTTGTTATTGGCATTATTATTTTACTATTGGAAAACAGGCAACTTTCAGTGTATTTTTACCCATTTTCCGTAAACTCTAATGCAAAAATTATGCGCACTCTGCCGCAAATAACTTGGACTAATAGCATTCTGAGTATTTTCTAATAAGTAAATGATAACAGCCTTTTCTTTTTCCTTTTTGTCGGTTTTTTGCAACCAGACATCGAATAAATCTGAATTGCGGAAGAATAAGTGACCTGACAAAAAAATTCATTAAAAAAAAACGTGCAAAATCGGGTATCCAAATTTCTAAATGACATTTACAATAGTTACTTCTAACTAACTTAGAGTTTCTTAAAACTAAAAATCCCAACAAAATTTCAAAAGCTTACAAAAAAGCAAAACAACGAAAATCAGAAAATTTACTAAAACACAAAAAAAAATCTGTTTTTCGTTGTTTTGCTTTTTCGTTTTTCATACGAATTGTACGAGGAAACAAAAATAATGCGCCGTTCGCAGGTTTGATCTAGGAAGCTGAAATTTTGGGAGAATTTTCTTCAAACCCGATTCTATTATATAGGATTTAATGACCGCAAATTTAAAAAAATAAAAATACTTCCTTTGGGTGCATTTTTTCCGCATTTTTAGTCCCACGAAAAATGTGGGCGTGGCTGTACAACAGTGGGTGGCGACCCCGATTCAACTAAAAAACCCAAAACGCTATATCTTGGCACCTAAGGCAGACTTTTTCTACGCTTTAGTAAGTCGGTTTTTTCGTTAAATTTCAACGGAATTGGACATAAACTTTGTCCGCGCAGTTTTCAAGTTTGAGCTAGGAAGCTCAAATGTTGGGACAATTATTTTTATTCCTCAAGCTATAATATAGGAAAAAATAAACAAAATCCCTGACCTAAAGTTTGAAAAAACACCCTAATACATACATTAGGGTGATTCAAATTTTTTTTTTGTTTTTTTTTTTAAGGTGCTGTTGCTTAAAAAGTTCACGTAAATTCAGCTCTGTACCTAAATTTTATAAGATGGCGCCGAAGCCTGTTAGTTTTACACGTAAATTGTATGGAAAAATTATTTTTTACTAAAAAGGTATCTAAATGAATAGGTGATTAATGTTGTAGAGCTGAAAAGAGTCGTTTTTCGACGTAATTTTTGGCGCTGAATCCAAATCTGGCCTCTGAAATGACCCATCATGTCAGATTTCTGAAGTAAGTATTTGAGATTAAGTATACTAAACCATGATGTTTTCTGTCTACTTTCAAGGTCATGTATAGGATTCAAAGAGAGTTGATCAGCTTATTTTTAACAAAAGCATCATTTAGTACCGTCCTTGACCTTTATAATGAGCATTCAAGTGGTGATCTGTGATGTTTCCTTGCAAAGTTACATCCATTTCAAGGTGACATGAATTTGAAGCCCGTTGGTTGATATTGTTGGGTTGCAACCCTTTGTAGGGGATAAACGTTTTTAACTATGAACTGTGTTTTTTTCAAATATGCATTGCACACCAAATTAAATGTTTTATGTCAAAGGTTTAAGATTTAATATTTCTAATATGCATATGGATTTAGGGTGCTATATAGTATATACACAGATTTGTCGATAAAAATCGCTCTAGCGACCCAATCGGACAAACTCCGGTACCTAGTTTGTCCTGAGAACATGTTGAGAAATAGTTAGTGATGAATTGTGTGGAAGCTCAGCTTGAAGGTTTGTGAAGTTTATTTTTAAACTCAACATAAAGCTCAAAAACTTCGATAAAAACAGTGTTTAAAGAAAAAACAAAAACAAAAACTAAAAAAACTACAGCACTAATTTTTTTTTTTTTTTGCTTAACTAAGACCAATAATGCTTTTAAGAAAAAAAAAAATATATGTTTTTATCTTACCATTTGCTGAATTTTTCAGTTCAAACATGAAATTTTTATCCGAAGAATTAAATTACTTGCAAACTTCAACTGTCTCAACTTTGATTAACTGTAAAAACTAAACTACTTATCCGAATTGGTTGAAATCTTAAATTTATCAGCTCTAGACATTTCTCTATCCGATGCAAGTACCAAATTTGTCAAACTGACCCACTCCTAAGTTCATTTTTGCAGGCCCGTGCGCAAGGGGGGGTTTGAACCCCCAAAACGCATTGAGAATTTTCGCACATAGGTTTTTATTGACATTTGAACGAAAACTCAAAAAGACACAAAAAAATTTTTTTTTTAAATGAAAGAACTAAAATGCCAATAATCGTCGGAGCCCGAGTTTTTCATTTTCGACAAGATTTGTGCTCTCTAGCTATTTTTGAACCAAAAAAAAAAAACGATTTGGGACCACTGCGCGTCGCTAAGGCTAAGTAACACGAGCGTTCTTTCAATGCGCGTCTAAGCATAGTTCCGGTTTTTAGCATATCCCAGGCATCAATAAAATCAGCTTCAATGAAAATTCATTTGGATGATAGTTCACGTGACATATGAATAAATGAAGTTCAACTTTGGCGTCAACGCATTGCTGAGCAAGACATCAAAAATTCTCTCAAAGCACTGGTTATTTGCAATGAAGACGCGTTTCCAAGTGTCCATCAAATGCTTCATGTTATGGCAACTTTGCCTGTGACAACAGCAACAAATGAACGCTCCTTTTCAGCGCTACGTCGTCTTAAGGCATACCTAAGATCAACTATGTCCGAAGATCGGCTTAGCCTCGCTAGATGTATGTACATCGCGATATCGATATCAATGTGAAAAGAGTTTTGGACGAGTTTTTTCAAGTACCTAGGGTACCTAATTTTTTAATATTTTTTTTCTCATTTATTTTTTAGTAAAATTTCATGTAGTGGCATTGACCGTTCCAAATTATACTGTATTAAGGTGGATGCAGTGAAAACAACAAAGGATTTGAGCTGTGACGCAAGAAACACCAAAGATCTACTCGCGGAGAGACCATAGTTTTTCTCCTTATTTATAGGTTTAAAAAACAGCTGCCAGTATTTTTTCGAAACTTCCTAATGTTTACATAAGGAAAATCGAAAGTCTTGAAGTATTCTAGAACATGCCATTTATTTGAACATGTCTAATAAACACATGCACATTAGAGTGATTCAATTTTTTTTTGTTTTTTTTAAGGTATTGTTGCTTAAAAAGTAAGTTTATGATATGAAGAAAAAGTTCACTAAATAAAGTTACAGCCATTTCAAGGTGACTTGAATTTGAAACCCGTTGGTTAATATTGTTATGTTGCATTCCTTTGTATGGGATCAAATTCATGTCACTTTAAAATGGCTATAACTTTGCAAGGAAACATCACAAATCACCACTTGAAACCTAATTTTAAAGGGCAAGGACGGTAGGTACTAAATGATACTTTTGTTAAAAATAAGATGATCAACTTTCTTTGAATCCTATACATGACCTCGAAAGTAGACAAAAAACATCATGTTTTAGGTACTTAACCTCAAATATTTCAGAATTCTGACATGATGGGTAAATTCTGAGGCCAGATTCGGATTCACCTATCATTTACACGGTTAGAAATCTTGGAATAAATATTAATACAAGCGAAGTATTACAAAGATTTTTAATACAATTTTGATTAAATTTAATACTTTTGAATATATTACAAAATTTTGTAATACATTTTGTATTAAATTCTAATATAGTTCAAACATCAAAACGATATTTTATAACATTTGATGCTATCGCAAGTATTAGATTTAGCCAACGTAAATATGATACTACGTTGGCAAATGTCGTTAAAATGTTCATGCAACCCTTATATTGAAAGGAAACCTGGTTCGAATCCCAGTGGATACGACATATTTTTTTTTTAAATTTTAATAAAAACGAGTATTAAATTTTAATACAAATTTGTATTAAAAATGAATTTTAATATCTAGACAGTATTGAATTTTAATACATTTCTGGTGTAGTCATACACCATATATGTAATCCCAAAAGTATTAAAATTTATTCCAAAATTTCTAACCGTGTTCATTTTTGCAACGCTTTCTTGAAAAGTTTGCCACTGTGCGACGTCAGATTTGTTCAACATTTATAAACGTAATTTGTTCGTAAAATTTATGGCTTTGGCAAATGTTGAGCAAACTTATAGTGCTTAGTGGGTAGGCATGCAAAAACTTGCAGTGTTATGGACTTTAAGACAACAGATATTTTTGTGGTTTTTTTCCCTATTTAAGACGATTTTTCGTAGAAATCTATCGTTTCGACCGCATGTGTAAAAAAAATTACCCATGCTCAACCTTCTAGAAACAAAATTGTGTAAGGTATGTGTACAGCTACAGATATCAATTCTACAGCTCTTTTAACAATTAACATTTAACTTCAGAGCCTTGCTAGTGGCACTGAAAGTTCTAATTACTACCTGTGCTAATCCACCTGTCAACTCCTCTGCTCCACAACAGTTGGCAATAGAATTACCACTACAAGCCAACGCAGGAGCCATGGAGAGAGACCATTTAATTTGCTTGAATTTTCAAATATTCAATTGCTGCCTGCGAATAAACCAAGAGTTGACAGCTAAATTGGCATTTTGACCAAAACGACGATTGCATTTAACTCACAAACATACAGACAACTACAAGTGGTATTTAATTGGTAGCGTAATAACTCTAACCGATTATAACAACAACAGCAGTAATTCTATATCATGCTCCCCAGACTCTCTTACACTTTTAATTGGAAATTAATTTCTAGAATCTCATTTGTATTGCCAGTTTGGTTCTTTCATTTTGGGCTTTTCGTCGACTTAAATCCAGACTCAGAGTTTTTCGAAATTAAACGCTAATAAATAATTTATTGCTCAAAATCGAACAGATTGCGATGATAAAACCCATAATTTAAAATTGCAAGCGATGTTGTGAAGTGCTGCTGTCATCCGAAAGGCATAATTTGATATGACAAACAAGCAGTGAATTAAAAATTAATTTTTAAAAGTGACAATTCTGTCAAAATACATGCAGTAGAGTACATATTTTTATTAGTAGAAGGTAGCTGAATACACATTTTTTCTGCAATTTTACATATTAAGTGTGTGCATCCTAGAATTTTAAGAAAATACACATTTCTTTTAAATTTTTACACATTTTTTGTATTTTTTGCAATAGTAAATTTACACATCGTATTTTTCATTTTTTAGAGTGCATTCATAAAGTGTAGCAATCGAACAACCGTTCTATTGAAAATTACACAGGCCAGTAAAAAAAAAGTATTGGGCGGAAAACCAAACCCACTTATTCTTGTGTAAAATTCTTCGCTGAGTTCGAAAAAAAATTATCGAACCAAATCCCCCCAATCTCTTCATTTCCCACACTCTTCTCAGCAAAATATTAAAATAACGCAATTTTTGTTTCTAAATATACCTTTACTTTGCAAAATTCTTCGCTGAATTCTAAAAAAATAAAAAAAAATTTTGTCGAGCCAATTTCCCTCAAGAATTTTACAAAGGATATGTATATTTAGAAACAAAATTGGATTTTTTAAGCATTTTTGTGAGAAGAGTGGCAAAATTGGGGAGTGGGGTATTATTCAAACAAGAATAAGTGGGCTTGGTTTTCCGACCAAAACATTTTTTTTCGTTGGCCTGTGTTATCTAATGATGGCCAGGAACTGTAAATTTTTGCATCAGATCATTTACTCCAAGCACCCAACTTATCTTTAAGAAAAGCTGCGATTCAGCATATCCAACAGAAGTCAAAATTTAATTGTTCCTCAAAACACAAGTCATAAATCACAAAGAAATAATATTTTATTGTGCTGATTAATAAGTAAATAAATAAATTGAATAACTGAAACAGAGAATATGCCAGATAATTTTAAAAGAAATACAATCTTTTGGAACAAAGGAGCACTGGGAAATTATTTTTGGTTTGGTTGTACGCAGGCCTGGATTAACCTTACAGGCAGAGTAGGCACGTTTTTTTTGATCACCAAAAAATTAAAAAAAAAAATAAATTTCTTCTAATAAATGAAGAAGTTTTGAGGCGGAGGGTGGCAATTTTCGTATCTGTCTAGGAGCGGCAAATTTCTTAAGCCGGGCCTGGTAGTACGAGTATCTTAAGCAAACTCAGCATTATGATCACTAATTTTTAACACAATACTTTAATATGGAAACTGAAATAAAAATAAGCAAGTACATACCATATAGCCTGATCTAGCATAATTGCGAGATAATTTATCGACACCGGTCACACTTTTCCCACTGCTAAAAGGAATCAGAAAACACAAACTACCTACAAATGTAAGTCAAATTTAACCAACTCGGGCTCAACCAAGCAACATTGAAATTTGATTTATGCTCGCAATGCAGTAAAAACGCGAATGCACTACAGTCCACGCTCACTATTCGTGGAAGTGATATTCCTTAATGCGGCGGTAAAAATCGAATCTGTGATGTTGGTGGAAAAATAGTGTGGCTTAGAGGCGGCATTTTTAATATGTAAGTGAAAATAGCTTTTGGAAATAAAACTGAAATTATTTTTTTTTTATTTATCAGTAGAAATTTTACAAAAATTTTAATTTTGAGTTTTTGCAGTGTTTATTTTACACTGAATCATACAGCGTGTTCTTTTCTTCGCAAGAAAGCTTTGGGTGTCTTTCAGAGCAGTTTCGAAAAAATTTTGAACATTTTCTTGTAGCCTTGTAGACTATTTGTTTTAATACTTCTCTTCCAATGATTGAATCAATTTTTTGTGTCCCCTGATATTATGTTTCAGTATTACCATAATTGACAGCACATTCTTCCAGCAACCAATTTTTTCGTTCTTTCTTATATACCAGGGAAGAGCAGAAGGGAACATCGTCCCGGGTGTCAAATGTTCAAGGTACGCCTCTGAAAGGAAACTGAATTTATACGGAATGTGGACTTTGTGGTATTACCGCGAATAACTGCATTTTTCTCGCGAATGCAGTGATCGAAAACAAAATCGTGAAAAAAGTTTGAAATTTTAAATATGCGGATAGCGAGCGTGAACTGTACTGAAAAGTTAAATGCAAAATTTTGAGCACACAAAATGACCTCTACACAAAAACCATTGCAACTGACTGGATAACAACCGAGCACATCGAATCGCAATCGTATATCACCATTTTTTGAATTAAATGTTCTCACGATTTATTTATTTGCGGATTGCAAATTATTTTTTTATGTAAAATGAAAATCAATTTGAAAATTTATCAAATCATTTGTTGGTCATGTAATTGTTCAATTATAATAGTAAGAAGTGACAGTGATGAATGAATTGTGTTATTTCGGACGTATTTTTGGTTATTATGTATTTAGAGGATCGCGGCGCTGGTTTTCGTATGGGTGAGTTTGCGCTCATATTCTGTGAGTACTAATTAACCCAGACGCTAATTTGTTGGCTCCTAAGGTTTCTCTCTCCACTGTGCGTTGGCAAATTTCACAAATTTCTTGTTTTGATTATTGTGTAGGACTTTCGAGTTTATTCACTTTACTTTTTTAATGAATGCTTAGTGAAACAGTTTAAAGTTTTAATACTTGTTGCCGATGACTTTCATTGCGTTTGTAATGAAACTATTTTATTTTATTCTTAAGAAGCGGTGATGAGGTAAGTATAACAAAACCGATAGGGTAAGTGCTACCACTGTTTAACACTGTTTGAATTTACCCCCACACTGTTCCAACTTGCCCCCATTTCATTTCCGTATGCAAAATTCTTAGATGTGTTCTCAAATAAATGAATTATACAAAAAAAAAATTAAGAATTGCGTTCTTGTAACAAACTTTTGCTTACAATTTGCAGGAAAAATGTACATTTTCCGTCATGGCACAACCTACCCGTACGTGGGGCTAAAATATACAGCTGGAATTTTTTTATTTATCAACATTTTGAAAAGAAAAACTAAACTATTTAGATCAAAGTTTTTTGCGCACACTAACTAAATTATGTACGTTAAGTATCGCATAGAAAGTCATATTCGTTAAAATAATAATTGGCTCACAAACTAGAGCTAATTTTCTAAAAAATTTTATGACCAGCCCAACTCTCCTATACATACCAATTATTCTACTGATCAATGGCGGAACCAGGGCTTTAGTCTCTCCCATCCAGTAGGGTATTGGCTTTAGGGTTTTGGCTTTGATCAATAACTTCCAAATTTAATTATATTTGATGAACTTGCTTTAAGTTTTTTTGGTTATGTTAGTTTGTTGAAAAAGAGGTTTCGACTGAAAAAATATTTAATATTTTGTTAAGGTTTTTCGTGATTTTTTGAGGGAGTCATTTGTTTCTAAGACAGGGGGCGGCATATTAGATTTTTGCCCAGGGTGGTATATATTCATGCCAGAGCCCCCATCAAAGCAAGATAAAAAAAAATGTACAAAAAGTAAATAATTTACATGTAACTTTACAAAAAATGCATTACAAGTCGCTCAATTTTTTGATAAAATTATTGTGAATACTTTTTTCACATTGAAATATGACAATTTTAAAAAATACCATAGAGGGTAAAAACTGCGGGCTTGAAAAGAACAATATCCTAAACACAAAACATTGAGCTTATTGTCTTACCTATTGTACTTTAGAATACAGAAATCAATACATTTAAGTGTGGATAACTAAGTTGAGCTAAAATTATATGAATGTTTCAGTAAAACTGATAGATTGTGCCTTATAGCAACATATGAATTTTTTGACAGGGATTCCTTCAAGTCAATAAAAAATGACCAGAACATCCCTCGATGGGGATACTTTATAAGCTTGTTATTTAGTAAACTTCGCTTCAGGGCATTGTGAAAGTTTTTGACCGCACTTTCAGCCTGGCCATAAGAAACATGATGGTCTGAAATGTTATTCAGATAATGAACATTCACATAGTCGTAATTCAGATATTTATTATTCGGATGTTTCAGAATTCAGGTAACTTAAAATTCAAAATTCTGTCATTTTTAGAAGAAATAAATTTTTTTTTTTCATTTGTCTTAAATTTTAACATTGATTTTAGCTAAATGCTATTTTTTTACATTTGTTGTATGTGAATAGCGTAAATGGTGGAATAAGTTTGGTACGAAAAGTTTTTCAATCAATGCACCTTTCTGAGAGCAAATGTTTTATTTTATTAATCATGAATTATATTCATTCATTCATTCATTGCATTTTATTATTAAATAATCAAAAAATTTTTACAAAAATACAGAGGAACTCTAAAATTAATACAATTAATTAATAATATCTGCATTCTGTAGTTTAAAATCAACTAGTGACGAATACAGATTTAGATACATATGCAACTAGTTATATATAGCAAACATAAGTAAATCAAAAAATTTATTTATAATTATTGTGGGGTCAAACCACAGGAAAGGTATTTTGTTTTAAGTTAAAAATTCAAATTATGATACAATACAGTTCAGAATCAGCAAGTTTTTGAAAGTTTTTTTTTTTTTTTATATTTTTTATACAATTTAATTTATATGTTAACGAGTGAAGCAATATTAGCTTTGAATGTTAAGTAAATTATTAATTTCAACATAATCTTTACAAATAAGCCAAGACTTCACCTTATCAAGGAAGATGTCAATGTTACGAAGGCATCTAATATTGTATGGGAGTTTATTGAATAACCTAGGAGCTATTGAGCAGTAAAAATTAAAAAAATGCTGCAATGCATGCGGAGGTGGAAGAACTAAATTTTGATTATTTATTCTTAAGTTGTAATTAGTATAGCTTCTATTTATAAGGTAACCACAATCAAGAAAATGTGCTTTTAATACTTTATAAAAATATAAATGTTTAAGAGGCAGAATCTTTAAATCTCTAAACAAACGCAAACTGTTTCCCATACGATTGCTTTTGCATATAACTCGAATAATATGCTTTTGAATAATCAATAGAGGGTTAATTTTATTTCCATGAGTACCACCCCAACATACAATTCCATATTCTAGTTTGGAATGAAATAGGCCATAATATATACAGGTTAGCAATTGAACTGAGCAATAAAATTTTAGAAGATATATTTGTCTCACGACAGCCAACGCATACAGTTTAAGTGCACAAGTATGATCATACCAACTTAATTTTGAGTCTAGCATCAGACCAAGATATTTAAATGTTTTAACGAAGTCGATAGAAAAACATTTAGCAGAACACGTTTTATAAGTGTCATACAATATTACTACATTATATAACATATGTATGTCATTCAACAATTACCATTATGTACAGTGGCGAATACAAGGGGAGGGGGGTCTATGGGGGCTGAAGCCCCCCCTGGGAGAGATAAAAAAATATTTTGATTCAAGAACGTTCATGGAGGATCGAACAAATCAAAGGAGTTCAGGCTTTGATATCTGAAAACCAACTCTTAGCATTTTAGACTCATTTGTTTCAGTCACTCTCTGAATTTGTGACCAGGCAAATCACGTGATATTTCTGAAATTCATAACATGCTAGGTACAGTTTCATCAGTATCAAATTTTTTCTCGAATTCATCTGAAAGAGTACTACTATTGATAGATAAAGTTTCCGAACGGAGTCCAGAAACATAAAATTCGTTTAAAAGCATTGTGTGCGACTAAATACGTTGATTCTTTCAGCGAATTATTACTGTTAACTCTTAAACATTACAAGACTTAGAACAAAGCAAGACACCGAAGCGTCTTCAAAAGCGGTCCAACTTTCAGCTTCGATAGCATGCTCCGATTTCTTAGTATCGTTGCATATTCTAAAAATTTTTAATATTCAAGCAAATTATCAACCTGTTTTCACAGATGCGAACAAATTAAACGTCATATGATGATATTTTTAATGAAGCATCTTCAATCGTTGCTGAGTTAGACACTTCATTGATTCTTCCCCGCTCGTAAATAAATAAATAATAAAAAAAATATACCCAGCACTGAGTGTATATTCACTTTGTCATTCCGTTTTTAGGAAAAAAAAAACCACTTTATGAAAAATTTTATCCTTCATCATTAATTTTTAGTTTACTTCAAAAAAACTTTATTTCCGAAATGTCTGTATGTCCTCTTCGTTTTGTTTTTTAATCTCTCAAAATAAATATTAGATTTTCTGCGACCATGCGATCGTGGGAAAGCGTTTTTTAAGTTAAAAAAGATTTTTTTTTTCAAATTCCGTGTTACGACGCAATTTGACCAACAAATATTCTTAGATTTATCTGTTTAGTAATTATTGAACTATTGCAGCGATTTTAATTAAACTTGGTGATTTGATGCGCATGTGAACAAAATTAGGATTTGGTTATTTTTTGAGTTTTCAAAGTCTCTCACAGGGGCGTGGATATCCCACAATATTTATATACGTTATATGAGAGAAATAACAACGTAGCCGATATGAAATTTAACAAGGCTGATGTACTTTCTATAAGGTATCTTCTTACAAAACTTTGGCGCAATAGTGGGCGTGGCGATTCTCAAACAAGTAAAGTACGTTAAGTGGCATATCTATCGAAATATCTGAGCAATCATACTAAAATTTGATGTAAGAGGTTTGCTTATGGAAAGCTATTTCTGGATTAAAATCGAACTGGATTGTACCAGGGTGTGTGTCACCGCCATACATTTTAAGGTTTATTACGGAAGATTATACAAGCTATTGTGCTAAAATTTAGTAAGCGGATGTTGATCACGAATAAAATTTATTTAATAACCAAAACTAGGCGGAATTGAAGAAGTGGACTGGGATATTTCGACTTTTTAATTTCTGTTCGATTTTTTTCAACATTTTCCATATTTCTTTAACTTTTTTAAATACATATATCCCATAAGAATTTTTTCGTCTTTTTTAACTTCTTTCAACTGTATTCGTCATTTTCTTTATTTTTTCGACTTTTTCATCGATTTTGAATTGTTCCAACATTTTTAACCTTTTCAATTCCTTGAGAGTTTTTCACCCTCTTTCGATATTTTTTCGACTTCTTCAATTTTCAACATTTTTTAGCATTTTCCATATTTTTTCGACTTTTTTAATTTATTTCAACAGTCTTTTGCAACTGTTTCAATACTTTTCAAACTTTTTCAATATTCTTACATTTTTTCTCGACTTATTCAAGCTCTTCAACATCTTTTGAACATTTATTTAAAAGTTACTTTCAATGCAGTCTTAGGTATGTGAGTTTCGGCATGGCCGAATATTACTAGTTTTAATTTATTTTTATCCTTATTTGGACGTATAATTTCATTTTACCCTTAGAGCGTTCTCAAAGTCCAAGCCTAAATTTAATAGTACTTTGGATTTATCATTTTTGATAAATATAAGACAATAAAATACCTTTAACGTATTAGTTCCTTCTTCAATTTCATAGTCAATGGCCTATATACGGGAATGAATAAAAATATGGAAATGACCTCTTTTTATTGATTTTTGCATAGCTTTAGCATTTTGTGTCCGATATGAGCAAATATATACTTAAAATATTTGTTAAACAAATAGATTTTCATCCTGAATATTAAAAACATAAGAGAGAAAGGTTTTTGAACTTAAATGGAGCAATTGAAAGTTAGTGACTTTTTTGAAAAGATCAAAAAAGTCACTTTTTTGGACTTTGACCGCTTGTAACTCCATCAAATCCTATCCGATCCGAACAGCAAACCGTTAGATAGAAGATAAAATTATTTTTTGAATAGTGTGCAACCGATTTAGGTCGAAAAAAAATTGATAGAAATATGACCAAATAAATGAAAAAAGTGCAGAAAAAAGCGTTTTTTTGGGAATATCTCGAAAGCGATTCTTAAGAAAAAAAAATGGTTGTCACTTTTGGAATTTACATCCCAAAATATATAGAAAAAGTTTATGAGAAATGAGATCTTTTTTTGTAAGCTAGTGTTATCAAAACCAAAAAAAATGAAATCGTTCTTCCAATGCATCACAATTCTACTGCAAGTATTTGTCACAATTCCAGCAGAACAAAGTTTTTCTGTGTTAAAATGATTGAAATCGTATTTAAGGTCTACAATGACAGAAGATCGCTTGAAAGTTTTGGCTTTGGAAAATATTCATAAAGAAATTGAAATTGTTGAATTATTAAGAAAACTCGGCTTCTTGAAACCATTGACAGGACTACTGATTAGATTGTTGTAATATGCCAAAAAACATAAAAATTGCTCGTTGAAAAATTCAATCAATGTGTATTTTCATTTAAAAAAATGTCAGCCCCCCCTGAAGAAAATCCTGGATCCGCCACTGATTATGTATGTATGTATGTGATTGGTTTTTGTGGAAAAATTATTGTGGAAATATTATGGTCTTGTCTTGTCCCCTGCCTTGTCTACTTTTATTTGGAATAAGCAAAGTATAAAATTGTACAGTATTGAATTTGATACAACAAATTCCAACATAAGGGGCTGTCCACAAATTACGTGAGCCAAAATAGGAGGGAGGGGGTCCCGCAAAGTCTCACCAAATCTCACCAAAGGGGAAGGGGGTCAACGAAAATCTCACTTCAACTTTTTAATGCAGAGAGTATATATTATTATAGCAGATTATATCTAAAAATTATAAGACAAGTCGCAAGGAAGTAAGGGGGGGGGGGGGGTGGGGGTCCCGCCATAACTCACCAAATCTCACGTAATTTATGTACGTCCCCTAATGTTGGTCTAATTTACTAAAACACATCCTTTCAATTAATTTAATTAATTTTTTATTTTTAAAATTTTGTTTTTCAATAAATTTATGTCGTTATTTCGTATTACTTTTCACGGCAGCAGTATCATCGTCATCGTCAATGCAAATGCAATGCCCCATATAAGCAACCAACCGACCAACCACAATAAAAAACTACATCGCTTCCACCATAACAAATGGAAAGATTAGCATGAATTAGAACTCCGGACCGCGAGATCTCAGCACGAAATTGAAATTGCGACTCTTCTTAATTTATTTAAGAGTAAGAGGCGGGATGAACACATTGTTGGCAACTTGTTCTTCCTACAATGAGATCATGCTAAACACGCTCCAAGGCTAAAAACAGAATTTATGAGTGTCGCTTGTCATAATTGCAGTCGCTTAACTGGACTAATGTAACAACCCTAGAGGATTAAAAAGGCAAGCAGTGCAAGGAAATGCATTATGTTGCAGATATTAATACGACATTGCTACTACAATAAATGCTACATTTCGTTAAATTTTTGAAGAAAAGGAAATGATGTGCCAACCAATTTCTGGGTTGTACTAAGAACTCAGAACACTTTCGTACTATTTAGATATAGCAAAAAGGGAGCTTTTGGAAATTATTATAATACTCACCACTCATCTAGAATAGTTAAAAATACAAAAAAAAGTTTCCATTGAAATAAGCCGAAAGTTTTTTTAAGAGCTGAAACCTTGCAAAAATAGATCGACCTTATGCTCCTTTTATCATTTTACAGGCGGCCGGATTATCAAATGATGACAAGAGGAGTCCCTTCGAGGCTCATTGCCTATAATAATATTTTTTTATAATATTCCCCAGAATAATTTGAATTAATATTTCTTATTTGTATCATGATCATGTGATATGAGGGTAAAAATTCTTTATTTACCAAAGTGTAAAATTATTAATTCATCAAAATTTATTTTGTCGTCTGCAAAGAAGTCCTAACCGCTTACTATACAACTACGCCGGCGTTTGATACAATCCTATACACATTTTTCGTTGCTAATTGAATTTGCTTTTATGGGTTCCACCGACTCAAAGCGCCTTCCTCAAATTTTAACTTCAGGAAAATCAGATGAATACGGAGCTTATTCGATGACATCCGTTGAATTTTTTACAAGAACTCCTCCAAAATGGCTTTGAGCAGGGCCGGGTTAAGGCTACGTGCCGCCCGTACGCCAATAAAATTTTGCCGCCGCCAAAATTCAAAAAAAAATTAGTAGTACAAACGCCTGACAACAATAGCAATCTTAGGAATTTATAAGTGATATGCCATTCAAGTGAACCCCAAGTAACCTCAATTAACCCCAGTAACCTCAGTAACCTTAAGCCTTATTTTTTTGAACTATGAACTGCAAGCGAAAGTAACCGAATCGACCCAACTGGTACAATGTTTCGGAGCGAACCATCTCTTTCAACTTTGAATAAGCAATATTGGACGTTGAAAAATCAATAAAAACTCATATGTACAATTCCATCAGCTTTGGCCTTTTAGCTGGCCTCGTTTTTTTTTTTTTTTTTTTTTTGAGTACATCTTTCAGCTATAGTTTTTCTTGAAGCTAAGGCTCAAGCTAACCCTTGAGCTCGGAACTCCCTCTAGCCATACCTGAATCAGCCGCGTATGAAGGGCAGAATTACATTGCCAAATTAAAAAAATAAATTATCAAACAAGTTTTAACAGTAAAAGTGAGCGTTAAAGTCTCAAATTTTTATTAATCGGGAAATTTTTAAGAAATGTTCACCACTTGTTTGTATAAATTCCAAATATGATTTAATAATTAGTCGTAATTTTATTGCTCTCCAAGCACATACGAGTAGTCTTTAAATTTTGCTACAAACACAACTCCGAACGGGACCACATTTTAATAATTTACCGAGTTTTGAAACATTCATTGCAATAGCATGCACAATGTAACATTTTTAGTTTATAGTTTGTGTGGAAGCCTCCGTGCTGTCGGTATAGCGGCTTTAAGATTTTTTTTGAAAATCTGCTCAATTTTAGTTTCGTTTTGTCCGAAGCCATCCCAAATATATGTACATGTCATGGCTACATCGACAGTGGCGCCAATCAAGAATATACCTTGCTATACTTGCTACGCCCTTTACTATGTGTGACAAACCAAAGGACAAAGCGTATGGCGTATTAAAGGTGACAATATATCTAGTTGCTCATAAGTCAGAATTTGGCCAAAATTTTATGTCAATCCATAAGAAATAACTTTATGATAATTCGCATGTAGCACAATCCTGTCTTTGTTGACAAACAAAAACTATGCTGCACTTTGATTATTTCTTGAATGGAGCATTTTATTTTTATATTTATAATTATTTTTATAGGTGTATAAGAATTCCTCCAACACTCATCGACGGAGAACAGCAATAGCACCAGTATTATATGGCAGTAAGTCAAACTTGGTTTTGCACTTCATAACGTTGTAATGCATTTGCTATAATCTGGATACAGATACAGCGATACAGATCGATTTAACCGATTCTCTGTTCGTCGTTGTGGACGACAAATTTATATCGCAATCGCAATTAAATTCTCTGCAGGCGATTTTTATTAAAATTTTTATGGATTAAATTGACTTTGAGCGGTCAGTTTATTATATGAACGCCATGCAGATTACAGAAAAATATATGAAATGATTCTACACCAACCCAAAACAGTTTATAAACTATCTGAAGTCTCACATCTTGCGTAGAGACTTTGGCAGCAGCAGTATGAACTTCATCCGTGAAGTAGAGTGTGTAGAGTTAAGAGCAATAGTCCACGAAATTCATTGAGATTTGCAACTAAGTGCATTAATTTTCAACAAAAAATTTCAAAAAAAAATCCGAAAATAACCTTGGTTTTTTAGGTACATTTTTATTTTTTTTTTATGAAAATCTCAAAACTTTTTCCTGGATATATGGCAAAAAAAAAATTATGTAACTGTACTACACTATACATGTAGTAAAATAAAAGTTCATAATCCAAAACGGGGCAGATTGTTCTTCGCCACAATCATAAAATGTTCAAGGTACGCCACTGGTTTAAAGTGGTGTTATATTTTGGCTTCGCAAAAATTCATGGATTTACGGTAGAAGTTAGTGGAAAATATTACATTTTTCATAAAAAAGGTATTGTCTAATGCGCCCCTATATTCCTTAGTGTTTGTTGAAATCATTCCTAGAGTACATATTATGAAATTTGGACTCGTTGCCTTAAATAGTTGACTCAGTTTAGTGTTTTGAAGTTTTTTTTAGTGTAGGAGGTCTCACGCCTTCATGTGGGAATTCGCTTGATTTTTTCGTAATCGTAATTTTCACAGACACAAAGACAGACGTACAAGGCAAAATCTGCTCATGTAGTGACGATGGTCTAGAATATACTTTATTCTTTTATTTACACGTCCCTTCTATGCGTTGCAAGCAGAATGACAAAGTGAATATATCCTGAGGTAAAAAACAAATAATAATTTCTACAATCAGCAGAGACGTCCTTTTCAAATTAAGTGGCAAAGCTACAATTTCTAAAAATTAATCACAGCATATTCTTTAACCGTATGGCAACAGACGAGAAATTGAAAATCAGATGACAGGTGGCAAATTATGTGCGGATTAAAATACACCCACTTTGTGCACTGCAAGGTCACAACCCCTATAGCTCAATTTAGGCTGTTCAAAATATAATGCATGAAACTGCCGAGCTTCAAATTCAAGTAAAAATTAACCAAAACTGGTCTAATGATGTACATGCATATATGAAGATGTATAAGTGCGGTAATAGCTGAAACATATGTGCAAATCCGCCAGAATTAGCCTTTAAGCTGGCCTCGTTTTTTTTTTCTGGAGTACATCTTTCAGCCAAAGTTTGTCTTGAAGCTAAGGCTGTCTTGAATTAATATTCAAGGTTGTTCAATTAAAATTCAGATAGCTATTTTTTTATTTAACTTTATATGTAACTTTTCATGTTTTTTTTTTTACTTAAATGTCTCTCTCTGAATTTTAATTGTTCCTCCTTGAATATTAATTAGAGATAGTTTTAACTTCAACAAAAACCATAATTGAAGAGTGTGCTCAAGAAAAAAAAAATCGAGGCCAGCTTAAAGGCTAATTCTGGCGGACTTGCACATATGCCACCTATTATCAGGTTGAATCGATTCATTTGTTGTCTTGTCATTTTTGTATGAGAAAAAGCATTAATCGACTTGCAAATATACAAGAATAATGGTACTTATAAAATAATGTAGGTTCGATGAAATAATTAATGTTCAAGAATAACTTGGATAATTTTTACAAGGGAGCGTTGAACCTTTAAACGCTATACTGAGCGAATAATTTGGAGTATTGAAACCAAACTTCACAAAAATGCAAGAAAAAAGCGCGCCAAAAAAGCGTAATGCTGAAGGAGTTATTGAAGGTAGTGCAACGAAATTCAACACTACTACTAGGAATGGTTCAAACAAGCACCGCACAAAAAATGGATGAGCTTCAACAGGAAAGCGCGGCACCTGCCGTAAAAGCCAACAATTCCAAACATAGTACTAGAGAATTATTCAAGGTTATGGAGCGAAATGGCACACAAATTTAAAATGGTTCGGTCTGGCATCAGACAAAAAGATTGTGCATTTTGGATATGTTTAGTCAAAACAGCCATCATCATCAACTTTAAGATTTGAATTTAATTTATATGAAAAACCGGCTATCCTTTGCGTACAATTTGAGCACACGCTTGAAGCACTTCTATTTTGCTTAAATTTTTCGGCTTACACGTGAAGAATTCGGTGCTTCACTTCAAGAACCGATTTTGTATTTTCTACATCATTTCAAAATTAAAAATTTGCCTTACAAAATTTGCAATAATTTGTGTTAAAATAATTTAATATTAAATTGAAATTTTTTTGATTAAAGTGCATATCTTTTTTTTTTTTGAATTTTGATCCGTTTCGGTATGATTTTTCCTGAAAATTAATTTCTTCTTGTACGTTACGCATTTCTTTGAATTATTATTCATATTTTATCTAGAATATGTACTGTTTTCATATCTTTTCCGAAGTTTTATAAACATTTTCGGTATTGTGTATGCTGTGAAATCTTAGCTAGTATTCATGCCATGAAAATGAGAAGTTTGTTACGGTCCGTGGGCATTGTAATCCAATGCAAGACCAAACATTCAACGACGCTGCTTCTCTTTTCTGCATTTGGAAATCGATCGCAGTCATATAGCGTGTATGCTTGAAGGAACTTACAGTGTTCAGATGGACAGAGAAACGGACAGACTAATATCTCATTAAAATGTAATCATTTATAAAATTTTGCTGCAAGATATATTTCACTCTCTTATATTTGAGGACTTCGCTTAAAATATTTTTAATTCAAGTGCAAAAGCATTAGTTGAAAAATTTTTATTTTTAAGTTCTATTGTGAAATAAAGGAAAAGTACTAGATAACTAATTTATTTTTTAAATTAAATTTGAGAAACAGACTTACATCTTCCAGAATTAAGGACTGCCACTTTACCAATGCAGGGTTGAGGTTACTTTTGCTAATCTAATTAGACCTAAGGTCCAATAAGTTTAAGTGCAATCACAACGTTCAGCTTTTCGAAATCTTTAAGTTAAGCGAGTATGTCCCAGTTCCAAACATCATTATTGGTCAAACTCTCACTTAAATTTAACGTATGTATTTTTTATTTTTGTATTTACGTCTACTGGACTCAATCCTTACTGACTAAATAATAATTTGAATTAAATAACATAAATATCCCTAAGCGAAAGTGAGATTCAAAATAATTAAAATCCAAAATTGAACAGAAATTATTACATGAGTTAATACATCTATTTATTGTATCATTTATTAGATAATTTGTTCTGTGAAAGCCTTCTTTCAACAAACGATTGTGACGCAAATTCCTTGGTGCTTGATATAAAGTAAAAAAGAACGAATATTCTTCCATTTTTATGTGTTCACAAACAATCAAAAGATCGTAGTGTGTTCTTCCATCTTTTAATGACTGCAAACCAAGCAATTTGCACTGGGAGTCGTAAGTGGTAAGACCTTCAGGCCAAACGAAGAGCATATCGTGAACAATTTCTTCGAATTTTTTCAATCCGGTTATAATATTCATTTTAGCGAGGATTTCAAATAGCCGAACAACAATCCAAACTATTGCGAACAAGTGAAACAAAAAGTGATTTTATGGTACAGGAATCGTTAAAGTGTTTAGAGTGGCATTCGACTTGGAAATATTATAATCGATATGGCATTTTTTCGTATTAGATGCGAATCATTTAGGGTATAATCAAAAATTATTGAATTCTGACGCCTCGTGAACGACATCACTCAGCATTTACCAAAATTTAGTTGTAGATTATTTGCAAGCCGCCATTCATGTATTACCACTTACTCGCCATACGTAAGTATATCGTTTCAAAGGACACCTTAATATTTTTAATTTAAATCAACGATGACTTAATTTATGAAAAGTTTACTCGGTTTTTATATCATAAATTGGGATTTGCAAGGACTAATACATTTTTGACTCAGAATTATCTTTTTCACAAGAAGTTTCTTCATTAGGTTTTGCTTTTGAATTAGTTTTTCTTTTCTGAAACTTATTTGATAATTTTTTAGTATAAATAAAAACAAAAATCTACCCTTAGGGAAATTTTCAAATATACATATCGCACCATCAAAACAAAAGGGCCGCAAAATAACGGGTTTTCGAGTTATGTATACCACTATATAGCTCATTAAATTGTCTTAACTTTAGTCTTACCACCATATTTCTAGCTCAATTAATAACTTCTAAAATGCATTTTTAGATAAGTGATATTTTGTTCTGTATTTTTTCTTAACAATACAACACCGCCTCATTTCAAAATATTGATATTTTGCTGTTAAAATAAAGAAAAAAAACAATTAAAGCAACAAAGCCTTAAATCGAAAATGATATTTTAAAATATTTTCCTTTTAAGTTTTTACAGTAGCAAATCAAAACAAGGCGGTATACCATAGTTCTTATAAACCAAAAATATTTTCAATCAAAATAATTGCAACACTGCCACATTCCCAAATGTGTCAATGTTACTCTATAGATTTGTGAAATTAGTTTGTAGTATTTCAGTTCAAGACTGTCATAGCTATAAATATGGCTGTCTTTAAATTCAGTGGAAAATTTTAGATTTCTTGAATCTCAATTTTCTCGAAACTTAAAATTTTGAGATGCGGCCCTCTTGTTCTGACGGTGCGATATGTAGGTCGTCCAGGACCGATGAAGATTTTTCATGTTCATATTTGCTTAAACTAAGGAAATCAGAGCCAAATTTTCGGATATATGGCTACAGTTGGCATCATAGTGTAGAAAATGTACTGTACTTTAAAAATGTATTTTTGAAAAAATTGCTCTTACTCAATTTAGTTTTGGTCAGAAGTCGACATTAACGGATTTTAATGGCCGTACGGTTATTTTAATCGGAAACAGAAAATTAAATTTGTAATCATTTTATTTTCTAAAAAAATTCCTCAGAGTCAGATAAATTGTTCAGAAGATATTTTAGTTTAAACTCAGAAAAGCACTTGTACAAGATTTTGTCTCTGTTATTCGTTATGAGTAAAATCATTCTTTATGAGTTCACAAAAGGCAGAACTTGGCTTATGATTAAGCCTCTGCACTTTAAGAACCACTGCGTTCACATATTTACTTCCAAGAATTTATTTAGAAAATTTAATTTCCTTTAAAATTATTATAATTTTCTTTTTTCCCAATAAGATCAACCGTGTAGCCACATAAATAATTTAACACTGATTTGTGACCAGAATCGACTGTGCGCGCCTATAACTTTGATAATAATGAAAATAATGATTTGAAAATTTGGTTCTGTTTTCCTCATTGTAAGCAAAATATTTGCACCTGAATACGTTCAAGAAATATTCATTTTTATCTCTTCTCTTTGCTATAAGCATTTTTTGTCGTACAACGAACTGATTCGGAGAAACCCAGTTTTTGACATCTTTGAATGGGTATGGAAACAAATGCAGATCTCCCACAAAGGATATACGCACTTTTGTTTTGCATAGTGATTCAAACTGTTCAAGATAAGTACTTAACTGTATTTGGAGCATAGCTTTCGAAAAACATTTATTGCAAAATTGCTCTAGATGTCAAAAATGGTAGTTTCAACCGCAAATTGCAATTCAAACTGACGGAGATGCACCGAATAGTTATTTTATATCCAATACATTAAAGCTTGTGGCATAATTTTCTTTAGTCCACTACGTTCATCATAAAATAAACGCAATATGTCTTGCATTTACAATATAAGTTAAGAGGAGTGTAAGAGCTGAACAAAAAGTCACCTGAAGCTACACAAAATCTATATGAATCAATAGAAGCATAACCGCCTTTGCAGATGGGATACGAACTATGTAGATACAAAACATGCTGCATACTCGTAAGTCCCAGATACTGTAGGAAAAAGGCAGTTACGTACGTCGATGAAGTTGACTACATACACTTATGTAGTATATTAGCTCTACGGTTAAGCGCTTGATTTCGATCTGAGTAACGTACATACATACATATATCAAAATCATATATGTTTTACAAAAATGGAGAAAAAACTTTTTACAGATTTTTGTAAAATTGGAAACCATAATACATATGTATTTTAAATTAACACATATTCCATATTTTCCAACGCAGATACTGAGATGTACAATATTTTATTTCATCTAATCAGATTATTTAAGTATAACCTTTTTCTTAGACCACAACGTAGCTGTTAATTTCTTTGCACTAGGAGGAACTAAAATTACGAACACCTTTGCATTGTCTTCTATCGTAGTAAACTGATATGGATAATAAGAATTTCGTAAATTCGTGAGTTACATTTTTGCATCCCTCAATGCTAACGTCCGGATCGATTGCCCCACCACGATAAGGCCTGATAATTGGCGAGTGAGAACTATTTCCACAGCAATCATTTATTTAAAAGGCCACAAACGACTTAATTGTTTCACTTGACTTGTGCTCCATTCATATAACAACCTCCCTCAACAAGAGTTCCATCACACTGCCGTCTTCACACTTCATGAAAAAAAAAAGTGTTTTGTTTAGTTTTTGGCGTCTAGCAGATTCGCTACAAACGCTAATGTTCGGCTTGCTAGACTGCTGAAATGGACGGATCCTACCAGTTTAATTGATTTTAAAAAATGAAAAATTTATGTTATCTTAGCATAAATATTTTGAGCTTTTGAATGAATGCGTGTCTACCCACGCAATGCTTGGCCATGGGGCCCCTAAACCAAGCGCCATTCAATTTCATTGTTGAGGTACACTGAGAAAAAAGTTATAAAGAGCCTATCAACTAAGGCTAACAGAGGACTACGATTGACTTAGAAGTGATTGAATGCAACTTTTCAATGTCTAAATGTCGAGAAAATCGAAAAAAACTAAAGTTTTCTTGGTATGGTATGCAGAGATGTGATATACAGTACACACTCGATTTTATTTACACTTGGTTGTATGAACCCTCGATTATATAACACCAACAATGCTACTGTTTATTTTTTATCAAAATCTGTACCGGCGTGTGAAAGTATTAACCTTCCGATACCGATATCTTATTTGTTCTCCAAAATATCATAAATTGAAATTTTCCAGTTATCCTGCCATACCGGAACCTATGCATTCTACGTAAATCTGTAAGTAGACCTGCGTAATAAATTTCATTTTATAGTTCAGACCGTGTACTTGAACAAATACTTGTTTTTTAACTTCCTATTTATTTTATGCCTTATGTGTCCTTAAAATTGAGTTTAGCTGAACGTAAAGAGACCCTTGGTTATATATATATCTTTCGGTTTTACGTATAAGCTCAACAGTAATTAGGTTATACAATCGAGAGTGTACTGTATATGAAAAAGTTGCATTTAAAATGAAAAATACCTATTTCTATTTTGCATTTAAATTCTTTTTCAAAATAAGCATTTTGTATTTTATTTCAAATACTTTTTGGATCGTATTTTCTATTTGCTAAATGCAAAGTACATTTTTTTAATATTTCATTAAAGAGAGTGATGCTCGACTTTTTATATAAAGTTTCATAACTTCTATTTATTTACTAAGTTCCCCAATTAATTCAAAAATTTCAAGTTTGATTATACAATCTCGTGTTAGCACACGCAAATAACAGGGAATAAATTAACGAACAGCCTGATGCAAAAATCATTTTCTTTTCCATCAGTGTAGCCTGGTATCCGAATTGTTGTTTGTGGTACTAGTGGCGCCAACACTTAAACATCCATTAAGTTTTTATTCTTAGGAAAATAAATAAACAATCCATTTTTGGCTTTCAACAATCAATTGCTCGCACATTGTTGTTGTGGTGCCTAGGACCGTGGTGTATTGGATAAACTTACACAAATTAGAGCCACAAAAGTTGAAATATTTTTTATTTTCGAAAAATACTTTATGAGACTTAAAGCAAATAAACAATATCATTGTCAATGATAAAGTGCGTTCGTCGACCAATTTCTTTTATTTTGATCTCAAACATTTGCAAGAACAAAACAAAATATGCCTTATAGGTGCATACATTTGTATGTAATATGTTGAAGGTACTCCGGAGACAAGTATAGACTGGCCCATGCGCAGAAACCATGCAGGGAGGGGGCTTAGCTCGGATATTTCTATTTAAGGTTCTCTAGGAACCAAAGATCTAAGCAAATCATATTGCCTCGGCACACGGTTAGAAATCTTGGAATAAATTTTAATACAAGCGAAGTATTACAAAGATTTTTAATACAATTTTGATTAAATTTAATACTTTTGAATATATTACAAAATTTTGTAATACATTTTGTATTAAGTTCTAATACAGTTCAAACATTAAATATTTTATAACATTTGATGCTATAGCAAGTATTACATTAAGCCAACGTAAATATAATACTGCGTATTTCATGCAACCCTTGTATTGAAAGGGAACCTGGTTCGAATCCCAGTGGATACGACATATTTTTTTTTTAAATTTTAATAAAAACGAGTATTAAATTTTAATACAAATTTGTATTAAAAATTAATTTTAATATATAGACAGTATTGAATTTTAATACAATTCTGGTGTAGTCATATATGTAATCCCAAAAGTATTAAAATTTATTCCAAAATTTCTAACCGTGCACAAGTATCTGTTGACCTCACGTAATTTTTTTGTTCATGCGATATACCTGTGGAACACGCTACCCATACCTTTAAAACGCATTTGTAACACAAACATAAGTTCTTTAAATATTATTATTACTTTTTTTAGAAAACTTAATTTGTTTTTAGCAGGGACCCAAAATAACTATTATTTTCTTTTTTCAGATTGAAAAAATTGCCCAATTTTAATAATTATTTTTAAAAATTGATTTATAATTATTATGAATAAGAAATATTTTATTAGTTGTCAATAACTATTATTTTTCAATGGATTTTTTTTACGTTGAGTCATAACTATTATGCATAAGAGATATTTTATTAGTTGTCAATAACTATTATTTTTCAATGGATTTTTTTTACGTTGAGTCATAGCTATTATGCATAAGAGATATTTTATTAGTTGTCAATAACTATTATTTTTCAATGGATTTTTTTTACGTTGAGTCATAACTATTATGCATAAGAGATATTTTATTAGTTGTCAATAACTATTAATTTGGAAAAAATATTTTTTTACGTTGTTTTGAAAAAAGTGTTCAACAGATTTTCATTTTTGTGAATCTTTTTGCACCAATCGATGGGGAGGTGGTTTTTATGACATCATCAGAGGTGGTCATAAAAACTTTGCTTCAATCAATGAAAAGAAGTCTAAAAAGGATATTGGCCATCACTAGAAGTGGTACCGATCCTTAAAAGTACTCTATTTAGGTCCATTTTCGAATTTTTTTTTTGCAAAAAATCGATGGAAAGAGGTTGACAATGGGCTTTGGCCATCACCAGAGTTGGTCCCAACTAAAAAAGTGGTCGATTTTGGTGCGTTTTGAAAAAAAAATTGAAAAAATCCATTAAAAAATAATAGTTATTGACAACTTATAAAATATCTCTTATGCATAATAGTTATGACTCAACGTAAAAAAAATCCATTGAAAAATAATAGTTATTGACAACTAATAAAATATTTCTTATTCATAATAATTATAAACCAATTTTTTGACATAAATCTTATAATAGTTATGTCCCTGGTTTTTAGTCGACTGAGTATTATTAATTAATTGAATTTTAATTGAATTTACAGTCAATTGCAGTAACCAATATTCATGTGAAATTTCACAAATCGGTTAATGCTTTATAAACAAACATGACAAAGACAACAAATGGAACAATTTAACCTGATAATTGGTGACATACATATGTTTCGGCTATTACCACATATATACACATATTCATATGTATATACACGGTTAGAAATTTTGGAATAAATTTTAATATTTTTGGGTTTACATATATGACTACACCAGAATTGTATTAAAATTCAATACTGTCTAGATATTAAAATTCATTTTTCATACAAATTTGTATTAAAATTTAATACTCGTTTTTATTAAAATTTAAAAAAAAAATATGTCATATCCACTGGGATTCGAACCAGGTTCCCTTTCAATACAAGGGTTGCATGAAATACGTAGTATTATATTTACGTTGGCTTAATGTAATACTTGCTATAGAATCAAATGTTATAAAATATCGTTTAATGTTTGAACTGTATTAGAACTTAATACAAAATGTATTACAAAATTTTGTAATATATTCAAAAGTATTAAATTTAATCAAAATTGTATTAAAAATCTTTGTAATACTTCGCTTGTATTAAAATTTATTCCAAGATTTCTAACCGTGAGAGACCAGTTTTGGTTAATTTGTAATGCGATTCGAACCCCCGACCATTCCATGAATTATAAAGCATTAACCGTCTTTTGAAATTTCACATGAATATTGGTTACTGCAATTGACTGTAAATTCAATTAATTATTATTATTACTTTTATCTTTATCTCTCTTTCCTTACTTGAATCTTTTTTTCTTTTTCTTTTAAATTGATGTCATTTTATTTTGATTTATAAAATTTACCTTATCTCTTCTTTAACTTTTTAATTAATAATTTGTAATTTTTAATTAACAGTTGTTAAAATTAATTGAAATTAGACTTATAATTAATAACACTACTCAACAAGATTTTTCACAACGAATAGCGATAACATTTTCTGTAGTGAAATTTTACGTAGAATCCGAATATCGCAATGGTTTTTTTTCGATTGGCCCCAATTTTTCATATAAATGGCAAAACTCAAAAAAAATCACTTTTGAGAGCATATACTGCACATAAATGCTTGTAAGAACTTTAATTGTCTGCCAACCAATTTTAAATTTTCCTATAGTGCAGAATGGAGTCCTACAAACATTTTAAGGTACAAATTTTATGGCTGCTATCATCGAAAATAAGTAAGAAATCCCTTTTTTTCGTTTTTTAACAAATTCTAACTTTGAAACCTTTTATCTGGAATCAATTAAATGGGTTACAAAAAGAAAGCACTCTTGTCTTATAGAAAAATTTATTGCAAAAATTTTGAATATACATATCGCTTACTTACTTCAAGACTGGCATAACTCAAAAAACATAAAGTGTGAGAAAAACGCATTTAAAGTTTTCAATAAGTTACTTTTTATATGAAAAATATGAAAAGTATGTCTACATAAACTCTTCTCACAAGGCAAGCTTATGAGATACTTTTCTGATTTTTTCACACAAAATAAAACATGAAATGGTGAATATTTCTGCATCATTAACTCAAAAATCACGTTTTTTGAGTTATGCCAGTCTTGAAGTAGGTGAGCGATATGTTAATAGAAAACTTATAACTAGAGTATTTTATTAGCATCAATGCAAGCAAAATTTTTTCCTATAAATGCACATTATTTTTCAAATCGACTAAAGCAGACCTCATCAATGTCATCAATTTGCTTAAAACTTATAGGTATCATTCTATGCTCAATTTTAAGAGACCAATATTTTTATTTTATTTTGCTGAAAAGCCGCACTTTTCAAAGTTATCGTCATTTGAACTTCGTATGTTAAAATTACAAAATTCTGAAAGGACTTTTTTTAAATTGTCGTTATTTTCTCAATACGTAATGGATTTTCATAATTTTTTTTTAAATGTCTTCATTATTGTATGGGTTTTATGAAAAAGCGACGTTTAGTGCAAAATAAATTATTTTGTAGAAGATGTTGTTCATACCACAAGGCTGAGACACTTTCTTCAAATCAAAAATTGTAAAATTTACTTCGCCGATATTTACATGTAGCACTTGCAATTTCATTCGTATCGCCAAAAAAGCCTTCAACGGAGCGCTCGTCAAGAAATGTGTGATATCTAAGAGATTGCAAAAGCAATTGCATTAAAATGTGGAAGTTTTGTTTTGTTTTTTGCTGTGATTCTTAACTGAACAACGCAAGAAATAGAACATAGTAGGCTTGCAGACTACTAAACTTCGGCTAACAAAGCTTACTGATGATCTGACGTAGCGGTCATTGAAACTAGTATAAGCAGCTCGTTGCCCATTTTAACGCATTTTGCGCTTGTAATTTTTCTGTGGTTTTTTGCACTAGAAGTACTGAACATAAAAGCTCTGTACAAAACAAATTATTATAAAATGTTGTTACAAAAACACAAATTAGAAAATGTATTTGATTTACTTGAACCACCCTAGCACCTTATACCTAAATAAGGACTGTCCCAGAAAAAACTTTCACTTTGTTTTTTAGTTATAAAAAAATACCCAGCAATTTTTGTTTTTTTTTATTTTTTTATTAATAATGGCTAGTGTTCAGAATATAAATATCTAAAAACTAATTAACAATTTTGTTTTTTCTATAAAAATTTCTTACTTTTTTTTAAGGTCCCTCATTAAATTTTGCACAGTTGTTTCATCGACAGTACGGTACGATCTTTTCCACTTAAGTCTGAAGTCTTAAAAATTTTTTGCAGTCCTGCCACTCTTTCGAAGATCTCTTTTCATTAGAGCCCAATATCTTTCAATTGGGCGATGCTCTGGGCAGTTAGGCGGATTTGCTATTTTTGGAACACAATTGATCTTTTTACTTGCATACCATTCCATCGTAGCTTTAGAGTAATGAGAGGTTGCTAAATCTGGCCAGAATATCACGGTACCCTCATGTGCACGAATAAATGGTAGAAGACGTTTTTCGAGGCACTCGTCTATATAAACTTTGGAATTGATTGTGCCTTGCGTAACAAAGAAGCTGCTTCTGAGGCCACAGGTGCATATGGCCTGCCAAACCATATATTGCTTTGGAAATTTCGAAATTTTTTTTTCTTTGAATTTACTAGGCACATTCCCCTTCTTCGGAGATGTATAATATTCGTGCCCAGGTAGCTGCTTAAAATCTGCTTTAACGTAAGTTTCGTCGTCCATAACACAGCAGTCAAATTTAGTCAGGTACCTTTCATACAATTTTCGGGCTCGCATCTGAGCAACCAACTGCTTTTCATCAGAACGGTCTGGTACTTTTTGAACTCTATATGTCTTCAGCTTACTTTTTTCCTTTATCTTTTGCACAGTAGATTTTGATGTACCTGCTCTATCCGCCATATCTCGCACTGAGGTGTTGGGATTCTGCTTAAAAAGGCGCTTCACCTTCGCCGCTACCTTTGGGTTAGAAAATTCTGGTTTTCTGCCTGAACCCTAATTAGAAATAACCGTTTTGACAGTTCTTTCTGATGCACCAACTATTTTTGCTATAGCTGAATATTTTAACCCTGGATTTTGCAGGTATGTGGACAAAATCAGTTCGCGGACTTTTTCTTGCTTGCTAGACATCTTTGTCGTTAGAAGTGCTATCTTCAAGTGTTATAAATCATATCAAACGTCACTTTATATGGAATAAATATTTTGTCTTTTTAGACCTATAAGATTATCAGGTAGAGTATAATCTTAAAAAATAAAAGTGCAAGTTTTTTCTGGGACAGTCCTTACTATCTGCTAACGGATTCAAGATAATATCGTATGTTTTGTTTAGGGCAGCTTTTCTTCAGAATGCAAGTTTCTGACATACACACATTTAATTAATTCAAAGTTTTGACAATTAATGTGACCAAGGCCTTATCCAGGATTTTATTTCGGGGGGTTTTTGGATTTTAAGTAATCTTAAGCCCAAATAGTAAACAAGGATTATGACTGAAAAAAAAGTGGACATAAGGCCCAAAATTTTTTTGGGGACTATGACCATTAGTGTTTTGACCGGGTACCAAAATAATTTTACAGCCAAATATATTAAAAACAGTAATGACACAGTACCAAATACAGTGAAACCTCGATTATCCGTCTCCCGATCAACCGTCACTCCAATTAACCGTCACATTTTGTCAGCAAACTTTTTTTTCGTTTTGTTTCGATTCTGTTTATGTATGCATACAATGCGCGAAGCGATTGTCTGAAATTTTTCTTACGAAATTCGGAGATGAAAATTTCGCGGAAATTCATTAATTAGTTCACTTTGTGTGTGATTCAATTTCATAACAAGATTGATTTTGTTCATTTGCGCTCTCTAATTGATTTTGGTCAGTTGCACTTTATTCGCCAAGTCAAGTGGATTACACAATTTTGTTTAGCTTCACAATGGAGCCTCAACCATCCGAATCTGGTAAACAAAAATGCCAGAGAACCGTTCTTGAGATTGAAAAAAAAAAAATGGAAATCATTAGAGAAATCAAAAAAGGTGCATCTACTATTACAACTTTGAGCTCTCAATTTGGTATTCCGCGAACCACAATTAATGATATAAAAAAAAATGCTGATGAGTTCGAAAAGTGTGTCTCTCAAATGGAATCATTGGATGTTCGCGCAAAACTACATCACCATACAGAATCAAAACAAAATTCTGCCATATATTCGATTATCCGTCTATTCGATTATCCATCAGGCTGCTGGTCCCGTGCTTGACGGATAATCGAGGTTCCACTGTACGTACAAAAACAGCACTAATACTAACTATACTTATTAATGGTCCTAATTCTTAGAACAACAAAAACTGCAAGGGAAAAATAAAAATTACATTTTAAATTAATTTTATCATTACATTCTTGTGAAATGCTCCAAAGCAGTTGGTGTCATGTGAACGATAATAGAAAAATTCAGTATCTTAGATAGATTTGGCCAGATTTATCTCAAAAGCCTGGTGTGATAAAAACTAATTAAAACCACACTTTAAGTCATCGTCAAATTACCATAAAAAATGACACAAAAAATTTAAAAAAAAAAATTTTAAAAACTGATGTTTCAAGCAAATTCGAATATTTTAAGAAAAAGCTGATTTTAGTATAGAGCCAATGGATAAGACTAAATTCTTAATCTTCATTAATCATGACTCCAATCTTTCCCCTTGATCTACCGTTTCATACAGTGCTGAGCTGATTCTATTAGATGTTTTTTTAGACTCATATTTTCGAATTGAATTGTTAAATACAAATGTTTAATTACCCGATTTTGGCTTTATTAGCTAGATAATTTTATTTATGCCATTCAGCATTTGAATATGATTTTTTACATATGAACGCTGCAACAGGACAATATTTAGCGCAGTCTGAAGGTCAAACTTACGATTACCTATTCAGCAATGAGGCTTTATTAACGAAATAACAAAAATTTTAAATATTGCCGGCTGAGGCTCGAGGTTCTTTTTGCTTTAGTTTTTCTTCCTTGATTAAGAACAATTTTCTGTAGTTTTGTATTTTAGTTTATTATCATTTATTTTAAGCTTTACTTCCTAGTCAGAGTGTACACATAGAAATTATTTCGGAAAATTTTTCTTGTTTGTTGGCAAGAGGGGAAAAACGAAAGGGTTGAATTACAGAATTTGCCATTTATCACAAACGTAAAACGGAAATCACAAAAGAGAATAAGCAAGAAATTCTATCCTGAGATGTCGGCTACTATATGCTTTGAAATTAAATGGATTTTGACGGGACTGCATGAGCGGACGTGGCACCTCCCATGTTAACAAAAAGTTATAAGCAAGAGAAATGTTGATTTTTAAAATATTTTTTCACCATTTTTTCAACTCCTTCAGCCTGTTTCAAATTTTTTTTCAACTTCTTTCAATTTTTTTCAATCATTTCCATATTGTTCCGACTTTTTCCAAACTTTTTCAGCTTTTCAACCCATTTCAACATTTTCAATACTTTTTTAACCATGCTATATGTATTCTTCATTTAATTTTTTTTTTCAACATATTGCTTATTTTTTTAGACTTTTTAAACTTTTAAACGAAAAATCGAACTATGGTGTGTCTCCTGGTACTATATATTATGTGTAACTACACAGTTGGCAACAATGAAAAACAAAACGCAATGAAAACGTTCAGTCAGCGATTAGCGGCAGTTGAACAACATGCAATTATGATTTTTATGTCAGCAGATGTGCTTTGATGCCGCATGTAAGTTTCCCTAATATATTTGCATATGAGGACTAAAAATGTATTTTAAAAAACTGATGACCTTTTTTAGATCTTTTTTCAAAAATCATTTTTATAAGACCTGTTCCTTTCACATAATCATTTTTTATTATGTATTTCTCACAAAATCGTTTTTACATAATATCTTTTCTTTATAGAATCGGAGGGGGGGAGGTTCTATCCCCTCATCATCCCTCATCTCCCCCTAGATACGGCCCTGAATGTGACGCCATTCAGCCAGACAATTTATATCACAATGTAAAGAAAAGATTAACTTCAGAGCCTTCCATTGTATGCGGACATGGTAGCTATGGCGTATGGTTCGGAGTGCAGAGCGAGTGATGCACCGATTCGACGTTTTCTCCATCTGTTCAGCTCTTACAACAGTCTCTGTGAGGAAAAACGAGCTTTCAGGGTATTGTGCCGATTGTACGATGCTTTGTAAGAACTCCTTCGTTTTGTCGAACCCTGGAGAATGCTTGTTACTTTTCTGGATAAGAAATATTACCTAAAAATATAAAGAGCACTTTTCTCAAAGTTAATGTCGGTAGTGTATGCAATTTGGATGATTTCTATTTCTGAGTTATCTTAAAATATTTTGAAGATTTGAAGTCAAGAAAATTAAATACTCTTAATGAAAATAAAACACAATAACTTGAATACACATGCCTTAGATCGAACTGATATTCAATGCTGACTGCTTGCATTTACATACGGCAATTTCAAAGACCGAACTCACATACATAGAATTTTTGCCGCCTCAGCAAGGACAATTGAAAATTTTAAATTGTGGTCACTTTGCTCTCTTCCTCAATATTCATGCTGTGCAATTTCTTTTGATCCCGGCCTGGCGTGTGTTTTAACTTGCAATTAGAACATCTAAGAGGATATACGAAAGGTCGGAGCACTTGCAGGTTATGCCTTTAAAACTATAAACTCTTCTCAATACAACACTAAATAAACAAATGCGCCTTCGTACAGTCGCAATGCCATTTTTCGATATCCCTAAAGCAGTTGAATTTCGAGCTCTGTACAAGTTTTCCTAAATATTTTGATTAGTTTTTAAAAATGGATTTTACTTAGACACTCGAATGTGTCACAAAATTTCATAACAATGCCATGGTTGAGATGCCTGTTGGTATTGTTGTTATCCCGATAGGGAATAGGGCGAAAACTGTGTGTGGTCTATATTCTGTTCTTCAAAATATTTATGTGACTGAATCACTTGAGAGGAAGTCATTAGCCTACCGCAGTTTGCATTTTGTATGCGTTTTACTGCAATACAGATGCAGACTTGAAATAAAAATGCTTCATTTAACTTGATATTTTTTCCTGCATGCGTTAAAGGATTTATGGATTTTAGTGAAAGGTGAGTTTACGTTGCATTTGGCTCACAATTTTAATTTATGTCAGGATTGTGTGGAAAGTTGTATGTTGGTGTCTAATTAAGAAAAACTAAAGTATGGTTTCAAGTGGAATTCATTCATGGTGGTACTCAGAGCCGATCTTAGGTAGTGCGAGGCCCCGTGCAACCGTAGATGCGAAGCCCCTTGCAACCAATAAGTCACATAACAAAACCGCTGTATTGACACTGCTATAATTTTTTCTTTTTAATGCATCGGCAAATAGTTTTGTTCTTCACCTTCTATCGTCGAACTTCTTTCCTGTACGGAAACGAAAAAAAAAAATCTCTGGTGTTAGCATCTACGACACTATCAAAACAGTTAAAAAGCGGTCTATCGCAATTTTTCGGAGAAAAAAAAGTGGCCGCGAGTCACCGGGCAACCGCATTGGCTTGGTGATCCTAAGACCGGCTCTGCGAGTACTAAGATAGTTGTCCCAGCAAGAGAATGCGTCCCAATCTGGGACGAATGATAAACTTCTTTTTATAAATTGTTTGGCATCCCAACGTTTTCATATTAATGAGCAAGACAATGAAAATATCGTTTTTACTGATACACAAACTAGGCTATTGACTCTGTCATAAATAACAGGGGTAAAAGGAAGTAATTCGTTAAAGGTATTTTATTGTCTTATATGTTGAATTATACCCTGAAGATGATATGGCCAAAAACGCGATTAAATTTAGGCTTGGATTTTTGAGAACGGTGCTAATTCCCACTTCTTATATTTTTAATCATAACTCAAAAATTATATTTTTTTAGCATATACACATTATAAGACTTATTGTAGAGAATAAAATTTCCTATCGAAATGACACTTTATAAAGTCACAGAACTTATTTTTTCATCAAAATATGTTAAAAAAAAATATTTAAAAAAAATCCGAAAAATTTCAATATTTTGAACTTTTTTTCATTTTTAGATTTAATTTTTTTAGAGAAGATTAAGGGATTTTTTTGGTTCACATAAAAGAAACGTGATGTAGTTTCCGTCAAAATGGTGACCCATAAAAGTAAGTTTAATGAAGATTGACTGAAATACAGTCGTTCAAATTTACCTACTTTTGTATGATTTTACCAATTTTTACTTTTATGCCATTAGGCTATTGACCAGGCCCGTGCGCAAGGGGGGCGTTTTGGGGGTTCAACCCCCCCCCATTGGGAATTTTCGTATATAGGTTTTTATTGAAATTTGAACGAAAAATCAAAAAACCACAACAAGTTTTTTTTTTTAAATGAGAGAACTGAATTGCCAATAAATCGTCGGAGCCCGAGTTTTTTAATTTTTGACAAGATTTGCGCACTCTAGCTATTTTTGAACCAAAAAACAAGATTTGGGACCACTGCGCGTCGCTAAGACTAAGTAACAAAAGCGATTTTTCAATGCGCATTTAAGCATAGCTCCGGCATCAATAAAAACAGCTTCAATGAAAATTCATGCACAAATCTATTCGCGCCACATATTTTAATTTTGCATGATAGTTCGCGTGACATGTGGATAAGTGAAATTCAACTTTGGCGTCAACGCATTGCCGGGCAAGACATCAAAAATTCTCTCGAAACACTGGATACTTGCAATGAAGACGCGTTTCCAAATGTCCATCAAATGCTTCGTGTTATGGCAACTTTGCCTGTGACAACAGCAACAAATGAACGCTCCTTTTCAGTGCTACGTCGTCTAAAGACACACCTCAGAACAACTATGTCCGAAATTCGGCTGAATGCCTAAGCCTCGCTAAATATACATCGCGATATCGAAATCAAATTGGAAAAAGTTTTGGACGAGTTTTTTCAAGTACCTCGCAGAATAAGCTACTTACGTTATTATATCTGAATATCGAATCATAACATAAACACTACACATGTTCAAACATGTTCTAGAATACTTCAATACACTCGATTTTCGAAAATCTGTTCATATTCATTGCTACCAGAGCTGCAAAATTTTAATTTTTCAGAATTTGGCCAAAAAAAATTAAGAAAATTAAATTTTTTTCTTATTTATAAAAATTTTTTTTTAATTTTCTCTCGATTTTCCTAAAGTACACTTGAGGAAGTATCGAAAAAAAACTGACCGTTATTTTTTAAGCCTATACATAAGGAGAAAAACTGTGGTCTCTCTGCGAATAGAGCTTTGGTGTTTCTTGTGTAACAGCTCAAATCCTTTGTTGTTTTGAAATTGTCAATGCCACTACATGAATTTCCATTAAAAAAATAGATGAGAAAAAAAATGTTTGCATGTTTGGTCCAAAAGTTATCAAAATTAAATTTTTTTTATATTTTTTTAAGCTTATCATGCACTGACTAGCTATTGATGCAAAATATTGTAATTACTTGCTTATAAAATACTATAAAAATTTTTGGACCAAAACTCAAATTTTATTTGTTTTCCTCATTTATTTTTTAATGGAAAAAAAATATTATAAATAAGAAAAAAATCAAATTTTCTTAATTTTTTCGAAAATTGAGTTTTCTTGAATTATTCTAGAGCATGATAGTTTTTGAACATGTCTAATAAACACATGTACATACGTATTTAATTATAATTAAATGTCTATATTAAAAATAACACGTTTTTTGACGTTTTTTATGATCATAATCTGATAAGAAATGTTCGAGTTTAAAACCGCCCCCATGGATGATTCCTGCGCACGGGCCTGCTATTGACTATGTACTTATGTATTTGAATGAATAACTAATTCGTTGAAGGTATTTTATTGCCTCAGATGTTCAATTGTAACCTGAAAATGATTAATCCGAAAGTGCGATTAAATTTATGTTTGAACTGTGCAAATTTGTCCAATATTATATTTTTTTGCTATAACTCAAAAACTATGTAGTTTTATTATATACACAACATCAGACTTATTGTAGAAAGTAAAAGTTCCTATCCAAATGACATTTTTAAAAGTCAAAAAACTTATTTTTTTCATCAAAAAAATTTAAAAGAATACTTAAAAAAACCGAAAAATTTAAATTTTTTCTAATTATTGTATATAATTTTTTTCTGAGTGGATTCGGGGATTTTTTTTAGCTAAGAAAAAAAGGTGATATAGTTTCCGTTAAAACGATGACCCACAAAAGTATTTTTGGCTGAGATACAGTCGTTCAAAGTTGCCTTCTTTTGAATGATTTCACCAACTTTTACCTATACACCATGTTAGTTTTAATTTTTACACACACGCGACTGATCGACTTTTTCATAAAATTGAGTTCACGGCAAATTATGAAAACCACTCCAGGAATCCAATAGTGCAAGTTAATTTAATATGTCTTTAAAAGTGGTTTGAAAAGTTCACTTCTTTCCTAAACGCAACCGTTTTTTGTTGTTCGTTTTTGACGTGCTCTGATGAATTAGTCTAAAGGTTCAAGTCACCTTAGGGGACGTCCATAAATTACGTGAGGTGTTTTTTTGAAAATTCGGACTCCCCTTCCTTTGGTGAGATTTGGTGAGCTCTGGCGGGATCCCCCCTCTCTTCCGTGAGACTTTTTTAGATGTAATCTGCTATAATAATGTTTATTCTCTGCATTAAAAAGTTGATTTGAGATTTTTGCTTCCCCTTGGTGAGATTTGGTGAGACTTTGCCGGACCCCCACTTCTCCCTATTTTGACTCACGCAATTTATGGACGGCCGCTTACTTGCTTACTTTACGTCTGTCAGAAAATTTACTGACCCACTGGAAACCCTTTTTTTATTAAAAAAATTAATTTGTTTGGTACTTTGGCTTTTTATTGATCTAACAGTTACATTTACATTTAGCTCGTACGCAGCCATCTCATGCATCAGAGCTAAAAATAATGTAATGTAATCCTGTTACAAGCCCTACATACCATTTCATTGCCTGCACGTGACGATGCAATATACCAAATTCTAAAAATAAATCAAAGATAATTTTTCTATATCAAACTAAGTAGATGCGTAGGCTTCTATTATATGTTGCCAATTCATTAAAGTTCTGTTGGGAATGACTTTTAGAGTCCTTATTTGCACATTTAGGTGAATAACTGAATAAACATCTTGTACTCGTGTCTACTTTCTATCAGGACATGTGAATTCAAGGATGTATATTGCAAATTTTTAATTAATAAGTACTTAAAAAGCGATCCCATTTTGCCATATTTTGAAATGTAACACAGAAACTACTAAGGTTATATTTGAAAGTTCAATTAAGTGCATTCAACAATGGAAGCGACATTGTATTAAAAAGACCAAAGTACAAAAACATACATACTCATTTTCACATACTCTCAATGTTGTTAGAATCCCAAAAATCATATACACAGAAAAAACAGAATTGGTAAAATCAAATAATTGCAATTCTATGAATAAAATTTCTAGAATTCAATTATTCATTTCTTTAAATTAAAGAAAAAATTTGCAAAATCAAGACACCTTATTTGTTAGATTTTCAAATTCAAATTATCTGATTTAACAACAAAATATTTTAGCTTAATCAGCTAAATGTTTCACAGTTAGTGCAAATAGAAAACTTCGTTACTGAATTAAAAAAATCAATTCAAACTTTTGAATTTTTAACCAAATCTTACTTTTCACTCTAATGAACTAAATAGTTCTTAAATAGTTTCTGTCTTTTCAATGATATATTCTTTTCATTTTAGGTGAATTATATAGAAATAATTCTTAGATATACCTAGAGTATTTTATGTTTGCACCAATGTTTTTTGTAACTTATTCTTCCATTAAACCAATTTTTCCTCTAATGCTCCCAAAACCTAATTTGTTAAATGGTAAAAATAATTCTTTGATTTATCTAATTCATTCTATGTTTGAACCAAAGTTTTTTTTGTAAATTTAATGAATTAACTGAACAATTTATCAATTGTTCAATACTGCAAGAAAAAATTCGCTAAAGCCAGAAATATTTATTTAATTTAAAAAATTTTAATTTTTATAATTCGTTGAATTTTCCAAATCTTTAAATAATTTTTCTAATTAAAGTTCGTTAATAAAACCAATGAATTAATTGAAGTAAAAAATGTTTTAGTTGAATCAAAGATTGACAGAAAAAATTCCTTGAAAATACGAATTAAATATTTGCAATATTTACAAATGTTTTTTGAAATCAACGAATTTATTTTAAATTTCAACAAAAATTGTAGGATGAAAAACAACAAATCACGATTTGATATATCAGACAAACTGTTTCTATGACTGAAAATCATACAAAAAATTCGTTGAAATCGGACACGAAATTGTTTGATATCATAGAATCTTTTTTTTCTGTGTAGGCGGAGTGCCGGCTGTAGAAAAGTCGAGTATATAAGATTACACCATGGGACCTATGCCAAGTGATAGAGCTCGATGAGCCTAAATAGAATATCTAGGGTTGCATTGCCAAAGCGTGTCCCGATGGTCGAAAAAAAACCCGTTTTTTGCGCCAATTTTTCTTAATAAAAAGTGTATAAGATTACAGCATGAAATTGGTGTCAAATGATAGAGCTCGATTAGCCCAAACAGAATATATAGGGTTGCCTTGCCAAAGCGTGTCCTAAGCTAGGGTTCCCACCCGTTTTTTACGTAAATTTTTCTTAATAAAAAGTGTATAAGATTACAGCATGAAATTGGTGTCAAATGATAGAGCTCCATGAGCCTAAGCAGAATATATAGGGCTGCCTTGCCAAAGCGTGTCCTAAACTAGGGTTGCCACCCGTTTTTTACGTAAATTTTTCTTAATAAAAAGTGTATAAGATTACAGCATTAAATTGGTGTCAAATGATAGAGCTCGATGAGTCTAAAAAGAATATATAGGGTTGCCTTGCAAAGACGTGTCCTAAACTAGGGTTGCCTCACGTTTTTTGGGCCAATTTTTCTTAAATGAGTTGCAACCCATTCTTAGGACAGGATTAGACAAGGCAACCCCATATATTCTATTTAGGCTCATCGAGCTCTATCATTTTTCATACAATTAGAGCTCTATCATTCGACACCCATTTCATGCTGTAATCTTATACACTTTTTATTAAGAAAAATTGGCGCAAAAAACGGGTTTTTTCGGCCATTAGGACACGCTTTGGCAAGGCTACCCCATATATTCTATTTATGCTCATCGAGCTCTATCACTTGGCATAGGTCCCATGGTGTAATCTTATACACTCGACTTTTCTACAGCCGGCTCTTTGACTAATATTTGTAAACCAACTTTTTAGGAAAAACTAAACTATCAGTGCACGACCACAGGAACATTTCGCATGTAACATTTATTTCTGACGAGAATACAACTATAGTATAGAAGAAGAAACAGGGTTCTCCAATTCCAAAACAAAAAATTGAATTTCACTCCACCCTATACTGTACAGCTTCTCAACTGTTTGTATCGAAACATGGTGAGTTCTTAGGAATTCAAATAGCCTCACCTTGAATCGACATAACTCCTTTCCCACCCTTACGATTCGCGGACAAAATAAAAGTTCATTATGACTTCGATGCCCATCGATACTCCTTCCATAACTCTTCAAAGTCTCTTTTTCGAACTCAAAAGAAATAGTCTGGCCTCTTAAGGAAATGTATTTAAATTGTCATATAGTTGGCACAAATATTGCATTTCATTTCTATTTTTTCCGAATAATGCAGATTGTTGGAGATATTTTAGTATAGTTTTTTCTTGTGTAATGTCATTATAAACTACTTTTCAATTGGAAACTTATTTAACTCTTGAATCATGCGCCATATTAAGTTGTCACTTGTAAGACATGTCAAACAGGAATTCCAAGCATAACAAAATGGCGATAGCGATATAAAAACTCACATAAGCTCCTCACATTTCTTGGCAATGCCGAACACTTTACAATCATAAAACTGAGCAACAAAATTTTGATAGGTTCAACAAGAGGGAAATAAAAACTTCACGTTGCTTTTTACGATCCAAGTTAAGTTGAAAGGCTAAAACAGAGTAAAAGCCTCCGCCTTAATGGAATAAATTGTGCATTGTTTTGCCGAAGATGGAGCGCAATATATTTTGATCAAAATGAGATTATGTCTCTCAAAAAAGTCAAGCAAGTTGGACAGACAAAAAACTGTAGCTTTTTGACTGATATTGTTAATTGTTTTCATGGTCTTTTTATTGGTTTTTAGTTTTCCATAAGAAATAAAAGGACTTAATGTGCTTTTGTGGTAGCGTCTAGCGTCTAATACCAGTTTATCAGTTTAGGTTGGTGTTTACAGTATTTCCTCCTTTCTTTTCAAACTATTCAAATCAAATACAACCCTCGACAAGTTTAATTTATGCGCATATTGCAAGCTGCAGTGATACAACACCAACACAACCAGCACACTGCGGTCTTTCACAAAAGCCACAAAAACTAAGTATTTCGCAAACAGTAGCAATCACATGCAATTGTTTTGTGTGGAACGATTTGACATTCGTTGCACCATTCCAAGGTGCTTCTAAACTTTTTTTTTGTATCCATCTATGTTGAATCATAAAAAGTCCTGCGTTGCGCATTGCCATTGCAAGGTGCAGCTACCATGTTGGTAACTACCGGCTATGTCAAGAGCGACAACGACAAAAACTGCAACATATTCGCATATGCAATCAACATATCCATTGTGCTTGATTTTTTTGCTGCTTTATTTTTCCAAATCAAAACCAATCTCAACAGCGGCTCATGTGAACTGAGCATATGGGTGCACTCCTTTGAAAAGCGGTGATTTTTGCTGTTTATTTCAAGAAATTTTATTTTTACCCGACTAATCTTTGGAATTACTTTGCAATTGAAAAGATTGTCGGCATTGCGATTGAAAGACGTTGCCAGAATTATTACATACAGTGGCTCACACATTTGATCAAGTCGTCAAAATGCTTCTATATTGCCTTGAGGTCAGAAATTAATTTTTTGAGGTGCAGCTTAAGTCTACTTCGAGAAACTGAACTAATTACGTTCGATTAAATACGCTGTCCATCTACATAGAGATAATGTCCGTTGTTTTCCGAGCGTATCGCAGTATTTCAATGTTCTTATTAAAAAACATACGTTTAGCATAAAATTTTATATATTTCAGCCGTTTATTTTTACTTGAAGACCTTACGAAAAATGCTTTGAGCTTTGTTATTTGTTTTTAGAGCTTTTAAAAGAAAACCTTTACAATGAAAAAATGTTGAATATGTCGCTCAATTACTTTGTAAGTGTTTTTTTGGAAAGCTGATGAAATAATAAACAAAACTATGTCAATCCCTTTTTTTGTAATGCTGGCCTCACACACTCAATGACCGTACAAATGCGCACGCAGAACAACGAACATTGAGAAAGCGTTTACACGTTCGTTTTGTAATTCTGTAATGTACTGATTGCAGTGGCGGCAATTTTTAATGCACTATAAAAGAAAGAGGGGGCACAAAAGATTGTGGAGCAAGGACTAGCTATCGAAAAGAAAACAGCTATCGCACATTAATTTAATGAATGAACTGAGATCACAAGCTGATGACTTCTGGAATTACTTAAGAATGTCTGAAGAAACATATATAGAATTTCTCGAAATGCTGACACCACCCATGATAAAAAAAGATAATGTTTGTAGAGAATCAATTTCGCCTGATGATAGATACTGCACTGTGATTTCTGGCAAAACTGTAAGAAATTAGAGTGATTTAAGATTCCCATCGATGGTTTGGTTCTTTATGTTCAATAACTCCTGAAGTTTCCTCTCAGAAAATCTTTTTTTTACAACCATTTCCTTTCTGCTGTTAGTTATGACTATATCAAGCTGTTCCACAAGTACTTCATGCGGCTTTTGTTTTTATTCCTATTCCTATCTTTTGATTTTATCTTTTATTAACATACACTTTTAACAGCTCAATAAAATTAGAAATTTTAATGGTATGAAATGAAATTAAATGGTATATGAAGACCGTTCCGATATCGAGACTGAACCGTAGAAGCATAAAAAACGAAACCCCGCTGACGGGTTCAAAACGGATCTGCATCCGTTTTTGTGCACATTGGGATTTGTCGCAATTTTTTTCATTATTGCGTAGTGTGCAGCAACGATCCAAGGTCAATAACCAATTTTTAAAAAAATAGTCGGCGACCTTTCGTAAGGCGAAGCCGAATCTTTTGCAGTAATTTGTTTCGCGGTTTTATTGTTACCAAGTAATTTCTCCTTAATATTACCTAGCTTCTTTGCAAAAGCAATGCATTTTACATAATATAAAATTTCTAAAAAATCTCAATCACATACAGAAATTTTGCATTTTAGTCAAGGTTGCTGACTGCGTATAAAACTGCACTCGCTTCCAACACAATTGCAGTTTTTTTGTTCAATTTCAAGTTTTGTCCATTTGAATTGATTGCAATTTCCCGCTTCAGATGATTATGGCTCAAAATTGTTGTTACAAGAGTTGTGGTGGAATCGCAGACTTTGATGTTGACCGCAGTTGCATTGCGACTAATAATAATGCTGATCCGCTGCAGTTCACTGCTGTTGCAGTCACAAAACTGACGTACGCCATTTTTTGTCCAACTCTTGAATATCTACTTCTCTGAGTGGCCAAATAAGAACAAAAAAAAGTTTGTTTGCCGCCCGTTTCGTGGAATCTCAAAATTGACATTTTGTACAGCATTGCAACATTTAGGTACTCGCATTATAGAACAATGCAATGAAAAAGTTGCTACCGAATACGCCGTTGTCCTCTTGAAAGATGTCGTCCACAAATGTCGCCAATTGAAGGATGACTTTCAGCCACATGAGAAGCACTGGAAGCTGCACAAAGAACACAACAAAAAAACTAAAGGTAAGTGAGTTACTCCTTGTTATGGCCACGTTAAACAATCAATGGTTGGTCAAACTTGCAAAACGAAACCCGACAAAGACAAAAGGCGACGATTGTCGCCGACGAAAGGCGTACAAATGTTGGCAACGAGATGGCAGTCATATGTCGGCAGAGATAACAACTCTGTTTGGGGAATATCGCAACTTGGAAATCTTTTTGCATTGTTCGCGGTGATTGTGTCTCCCTCCACAAACTCTAAATATTTATTATACTAAACAGTAGATGTTGCAAGATACTTGCACCAAAGTATGTTAAAAGGCAGGTAATTAGGCTGCACGAATCTCATGTGACAAGTAGAATGATCTATCCAAGAGTCACTAATTTGTTTAAATTGACCAGATTTAAAGTCAGAGTCGAGTCCGCGTACACGAGTAGACTAATTGCAAATATTTCAAGATGCATTTTTGGCTAAATTAATTTAAATAAAGTCCATCAAACCCTACTCAAGATAGAAATCGGTCAAAATCAACAAGACAAGGGTTGTTGGATTTTGTCATTTCCTTTACTTTTTTTTTGCATACGGTTAACTGCAATCGAAAAGCAACAGATTTATTGGCAATGTTCTATGCATAACAATACATGCAGTGCTCTGTTCCATTTCAATTTTTGTGCATTTGCTGTTGCCAAGTCTTATAACAGTCTCAGCCTGATGAGAAATCATAATACATCCAATACTTTGTAGTTATAGTCTTAAAATTTATCTATTGGTTTGCATTAAAGTCTGCCTATTTTCGTAACTCAAAATGCGGTAAGTCATACTTTGTCGTCTAAAAGGCCACATAATATATTTCGCTAGCATGACCGTGTGGAAACGGTGTAATTATTATATTATACTTTATGGAATAGAACGGTAGCACAATTTGCCGAAATATTTTCATAAAAACAAAACTAGGACACAAAAAATTTCCAAATGGTCTGACAGACTACAACGCTAATTGGAGGGTTAAAACCTGGGCCTTGCGCAATGAACTCCAACTTAAACATGATGTCAACTGTTCGCAATGCTATTGCCCCTCCCCCCCAAGGATCTAACATTATTCTTAGTTACATCAATTCAATTCAAAATATCATCGATTCGATTCCCCCCCCCCCCCCCAAGCTTTTGGTGAAATGACACCACTGAACGCAACTGACGTTTAGGAAGTCAGTCTACATTTATAAAAGGATCTATAAATTGAGGTACAAGCTCCGCGTACAAAGTCGCGGGCAATGACTAGTCAATTATAATATACATGCATACATGTATGTATTTAATTAATTCCACAAACAAATTTTAAATATTAACATGCAGAAAGAAGTTTCCAAAAAAAAAGAAAAACCTAATAAACAAATTTTAAATTGCAAAACAACGGCAACATTCGCAACACAGCGTTGCCACATACCGAACACGACAACAATTACAAGTGTTTCACTTAAGCGCAACGCATTGGAATGCTTCTGACTGCGCGTGTGGCAGTGGCGCAAAATATGAGGTTGTTAATAGACGTTGACAGTTACAAAGTGCCAAGCAATAGTAAAACGGCTAGAAAATGCGACAAGCGATGCTGCATTAGTTGCTGCGCCAAAAGCCAAAAATGATTACTATGCGACCGGCCACAAGCAGCCTCAAAGAAAGTCCATGGCGCTGGCAACTCTGCTAGCAACTTGCAAATAATGTAACAACATGGTCCCGCTGTGCCAGCGACTATATTTTTTTTTTTCTTATTTGTGGTTCTTTTAAGGCTTACATGCCGCAATGATCACAATGGCCTTTGCAGTTGGCTGCTGAAATCAAAGAAAAGCTTTGTCAAAATCAACAAACCATATAGAAATACTATATGTACTAAGAAAAACAGAAAAAGTTAAAAAAACACGCAAATTGAAATTCAACAGACAACAATTGCTGCTACCGGCGATTGCTATGCAGCTGATTGAAGTGATTCTAATCAGTGAAGCGTAATGCTGCTGCGCATGCGCAACCACTGTTCACACAATGTTGCAGTTTACAACGATGTCCTGTGGCTATGATCGATGCAAATGAAAACGTTGATGGAAATTCTAGAAAACAAAGGCTGAAGTTGGCATCGATGTGTGTGGATATAGGAAGGAAAGCAAAGCCATATGTTGTACCTAAATTCCGTTGAAGTATGCGTATGTTCTATATTGATCTACATATATAGAATTTATGATTTTTTTGTATTCTTTTGCGGGCCTTAAATGTATCTTAAAATACAAGCCCCACAAAGAAAAAAAAAAATATTTTGTCCCCAGAAACTAGTTAAAAATAATTTTTATTGTTTTGTTTTAAGGGCTTTAAAAGTATATAATCCATATGTATACATAAAAGCATATATAATAAAAATTATAGTCAAAAATACTGACTTTTACCAACTTCATAACCTAACATGAAGTATCCAACTGGTCGCAACCTTAGGAGTATTTTTATTTTAACTTTTTTTTTTGACTTTTTTGAAAATTTTTTGATACATAATCTCTCAAAAGCTACGGAAATATGCTAAAATGACATCAAATCATTTTTGTTTAAAAGTGCTTTAGTTTTATAAAAAAAAAAAACATAAATAAGTTTAAACATTAATTTTTTTTATTTACAAAAGCTTTTCTCCCCATATTTTTTTTTTTTTTTTTATTATTTTTATGTTATTCTTCAATCAATCTCAAGAATGTGTCTACTTTCAAATTAAAATTTCCGACATAATTTTCGAAAATATCATACAATCATTACAATTAGACTGCGCACCCCTTCGCCCAAAACTTCATATTTTCCAAAGTTATGTTGAAATTTTGCTTTGATTTGACATACGATTTTTCTTTTGATTGAAGATTAACACATAAAAAATCAAAAAAAAAGAATTTATGTCGGAGATATTTTCAGAAACATTTTTATAAATAAAACTAGCTGTCCCGGCAGACGTTGTTCTGCCCTTTTCAGTAGGTAACGCGAAACTGTATGAGCTCATGCTATGGAATGTTAAAGCGAATCAGCCCATTTTTAAAGTGAAATCAACTTCTGTCCCTACTCTTTTACATATAGTATATGTAAAAGAGTATAGCAGACTTGGCAGACATTATTCTGGCCTTACTGCTAGGTGGTGCGATGAGTTTAATTTATTATAGCTTTTGTGTTTTACATAATTACCAAGTCTCAATCATCTGCATCAAATAATTGCTGATATATACAAAATGTTGTTTTCTCGCATATGGAAGGTGTGGCACCACCCATTTTCTCATTGAAACTTCTTTTTGCCCGTACTTTTTATATATTACATACATACTAGATACATAGTCTCATTCATCTGCATCACAAATTTTGGTCTTTTCTTATATGGAAGACATGGCACTTCAGGGTCATATCTGTGCCTCTTAATATAACATATACGTGGTGTAAATTCCATGTGAATAGATGCAGAGGTCTTTGTAAAAATGCTATTTTAAAAATATTTTTGTATGATGGCCACCTTAAATAAAAGTTTTGTAGGCTTAACTATGCCTCTTAATATAAAAGCTACGTGGTGTAAATTCGGTGTGAATCGATTCACCGGTCTTCGTAAAAGTGAATTTTTTAAAAAAAGTAATGTTTTAGGGCCACCCTAAATAAAAGTTTGTAATGGACCTGGTTCTACTGATTGGCTAACTATGGTGCATGCTAGTTGTAGGCCTGGTCTAAGCTCGACGGATAGGGTGGGATCTTGCTAGCCAATAAAATTTTATATAAAACCAAGTTACATAAAACAAATATACTCATGCACTGTACTCGTATACTTTATTTTTTTTTATTTGTGGTTTGCAACAGCAGAGTTCATTGAACTATAAAAATTTAGAGCGAGAAAAAAAAATGGAAGGAATTGTCAAGCAAAACAAACAAAAATACTAGTCCAAAAAAAACTGACCAAAAATTCTATACAGACTGAAGCAACTAGATGTTGTTGTTGTTTCGTCTGATCTCCCTGTCCCAACCATGCATAGATCAAAAATAAATAAAAAATCTCTCCTGCCCAACCATAACAACAACTAGCGCTCCAAAATCAAATTCACAAATTTAATAAAAAATCTACTCTTTATTCATTGCGGCTTTTCTCACGCAAAATTCAATAGGAACAGTAAGGAAAATGGAACATATCATTTACCGAAAAATAAACAAGAAATGCAATAAATGCAAGGCCAAGCCAAGTTAACCCTTGCATAATAAAGTTAATAATCTGATTTAGAAATTGTATTAAAATAAAATTATGAATAAGTTTATGTATGCATGTAAATAAATCAAGTTAAGTATTATTATTTTAGATATAAATGTAGTGTTTTTAACCAAAGCAAATTAGATTAAGTATAGAATTTGTAAATCAATTTAAAGTGCATATTTTTAAAATATGTATATAGTATGTATGGAATTTAGTTAGAAAATTTAGTATTAAGAATTCATTTTTTTTTTCTTTTAAGATTAAAATTTAAACTAAATAAAACTACAAAATGATATAATAGAGTATGAAAAATTATGGAAAAAGAATTGACTTACACATTGCGCAGTCCAACGTTGTTAGTACTAACATGTTGTTCTTGTTGTTGCTGTTGTTTTAAATTTGTATGTATATAATATGTTGGGTAGTTTTATGTAGTTTGTTTTTTTTTCTTTTACATGTTTTTTCTTTTTTTTTTTAAGCTAGTTTTTAAGTAGTTAATATTTTACTTCATAGAATAATTTTAGTTATTTAATTTATATTTTTAGATTTAGAAAACCCATAACTTTAGCTTTTTATCAATTTTTAAATAAATTTATGACATAAATTAGATCATTTCTAGAAGAGTATTCCATTTAAATTTTGTGGTGATTTACCACTATGTATGTATATACATACAGATGTGTGTATAATAATAATATACACATTTTTATGTACATATGTACATTTTTTTGTTGTTTTTCTTTCAATCTAATTTATATCATTCTCACTGCACTTTTATCGAATTTTTATATAGTTTTAGAAAATGAAAATTTACATTTTTAACACGATCAGAAAAGGAAACTAATAAGAGCTTTAAACAGCAGATTTTAGATTGCTGCTGAACGATACATGATGCAGAAAATTTATGATCTGCCGACTAGCATTACCCACGCGCTGTAACCAATACCGTGTACTGAGGTTTTGATGTTAGAGACAACGTAAAAGCGGAGTGCAGTCAGCATCCACGCTGCTTGCGCGTCTTCAACTGGGTGGCTCAAAACTGCTTGTTACTCCTTTAAAAAAAAAGTTCTCCGTAGCAAAATAATGTTCCGGTCTTAGTAGATAACCTTGTCTTTTTTGTGTAAATTATGTGTGAATACCAATGAAGGCCAATGCGTGATTACTTATATACATAAGTATTCTCAGCTTTTATTTTTTTGATTAAAATTTCCTCCAGATTCTAAACAATTTTAAAGAAATTAGATTGCATTAGGCAAATTAAGTTGCAAATTTAAGTGATGTTAAGGAAATTTTGTGATTTGATTAAAAAGAAAATTTAACTTACATCAGCGATGATCGTGTTACTTCAACCAATGACAAAAAAGGAAATGACCGAACAAAGTGAAGTTGGTCGATTAGTTAGTACTTATGTACTAAGCAATGTATTAAGCGTTCACTAAACAAACCTTCAATTATTTTTACATGGCAACTTATTAAGGTGAACCTTGTTTTGTTATTTACCTTTAATTTTAAAAGGCTATATAACATTTTGCATATAAAAATAATTATTATATGAAGACTTAAGAAAATATTAAAATTGCCATCACAAAACAGATTTTGAGATAGAGTATAAAATAATGTGTAGAAAAATCTGAAAAATGGAAATTGCATGCTTTAGTATTTCGACTGGATATCCTTCGCATGATAGGTCCCTAGTAACTTGCCGTTTAGGTCTTCCAATTCATAATATGAAGAACCAACTACCCTTCGAACTCTTGCCTTTACAAATGTTGGAGCTAACTTAGCGTTAAATTTATCAGCAAGATTGCTCTGAGCAAAATTTCTCCTTAAAACCTCATCTCCTACTTTAAAATTAATACTTCTAGATCGTAAGTTATAAGTTTTTACATTGGTTTTGTAAGATTTTTCAATATTTTTACGTACCAGTTCTCGAATTTGAGCTAATTTATCATGGCGGTCATAATCATTAGGTGCACACCCATCAGTCAACATATCTATGTTTCGCAACAAATTATAATTTTTCCCATGGGTCATCATATGTTGTCCAAAAACGGTGAAATATGGACTAAGTCCAGTCGACTGATGCAGGGAGTTTCTTAAGGCACAGTTGATACTACTAAGGTGCTTATCCCAGTCTCTTTGATCGTTTTTAATGTAAGCTCTAAGAGCGGCATTTATTGATCTGTTCACTCGCTCAGACGCGTTACTTTGCGGTGAGTGTACAGCTGTAAAAATATGTTTTACCCCGAATTGGTCTAAAAAGTTTTTGAAATCTTCTGCCTTAAATTGACTACCGTTGTCACTTACCAAGAACTCTGGGACCCCAAAAACATCAAATACTGAGTTTTTCAAATAGTTAACAATGTGTTTTGTAACAAATTTTTTCATTGGCAAAAGGAATGTGAATTTTGACACCTGATCCAGAATTATCAAAATACCTATGTGGCCACTTTTAGAACGTGGAAACGGACCTATCAAATCTACATAGAGTTTTTGAAATATACGTTCAGTTTGCATGTGTTTACCCATAGGTGGACGTAATATCTTGGTTGGGTGCTTAGTTGACTTACAAGTAACACAGTTTTGTACATACTCACGCACGCTGCGATACAGGCCAGGCCAATAAAAGTAGCGGCGAATTTTCTCAATAGTTTTTGCTACGCCACCATGAGAACTTATGGGGATGTCATGAGCGTTTTGTAACACTGCAAGACGTAGTTTTTCAGGAACCAACAGTTTCCACGCAGCACTTTCTTGATCAAAATTCCCTGTATAGTGTTCAGTCCTGTGATAAATGAACTTATTCACGACTGTAAAATCTGGATAAACAGAAGGATTGTCACTTAATTTTTGTCTAAGAGAAACGTACTCATTGCTGTCAAATTCCGACGAAAGAAGGTCAATATCTGGCGAATTCTCTATTTGTAAATCGGAAACTTCATCTACAGTGTCAGAATGAGTACGCGAAAGTGCGTCTGGCACAACATTTGCACTACCTTTACGGTGAAGTATTTTAAATGAAAAAACCTGTAGTTTTAATGCCCAACGAGCAAGGCGACCGCTCAGATCAGCTTGCTTCATTAGCCATTGTAAACTGGCATGATCTGTAATAACAGAAAATTCTTGCCCCTCAATATAGGGTCTGAACTTTTTAACGGCTAAGACTGCTGCCAAACACTCTTGCTCGGTAACTGAATAGTTACGTTGAGCACTATTTAATTTTTGTGACATATATGCCACTGGAATTTCTGAACCATCTTCCGAAACTTGTGCAAGAACAGCTCCTACACCATTTTGGCTTGCGTCACATTGTATAACAAATGGTTTTTTGAAATCAGGGTTTGCTAATACAGGTGCAGTAGTCAGTTTTTCTTTTAGCTTATCAAATGCATTTTGAGCTTCTAGATTCCAATCAAATTTTTTTGATTTTTTTAGTAATTCAGTGAGTGGGTTTGATATTTCAGCAAAATTGGAAATAAAGCGTCGGTACCAACCCGTCATTCCCAAGAATCTTCTAAGTTGTTTAACTGATTTTGGAGGTGGGTATTCCGATATTGCCAAAACCTTGTCAGGATCCGTTTGCAATGTACCGTTTCCTACTATATAACCAAGATACTTTACTTGTTTCAGACAAAATTTGCTCTTTGCAACATTTATAGTCAACCCTGCTTTGCGTATGTGATAAGCAACATCTTTTAAAAGAACAATGTGATTCTCGAAATTTTCTGAAATAAGAAGCAAGTCGTCTAAATACACGAATACTCTTTCTTTAAGATAGTACGGGATAACTTTGTCCATTAACCGGCACATAGATTGCGGGGCATTACAGAGACCGAACGGCATGACCGTATATTGATACAGAGGCCTGTTTGGTACTGTAAATGCAGTTTTTTCTCTCGAGTCTGGGTCCAACGGAATCTGCCAAAAGGCGTCCTTAAGATCCAGGCTCGAGACAAATTCAGCGCGCGGCAATCTACTTAAAATTCCCTCTATGTGCGGCAATGGATAAGCATCCTTTACTGTTACCGCGTTAACTTTTCTACTGTCTAGACAAAGACGCACTTTACCAGGTTTTCTGACCAGCACAACCGGAGAAGACCACGCGCTATTAGATTCTTCGATGACACCCATCGCCAACATCCTATCAATCTCGTCACCCATAAGTTTTTCAATTGCTGGGGATATAGGGAAATGACGCTGCTTTATAGGCTTAGCAGAACCTACATCTATGGTGTGTTGCAGCAAAGTGGTTTTTCCCAGGCCGAGCTTTTCAAATGATGGAAAACTGTTTATAGCTATATCTAAATCACGACGCTGAGAATTAGAAAGCACATGCATGTCTGGCAAAGAATTAAAATCTGATATTTCGCTTATAACATCGGGTGCAATTGCGAAGGCTCTCCAAAAATCTACTCCCAAGTATACATTCTGAGACAGTGTAGGAACTATATAAAATTCAATGGCTTTTGTAATATTTTTGTATGTCACGTCAAGAAAAATAGCACCAAAAATATCTTGTAGCGATCCATCAGCTGTACGAACTGAATTTTTAAGTTTCTTAATATTCAAATTATTATCAATAATTTCTCTAGCAAGCTGTGCACCAATGCAACTGGCTGAAGCACCAGAGTCAAGCAACCCCAATAATTGCTTACTTAAAATTTCAATAGATGCATATGGGCGTATATCATCTGGCTTGCAGGTAATTGTAGACAAAAGTAGTGTTTTCTTACTATTGATATTTGACCAATAATCGCGTGCTCGAGCCACTGACCGATTACGTTTAAAAATTTTGCTACGAACTTTATTATATTCTAAAAGGCGTTCATGAAAAGGAACTAAAGGCTTTAATTTAGGTAAATTCTTATGTAAATTGTTGGATTTGTCATGACAAAGAATTCTTAATTCAAGTTCATTTTTGACTTTGACATCTGATTGGGATACCATTGGCTGTTGTTCTTGGTATCCCTTTTCCGGTTTTCCGAACTGCTACAGTTTGGGCAATTTGGGTAAAAGAAAGCAATTAATCCACACCCATAACAGAAAACACGTCTAGTCTTAGTACATTGCTTGTAACTATGACCATTTTCGTCACAGTTCCAGCATTTAATAGCGTTATTGTCTTTGGAAATAATCACTGCCGCAACATCCTCGTCCACTAAATTTGGCTGGTCTAAGTTCTGCTCTATTTCAGTAACATGTCGCTTAGAAGCATATACAGGTTTTGGAAATGAAGAAAAACTTCGTACTTCAGCTGTAAAATTCTCCCTTCGCCTACAACATCTACGAAGTTCAGCTAAGGTTCTTATATCTAAGTGAAGCAACTCTAATCTTATTTCAGGTATAAGGTTGCGCATTAAAATTTCAATGAGCTCTTCTTCAACCATCGGTACTCTAAGGACATCTGATAATGACAGAACCTCATCAAAATATTTTTCGAAGGGCTCTCCTACTTTTTGCTTTCTACTGCGTACAGTTTCTTTTATTTCGAAATCGCTTCGGTATTCTTTAAAGTTACGACGTAAATCATCGCACATATCTCGCCAATCTAAAGTCCGGACAGAGCGATGATATCGCCAAAACCAACGCTTTGCTCTGCCTTCAAAAAGTACATGGGCACTCTGGCATAATGCAGAAAAATCTCCTCGCAATGTTGAGGTAGCAAGTGAATTAACACGATATATGAATTCGTCAACAGATATATTATTTGACGACCCATCAAACGTAAGCTTCCAATCCAAAATGATTTTTGAAATCGAAGGCGTACCTAAACTACCACGATCTTGTGAATGTGAATGACTGTTATTATCATTGAAACCACCACCGCGTGCATCAATGTCATTTCTACCAATGGGTTGTTGGACATCATTTTGTTCTGGTATCGCATGCTGTTGATCTAAATTACGAACTTCTCTTTCAGATCCAGTGCGTTGAAAATCATGTTGAACGTTACTGCTATTTTGACCAGTCCCATTTGGTCTACCTAAATTCATATTATTGAAAAATCTTTCTAACGATTGTTCTATCATTTGACTCATGGCACGATTGTTTTGAATATCATAGTTTCTTAACGAATTATCTATAAATTCTTGTACACGTTGTAAATCTATATTTTCAGAACTAAAAGGTCGAGTTGATCTGAACTGTCTTTGGCCACCCCTACCACGCCTATTAGAAAGTGACTGGGCAGGTGATCTGCTTAAATTTTGAAAATCTAAATTACCATGTGAACCCGAAGCAGCTTTGGACCTAGTAGTAGCTCCTGTGGTCTTAGGGATCGCACCACCATGAGCTCCATCATTACCATATTGTTCAAGATCCGGTCGACTACCTTGTACCTCAAAACTTTTAAGTGAATGGTTATCTATCACTTTCCTACACAGTGGACACGACTCATGCTCATTAAGCCACCTTGAAATGCATGTCATGTGAAATCCGTGCTCGCATGGCGTTAAGCAAAAATTTGTCTCGTTAGTACATTCGTTGCAGATGGAACACGTGCCACCAGGCTCAAATGCCATATTCAAAATCTCAGAACTGTGACGTACAGACATAACAGATTTTAAAAAAAAACTTTACAAATGCAAGAAAAATATATTTGAAAAAGAAAACTTTCGTTTATAATAATCAAAAAAAAATCGAATTTAAACAATTATTGAAATATTTATAATTTGCGAAAATGATTTGGAGCGCCAGTAAAAATATAAGGAATTGTATAGATTTTGGTCTTTAAAGTTTGGTTAGTACTTAGAAAAAAAAAACTGTTTATTTCAAGGATAATAAATCCCGAAAATATTTCGTAAATATTTACATAATAAAATGTATTCCTTACACTTATCACCATTAAGTAAAAAGTTCACGAACTGAAAATAAAAGTTATAGAAAAACAAAACTAAAAAGTTGGTAAGCTAAATTTAAATCACAATTTAACCTATTCCAAAAGATGTCGTTTTGAATGCAAACTTAACTGAAAGTAAGATTTGAGAATTAACAACAACGATTGATAGCTGGTTAGCTGAACGCTGATACTACATTCATTATAAAACTAATTCCAAGACCACCAAAAGTGTTATCACTAGAAAGTATATAAGATTTAAAAAAAAACAATAATTAACTCAGTGTTGGGCCCCACGTTGGGCGCCATTTTTATGTAATGGACCTGGTTCTACTGATTGGCTAACTATGGTGCATGCTAGTTGTAGGCCTGGTCTAAGCTCGACGGATAGGGTGGGATCTTGCTAGCCAATAAAATTTTATATAAAACCAAGTTACATAAAACAAATATACTCATGCACTGTACTCGTATACTTTATTTTTTTTATTTGTGGTTTGCAACAGCAGAGTTCATTGAACTATAAAAATTTAGAGCGAGAAAAAAAAATGGAAGGAATTGTCAAGCAAAACAAACAAAAATACTAGTCCAAAAAAAACTGACCAAAAATTCTATACAGACTGAAGCAACTAGATGTTGTTGTTGTTTCGTCTGATCTCCCTGTCCCAACCATGCATAGATCAAAAATAAATAAAAAATCTCTCCTGCCCAACTATAACAACAACTAGCGCTCCAAAATCAAATTCACAAATTTAATAAAAAATCTACTCTTTATTCATTGCGGCTTTTCTCACGCAAAATTCAATAGGAACAGTAAGGAAAATGGAACATATCATTTACCGAAAAATAAACAAGAAATGCAATAAATGCAAGGCCAAGCCAAGTTAACCCTTGCATAATAAAGTTAATAATCTGATTTAGAAATTGTATTAAAATAAAATTATGAATAAGTTTATGTATGCATGTAAATAAATCAAGTTAAGTATTATTATTTTAGATATAAATGTAGTGTTTTTAACCAAAGCAAATTAGATTAAGTATAGAATTTGTAAATCAATTTAAAGTGCATATTTTTAAAATATGTATATAGTATGTATGGAATTTAGTTAGAAAATTTAGTATTAAGAATTCATTTTTTTTTTCTTTTAAGATTAAAATTTAAACTAAATAAAACTACAAAATGATATAATAGAGTATGAAAAATTATGGAAAAAGAATTGACTTACACATTGCGCAGTCCAACGTTGTTAGTACTAACATGTTGTTCTTGTTGTTGCTGTTGTTTTAAATTTGTATGTATATAATATGTTGGGTAGTTTTATGTAGTTTGTTTTTTTTTCTTTTACATGTTTTTTCTTTTTTTTTTTAAGCTAGTTTTTAAGTAGTTAATATTTTACTTCATAGAATAATTTTAGTTATTTAATTTATATTTTTAGATTTAGAAAACCCATAACTTTAGCTTTTTATCAATTTTTAAATAAATTTATGACATAAATTAGATCATTTCTAGAAGAGTATTCCATTTAAATTTTGTGGTGATTTACCACTATGTATGTATATACATACAGATGTGTGTATAATAATAATATACACATTTTTATGTACATATGTACATTTTTTTGTTGTTTTTCTTTCAATCTAATTTATATCATTCTCACTGCACTTTTATCGAATTTTTATATAGTTTTAGAAAATGAAAATTTACATTTTTAACACGATCAGAAAAGGAAACTAATAAGAGCTTTAAACAGCAGATTTTAGATTGCTGCTGAACGATACATGATGCAGAAAATTTATGATCTGCCGACTAGCATTACCCACGCGCTGTAACCAATACCGTGTACTGAGGTTTTGATGTTAGAGACAACGTAAAAGCGGAGTGCAGTCAGCATCCACGCTGCTTGCGCGTCTTCAACTGGGTGGCTCAAAACTGCTTGTTACTCCTTTAAAAAAAAAGTTCTCCGTAGCAAAATAATGTTCCGGTCTTAGTAGATAACCTTGTCTTTTTTGTGTAAATTATGTGTGAATACCAATGAAGGCCAATGCGTGATTACTTATATACATAAGTATTCTCAGCTTTTATTTTTTTGATTAAAATTTCCTCCAGATTCTAAACAATTTTAAAGAAATTAGATTGCATTAGGCAAATTAAGTTGCAAATTTAAGTGATGTTAAGGAAATTTTGTGATTTGATTAAAAAGAAAATTTAACTTACATCAGCGATGATCGTGTTACTTCAACCAATGACAAAAAAGGAAATGACCGAACAAAGTGAAGTTGGTCGATTAGTTAGTACTTATGTACTAAGCAATGTATTAAGCGTTCACTAAACAAACCTTCAATTATTTTTACATGGCAACTTATTAAGGTGAACCTTGTTTTGTTATTTACCTTTAATTTTAAAAGGCTATATAACATTTTGCATATAAAAATAATTATTATATGAAGACTTAAGAAAATATTAAAATTGCCATCACAAGTTTTATAGACCAAACGATGTGTCTTAACATAAGAGACCATGGTGTAAGTTCCATGTGAATCAATGCAGTGGTCTTTGTGAAAATGCTATTTTAAAAATATTTTTGTATGAGGGCCACCCTAAATATGCACCCTAAATGGAAGTTTTATAGACTAAACCATGTCCCTTAGTGTAAAAGCTACGTGGTGTAAATTCCATGTGAATCGATGCAGTGGTGTTTGTGAAAATGCTATTTAAAAAAAATTTGTATGAGGGCCACTCTAAATATGCACCCTAAATAGAAATTTTATAGACCTTACTATGTCTCTTAATATAAAAGCTACGTGGTGTAAATTCCATGTGAATCGATGCAGTGGTGTTTGTGAAAATGCAATTTTAAAAAAAAATTTTTATGAGGGCCGCCCTAAATAAAAGTCTTATAGCCTACCACCTATTCTCAGACCTACCAAATATACACAAAAAATTTCATAAGAATCGGTCAAGCCGTTTGGGAGAAGTTCGGTAACAAACACTGTGACACGAGAATTTTATATATTAGATAATTAATGTTGAAACGTATTTAATGTTTCTTAACATTTTCTTATAAACTTGAAGCATTTTTAAACGAAAACCATGTAGGGTTTTTTTAAATATGTTCCAAAAAGTCAAAAAACAAAGTTTGCAGTTATTTCAAGTTATTTTTGTAACGTAACATCATATGTATACACGTGAGTAACTTAAATCTTGATGCTCAATCCACAAAGAAATCAAGGATTAGTGATATTGATGTATTTATTTAATTTCTTCGCTTGGTTCTTTTTTCACAAATACAGCCATATACGTACTTATCTAATGCCTAAATACATAGTATGTGTTCGAATAAAAATTTACTTTCTTTCACTTATCCCAACCGTGTTCTTTCTGCACAACATGTCTATAGATTGTCACAGGCACCGGGTATGGCTTGGGTACTGGAATTTTTATCTGTTTCACTACCTCGACCGGATAGGGTCGCTCAACTTCCACAGGATACGGTCGTTCTACAGTGTATGGTATGCGTCGCTCAGTTATCTCCGGCACAATTCGATATGTTGGCACCTGAATTTCTTGCTGAATAGGAACATGAACCGCATAGGGTTCCGGTATCTGTATACGTATTACATTGGGCACCTGAACTGGTACCGGGTGTGGAATGGAAAGCGGTACTTTTTCAATTATGTGCACAGGCACCGATTTTGATACTTCGGAATATGTCTCTGCTGGCTCATGCGGATGTATGTCATGATTAACATAGCCAGAAGTGTCCGCTGGTCCAGTGAATGAAGCCACAATCAGATGAATATAGTTTCCGGCAAGTGCAAAAAATATGATCTGAAAGTAGATTTAAATGTGAGCAGTCTTACATTGCAGAGAAAAAAAACTTACAATTTTATTCATTTTGTTGCGATTTCTTCCCATTGATCTGCCAGACTCAGTCATTCAACTTCTTGGTGGGTTATAATACTACTACAACTTCGATTCGTAACCAGAGTTTTTATACCTTATTACTTAAATTGCGCAAAAGTGAAAGATGCAATGTGGAAGTTTGCTCTTGATTTTCATTAGTTGTACTTTCCCGCTGCTGTTGTATTAGGCAATGAAAAGTGACTTTTGGTCGACGTAAAAATGAATGAAAGTACGTACTTTTGCTCTTCAAATACCATAAAGGAAATGATTTAATGTAGATCGAATAACAGGTGGTGGTGCTTTCAAATAATAGGCACTGAAATATAAGGTTTCAACAGTCTACTCAACAAAAGGTTGCCAAGTTTTCAGAAAAATTATAAATTAACAAATAAAGAATAGAAAATTGGCACTAAAGTAAGGTGTTTATGTTATATGTATATTTCGTTCAGTTTATGCGAATCTATGAGAATCGACCGCTGTTTTTTTTTTAATTCTTCCCGTCCTTATTAATGAAAGTGAAACATTGAGCTTTATCTTTAAATAAAGTACACTTTCTTCGGTGGCGTAGCGTGCATATTAGGGTGTTTTTTTTTCAAACTTTTATAGAGGGATTTTATTTATTTTTTCCTATATTATAGCTTGAGGAGTAAAAATAATTGTCCCAACATTTGAGCTTCCTAGCTCAAACCTGTAAGCGGCGCGGGCAGAGTTGAAATTTAACGAAAAAACTGACTTACTAAAACGTAAAAAAAGATTGCCTTAAGTGCCAAGATATAGCGTTTTGGGATTTTCAGTTGAATGGGAAACGCCACCCACTGTTGTAAAACCACGCCCACATTTTTTGTGTGACTAAAAATGCGAAAAAAATACACCCGAAGGAGGTATTTTTATTTTTTTTTTAAATTTGCGGTCCTATATGCCTATATGATAGAATCGGGTTTAAAGAAAATTCTCCCAAAATTTCAGCTTCCTAGATCAAACCTGCAAACGGCGCATCCACTTTGTTTCCTAGTACAATTCATATGTTCATAGTGCATATATGCCGCCCGGGGCGGAAAACTAATATGCCGCCTCCTTTCATTGGAAGCAAAGAGAAAATGCTAACTAAAAAAAAAGGTCAAAAGGTATATATTTCTGCATAATAACTCGAATATTTTTTTTTTTTTTTTTTTAATTATGACGATCTTCCAGCAAACGAGCAATATGTCGATATGAATTTTATTTAATTAACAAATTTTTGGAAGGACACCAGACACAAAAAAACAGATTCTTCACAAATATCTATTCATCACAAATACTTATTTGGAAATAAATTGTGCCAGTCTCTGATGATTTCATTTTTGAAGTTCTGTTAAAGTTTGATGCGCAATGTCAAATAGTTTTATAATTTCAGAATATTCTGACGTGCCAGAGATATTATGTATATAAAAGGATACCGGTTAAAAAATTCAGAAGTATTGATAGCTTTCTTATTGATTGCGAAAGGCTCAAGACTTACTTCTTTCGCAAGACATAGGTTCAGCATAGCTAAGGCCATTACAAAAGTGTTGTCTAATTTGCCGCGCACGATCATTCAGAAAGTGCAAATATGCTTTTCATAAACATCAACATAATTGCACAATATACGAAGCAAGGAAACTTCCATTTCATTCAATTTTAAAGGAACAATCATAAAAAAAATAATTATCGAATGTGTGGCAAGCCTTTTTTATACGCACGTGGATACTCAATTAAAGCACAAATAGGTAATACTACAACAACAGCGAGAATAACAATGCTGAAGAAAAACTCTCCAAATAGTTGCAAAGCACGAATTGAAACAGTGAAAAGTGATAGTCTGGCCATGGGCAGTAGCGTACCTATGGGGGAGGAGGGGGGCAGCCGAGGTGGCGGCAAAATAGTCGTCATATATATCAGGGATGCGCACAAAAATTTGTTCGCGAGCTGGCTTCTACAACAACATCAATTTAGTTAAAAAATTAAAAATATATTGCGAAAAAATTCCTAGTATTGACGAAAATTTTGAAATAGCGGCGGCAAGCTAATTGCATGTAAAGAAAAACAAAAGTCTCAAGGTGAAAGAGCATATGAATTGAAAGCAAAATCACACAAACAATAAATTGCGTTGAAGAAAAAACAAGTTAAGGTGTTATCTTCGGCCAGGCCGAAACTCACATACCCTACACTGCACTGAAATAACCTTTTAAATAAATGTTGAAAAGACATTGAAGAGGTTGAGTAAGTCGAAAAAAATGTGAAATGTTAGAAAGATTGGCAGAGGTTGGAAAATGTCGAAAATATATGCAAAATGTTGAAAAAAGTTGAGAGAGGTTGAAAAACTCTAAAAAAGTTGAAAAAGGTTGAAAAATTTTTAAACAATTCAAAGTTGATGAAAAAGTCGAAAAAATAAAGAAACTTATGAAGGAAGTTGAAAGAGGTTGAAAATGTCGAACAAATACGTATATGATATATTGGAAAAAGTTGAAAGGTTGAAAAAGTCGAAAGAATGTAGAAAATGTTGGAAAAAATCGAATAGAAATGAAAATTTTGAAATATGTCACGCCCACTTCTCCAGTTCCGCCCACTTTTGGTACAATAAATTATATTCGCAATCGACATCCTCATATTAAATTTTAGCTCAATAGCTTATATAGTTTGCGATATATGCTGCAACAAAAACTCAAAATTTAGGGCGGTGGCACACCCACTGGTACAATCCAGCCCGGTTTTGATCCAGAAATAGCTTTCCATAATCAAACCCCTAACACCAAATTTTAGTATGATTGCTCACATATTTCGATAAATATGCCACTTACCGTATTTTATTTGTATGGAAGGTGCCACGCCTACTGATGCTATTTCAGCCACTTTTGATTCAGATATGCCCTATAGCGACAGAAATACATACATTAAATTTCATACCAATTGCAGCGCTAACAAATTTATGTTAATATGGGAGGTGCCACGCCCACTGATGCAATCCTGTCAAAATTAATTTATTTTTAAAGCTTATAGTAACTGACATCTATACACCAAATTTTATGAAGATTACTCTGATAGCACACTATCTATAACAATAAACGTTTTTTGCTTATATGGGAGGTGCCACGCCCACAGGTACTATTGGACCAAATTTTTGTAGTAAGAGACCTTATAGCAAGTATATCTGCCTCATTAAATTTTATAACGATTACGTTGTTAGTTCTTTAAATATAACGTTTATAAATATTGTGGGCTGAGCCACGCCCTTCAACGAGTTTTTTCGGTCCAGTAGCTGAGCTTGTATTGATGACTGCTTTCAGCGGCATCATTTCCAAAATTTTTATGGAAATCCTTTGTGCGAATTTTGAGATATACGGAATCAAAATTTTTAACAGTTGAAAAGTGCCACGCCCACTTTTTCGATTCCGCCCACTTTTATCACAATTCATGATATATTTTATATGTATCCGTTTACCAAATTTAATCGCAATATCTTGAACGGCTTACAAGATATGGTAGTATTAATGATAAAATTTAGGGCTGTGCCACGCCCCTGTACAACCCTTTGGAAACGCGAAACCCAGACTAATCCTAATTTGGTTCACATGTGCACCAAATCACCAAGTTTCATCAAAATCGCTGAAACTTTTTTGAAAATTGGCCGGGGTAAATATACATAGAGTATGGGCGGTAGGCGTGTCTGTCAACCGATTTTGCCCATTTTCAATAGCAAGATGCCTGCAAGAAGATGTGACCTGTGTGTGATAGTTTCATTCAATTAGCTTTCTTGGTTTTCCCGTAAAACTGATTTCAACAGACACCCAGACAGACAGACAGACGGACACCGCTAAATCGACTCAGGTGGTGACGCTGATCAAGAATATATATACTTTTCCATACCTGCCACGCCCCCTTCGATGTGTTACAAACGGAGAGACAAAGTGAATATACCCACGGTGTAGGGTATAATTACAGGAACAAAATACATGCGGTGGTTGCGGACCGAAATTATTTAACTTAAGCAACGGAAAGGGTTGAACGAGTCGATGTGTTGAAGAAAAAATTACAGGAACAAAATACATGTGGTGATTGCGTACCAAAATAATTTTGATCGAATAACGGAAAGAGCTCGAGATGAGCTCAATATTTTTTGTTATTGTTGTAAGAGCTAAAAGAGCTATTTGAGCTATGGGATGCGCATCCATGATACATATCTTAATTTGCTAGGGTCTTTTTTAACTAAAAGTGAGAACATTTTCTTTACTAAATAATAAAGAAGTGGAGGGTATGGGTGATGATTTTGTAATTCAATGTGAAATATATCTTATTTTGCTAATGTTTTTGGAGAAGCAACACTGAGGACATTTGCATCCTTTTTTTTGACCAATAAAAATTTTTCTAGAAATAAAAAAAAAAAATTGGTTTGTAAGTGACGGCAACTGAACTATTCGCCCCGGGCACCAAAGATGCACGGTACGCCACTGGCCATGGTATCACCTCTTCTAGAGCCACAAAGGTGCACAACATCTTAATAGCGTCTGCATTACCGCACGTAAAGTAAGTGGGGAGTGTTGCATAGTAAACGGTTTAATAATAGTGATTGTATTGTTGCAATCAGTAGCCGGTTGAAGTAACATTATTGGTAATACGATATGGCACAATTGTAACATGTACTTGAAGCTTTGCAGGAGTAGCTCAAAGACAGAAGTTATTCAGGCAGACGGCGGAGGTACTACGAGTTTCTACTTCCTTACACTGAATGGAATGGTGCAAAATTGCAGCAATTATTTGGATTAAAACTTCGAATTAAAGTATATGCAACTTACTGTCAATACCTGTAGCACATTGGGAATGGAACTTGTATTTGAAAGAGCGCAGCTAGTTACTTGTCGGCACTTGCCTTTGCTTTAAAATTTCTTTGTAACAAACATAGTTGCTATTTATAGCCATAGTAAGCAAAGTACCATTTATTTATTTTCGATTTCTTTTCAAAATTTTACTAAAGTTCATCAATATTGCTGTTTAATTTTTGTGTGCAGAGCAATTGCATAAACTCTTTCGTTCCACCAGTAGATGTTAACTGTGCTCATACCAAATAGGCATCAAGTTAAAGCGGAAATAAAGCACATCACCGGTTAGTAGGCGGACACTTCCGTATTTTCTCGCATATCCGTTACACTCATGCTTTTCAGGCAATTGATAGATTTGCATGAATCCATCCTTTATCGTGTGGTGGCGGAACCCTGCGGATATTATCAGGATAAGCTTGATATGCATTCATTCTTTCATGTGTTCGTTACAACTGACAGTTCATTATGTTGTGCCGACCGATTTCCAACTCATTTAATGCAAATAAACACTAACAAAAAAGGGTGATTGTTGCTTGCTGCATATAAGTGTTGAGTGAAGGTATTCGAATGGAGGATGATTTATTTATTTTGAACTACTTAGAAATCAAAAATCTTAAAAATCAATTACTTACCCAACAACTCATATTAACAGCGTTTCAAAGTAATATCGCTTAGAAAGGCATTTTCATATCATTTCTACTTACTGTCAGTAATAAAACAAATGAGCATTTCTTTTATTCACACCTCTTGTCATTATAAATCACTATTTGTTTACCTGAGCTGACTACCTTGCTCCAGTATTTATTAATTTTTACATTTAACTATAATCAAAAAAATCGCACGCGAATGCTGCCAACGAAATGACAACTTTAGCCAAAAAACCTGTCACAAACCGATTAGAATTGAGATTGAGTTGGAATCTCCTGGGATAAGGTTTTTTTCAAATGGAATGGAAAGATGCTACTTTAAGTCAGCACTTGACGAAAGTGTTTCATTGAATAACAACAACAACTGTACGAATGGACATCCAGCGATAAAATGAATTACAACTTAACAAAATAAAATTGACTCGTGAGGTTTTTAGCAGCCATACGAAGAAGACAACCCAACTTAACATACGCATCAGCATCCTGAGGCTGCTTGCCAACGGAATCGCGGTGTCACTTGCGATTTATGTTACAAAACCATCTTCAATTCAAATTCCGCACATTTCGCGGTGGCATTTTTAAAAGCTTTGTTGTCCTCAGCGATCCCTTTTAAGTTTCCAAACTGTCTGCATTGACAACATGAAATCTGACGTCTCAGCAGCGATTTGTGTGAACGGTTTCCCGATGCTTCTGCCAGTGCTGGTGTTTCTTTTGTTGTTCCGATATGGATAAAGTGAATGGTTGTTTGCTCCATACGCTGTCGATGCTTCCAGGTTAACTTTTTGGTAATTTTCATGCCATTCTATCAATTTGGATCAGCCATGCTCAGTTAGCTGCTTCGCATGGACCGAGAATGAGAAGTGAAGTTGGACAACCAGCAGCCGACAAGGATTTGCCGATTCAATTAAATTTTCAACATGAGTGATTTTGAATTTTAGTTTTTTGTTTGTTCTTGGTTTCGCATTCAATTTGATTTTATTCGCCTTCAATTCTGATGCCGATTTTGATTTTATTGTATTACCGTTGGTTTGGGTTTGTGTTTAGGTGCATGCCTGCGTGTAGATTGCTTCCCAGTCTGCCTGCCTGCATCCCTGACGATGACGATATGAGATGACATTTTAAATGCGTCCATCACTTGTGGAATTCATTTACATTTTCCTCAAGGTAAAGCCGTAGTTAAGTACAAGAGAGATACATAAATAGTCAGAGGCCGCTCGCATAAGTGCGGTGGCTGCATTGGAGGTAGTGAAGAGTTGGAAGCGCCATTGCTGTCACTCTGGCTAGGTTCATATTGGTGTACTCGTGTGTATATATGTGGCTCAAGAATTTATTTGCTCTGCTAAAGGTATCTGCGTTAAAGTGATGCCTTGATTGACTCGTGTCATTTTGTCTTATTTGTCAATTAAATTTCTTGACATCTGGACTCCCAGCTCCTTAAGGTCTGTGCAGGTGGCGTGCAAGAGTTTTGAGGCGACTGACTGAATTCGTTTGGATTTTGTCATGTTTATTGCCATGTTGTGTCTATTGGGTCTTGTGAGAAAATTTTGTGCTCCAACTGTCAGTGCTGTGACTTTATGTTTCTTCTCTTTTTTCCTTCAATCTTACATCCTTTCTCTTTCTATCTACTGGCGCATTGATGGATGTCAGTTGCAAACAACTTAATTGCGCTTTGCCGGATTGCGATGTGATTTGAGTATGACTTTTAAGTGGCACTTAATGGAACAGAGCATAGGGAAGGGGAATAACATTGATTGGTAAATTGTGTTGGTTTCCGCAGAAGTTATGATTTTTTTTAAATTAAATTTTAATTCATAGTGAAAGCACTTTATTGCAATATTAGGCATATCAAGTTGACTCTATATGAGTAACACTTGTAAAAACATCTTATACTTGCATAAGTTTTATGGTTTAGAAACAGATATGTGTATGATATAGCATACACGTACACTCGCAAGTCCACTGTGTTTATTTTCACTTTTCAACCATGTAAATATCTTACATTTTAGCCCTCGATATTGGCCTATTTGGAGATGCAGTCTCGATTACTTCTTATGATATTATATGTAGTTAATTAATTATTTTTGATATTACTAAGGTTGGATAGCTATTTATAAACATCAATTTGTGAGCGAAATGTTTTTGCAGTAAAAACACTCACAATTATTGTATACAAAAAAATGTTGCCAATTATTTATTTCATACAGTGCAGCAAATATTCCACTTAAATATCTGTAAATGTTAATTTGGTATTAAAATTTTGATTGAACTACTACGCGAAGTTTCTTCTGTAGTCAGAAGCGAAATTTGAATAAGTATCATCACCTTTCCTTGACCAAAGAAAAAGTTTGAGCGCAATGGCATTACACTGTCGGTCATCACATCAAACGAGGCCATAAATCTAAACATTGCACGTCATTTGCATCCTACGAATAAAACCGATCAATTGTCATCTTCTTCTTGTTCCATTGCTGCTTGTTATGTTTCTTCCTCGCCTTTCTATCAACATACTTTGCTGACTGTTGATGATGCGCAGATGACTATGCAATGAATTCGCAAAGCGCAGACATCTCTTACAAATCGAGACCAGGCTCTCAGCGCGATCATGCTGCCCATCACCATACTCTGATGGTGACGACGATGGCTGGAACGTATTTTCATGTAGTATTTGCGCAACGTTTAATAAACAAGATCTCATGTCGATTGCCACAAATTAGCCAAATAAATTATATATAAAATTTTTAGCTTCATTACGCACCTCACCAACAAGCCAGCAACCAGACGCCTGTTGCTGATCCGTCTGTAGCTGGTACATGCAGCAGTCGCGCGAATTTCATTTAAGAATTCTGTTCACGGTCCCTGCGTTTCCATACCCGCTGGTCATTTGTGAACCGTGATGTTGATGATCGTCATCATCACCATCCTCTTCATCACTGCTGCAGTTACTTGTGTTGCTTACAGCATTTTGAATAATGCAGTTTTGCGGATTCGGTTTTGTTGCCTCGACCATAACAAGTTGAATGCGCCGCGTCTATTAGCCTCTAATGTAGTTTGCGGCCAATTCTGATTAATTTATGGCATTGGCTTAATTGCTCGCAATGTTTAAATACCAGATTAAGCAAAGGTACATTCGAACACGTCCATAGACTGGAGGATGATGACAAAGTCGACAACATCGTACAATTTCTTGTTGGTGATGAGAAAGATTTTAATTTTGAATCGTTGGTCTATTATGTGAGGTGAGGCGTCGTAATTTATGCTCAGTGCCGCTATAAAGAGCCGTACGGCACGAGGTCTGTACACCCAGAACGCGGAAAATCATAAAAGTGCCGCTCTAGAAATAGACGTTGGTCCGCAATTAAAATATACAATTTTCCAAATATTTATGGTAATTAATTTATTTTTTTCCGCATCAAATTAAACTTGGCAGAAACAAAAACGGAATATGGGCATTCCTTAAAAACAAAGAGACGATAAAGTCTGACTTGCACGGGGATCGTTCTAGTACCTATCAAGCGTACCCGTACATACTTGTGCGGGGGCACCGCACAAGTATCTTAATGATGGCAATGATGGATCTTAATGAAGCAATTGATTTTGGGTTCAAGTTAAGAACCTGTGATCTGTAGAATTTCTGCATATCGTCTATATAGAGCCTAAAGACACTATCTACGTTTTCATGTCTCCGAGTAATGAAGCTTTTTATTTGTGTTTTATCACTCAAAGTGTAATGTGCCCAAAACAAGTCTCTTGAATAAAAAGAGTTGTTCTTTATTAACTGACAAGTTTTGGATTTTTTATGACGCAATGCATATAAAAAGCCCCCTAACTCGAAAATGTAGAAATATGGGTAGTGACTTTTTGTTCTATACTGACGATAAGGTAAATTCTCCAATTTCAACATTTCATAAATCGGGACTTTTTTTAAAAAATGTTTACCTTAGACTGGCTTAAAATACAAAAGTTTTAGAATGTAATGTTGCGTGCGGCTATACATAAACCTTAAGTCTTGAAACTATCAAAAGTTAGAATTGCAAGGGGCTAAAAATCGATTTTTGTTTTTTGCTTAAAAAATACTTTTACCTATTTAGAATCAGGGAAAATAAAGTTTATGAATTTTTCTCAACGAAATTTTCAAATTTGAAACTTTAAAAGTGATTTTTCCACAACTCTTTCTTGAAAATTGTACGTAGCATTATTCGCGTAATTTTTGTTCAATTATTTTGAAATTTTAGTTGTACAATCATAGCAACATTATATAGACTCATATCATATCAACCTTTGTGACGAATGGAATTTGAAAAACCCATTATAACTTAGTTAAAACCTTTCGAATTATCTTATAAATACGCTCAATAAAGCATGGTACATATGTTAGGGTGGTTTATTTAGATGCACATTTTCTGCAGGAATTTTATGATAGATCACACATGAGTCGTATCAAACTGTCATGACATTTTTGTTCAGTATTGTTTCCAAGTTCATCATGACTAGACTTACGCCAGAATAACGTATACGAATTATGAAAATTTTTGCAAATTTCAACTTTATATTCATTCGAAATTCACAAAATTTCTTGCAATTATGAAATCAATTTGCCACCTAGATTACATGATATCACGCCTCTAAACCTTTCCTTTAGCGCTACGTGAAGTCCAATGTCTACAGGGATAAGCCGGCTACGGTTCAAAAATTTAAAGCCATCATTACTCGCGTCATGAAGTACTCGAACGAATTGGAAGTTTAGAATGTTAGCCACAGTTACGGCCAACATTTGAAAGAAATTATTTCTACTTATTATTTTCTACTTTAAAACAAATAGTTTTCAATCTATTTTTGTACCAAATATTATCATAATGTTTCGATGAGTTTAGCAGTGAAAACATATTTTTCATTTAGGGGGCGTGACACCGTTCACTTTGAGACAAATATTTTTCAATAGGACTCAATTTTTTCCGCACCAAATTTTTTCAAAATCGGTCCATTACTTTAGCAGTGAAAAGTTTTTCCTGTTGTGCGAGTGTCACCGCCCATCAAAACAAATATCTATAATCAGGATTCAATCTATCTTCATACCAAATTTCATCAAAATCGGTACTTCAAGAGGTGTAGCCCATTATTTTTTTGCCCTAAACAGACTTCTAAATAGAAGATAATAACTCAGCTTACACATTATTTAATCTACCAGCTTCGTTAAAAAAATCGTCGAGAGCAGACCACTGAGTCGTGTAATATAAAAATTATTTTTGTCCGGAATGGATGCAGGCTGTAATAATAGCTGAAGTTGTGACTCCAACTGAACAAGAAGCCACAGTTTGCAAAGCTCTAATCCAAAGTCGCGAAAGTCCAATTGAGCTAACAAAACTTTATTGCAGTAATTCTAGCATTAAATTCCCATTTCAATCATATGCAAATGACTGCTCTGCTACCACAGTGCAGACTCTTTGCCTCAAAATCTGCAGCGGCAGCATTCTTTCAACTAAAGCCGGTCGCGCTATACTGCGCTTAACAATGACAAAAAGGGACACGTTTCACGAATGGAAATTTATGAAAATCATGAAAGCATGCCATAAATTCAGAACTTAGCAATTTAACGCTGGCATGAATCGGTCTAAGCTACGCGACAACAACTCAAACAGCATCAAGAAATAAAACTGAGCAAAAACAAAAAACGAAAAAAGCCCAAGCGATCTCAGATAAAACTACTGCTGTTGCACCAAACTGGCGGAGAACAACACACAGTAGCATCACAATCAACGGCAGCCAAAAATCCAAGACAAAATGTTGAGTCCTTGTTAGCGCGCAGCTTAAAATCCCAATTTGAATATCAAAGGAATACGAACTGAGCGAACTGAGCGTCGTGGGCATAAAACAATGCACCTCTTTAAATACTTTGAATGAAATTCGGGCCATGTTCTAATTTGCATGTTGAGTTTTTTCGACGAACTGAGCCATTTGAAAATTTTCGCTTCAAAATACGTCGATGATACGCAGGTATTTTGGGACTTTTTCATTTTTACGCATTTTACTTGAATGTTTTAAACAAAAGATGAAATTTCATGGAACTCGATCGATTTATTTTGCAAAAGGAATACTAAGAATTTTTTCTTAAGTAAAATTTAACTTTTGCATTTTATAAGGCCGTTAGTGCATAGGATCATAAGATTTGCTAAAACTTTTGGTTTGATTGTATGCGTTAATTGTCCTTATAGTTGGGGTAATTTTATTTCAGAAAATTTCTAAGCGAAAACCCCTCAGTGTTCAAAGTTGGAGCGATGCAACGGGCAGCAGTTGACAGACAGTTCATCAAATTAGAATTCATGCGATGTTTTGCGAGTGCACGTGTGACTTCGTTGCCATTTTGAAACTTCAAATTTGAAATTTTTCTGAGCATTGGCCCTCCACTGCATATTATGCATTTAGTGCAAAACGAATTTAAAACCTGCCACCGTTGAACATTTTGTAACATACATATGTAGAAATCAAATCTTAGTATCAATAAACGTTTAGTTGAAGTCAAGCCCTATAAAAAAAGTTTATTGAAATGTTTTAAGTTCCCGAGGATTTAAAAATTTTAGTAGTCCAGGAACTTAAATGAAGTAAGAGAAAATGGAAAAAATTAAATAGTGCAATTTTTTAATGGCTTTATTTTAGCATTTTCAATAACTCCTCAAATGTCCTTATTAATGAAAAATTAATGCCACAAAATATTTGATTTTTTATATGTACATATCTCGTTTTCCATTGACCGAACAGGATTTCAGCCACGCCGTGTACAGAATAATCATTTCACCTATCCTTTTTACTTTTGGTTTATTTTTCCATGCGCTCTATGCAAAACTTCTATTCTCGAGAGGAAAGGGAAAAGGGGAAGATAATGATCATCTAAGCCCACTCCCTTTATACGCGCATGATTTCAAATTAGACAAAAGTTATACGCTAAACACAGAAAAAAGTGTTTGACGATACATTTGCAAACTGAATTCAAATTGAATAAGTCTGTGGGTTTCTCATACTGTGGTACACACATTTATCACTAGTGTATATTGGAAAAGTTTTAAAATCTTTTTGCCAAAAAATATTGAAAACATATTTAATGATTGAAGAAGAAAATAAACAACATTAATATCCTTTTTTGAGATTTGCTAATGTCTTTCAGGCAGTATTTTTGATGCACACTTGTCCTTTTAACATAATTGGTAAATTTGCAAATTTCCTAATAAACTAAAACTAACTTTTTTTAAGCTTCGTATTGAGAAGTTAATTAAAGAAAAAAAAAGACAACAAAAGAAAAATTAGAGTGCCCTCAAACACGTCATATGTTTGCGAACTTGATTTTAAGTCATGTTATTAATTAAAAGTAAGTGTGGACACGACTGTCACTTAAACCTGACGTACGTTGAAAATTTAAGAAGATAAGGCATAAAATATCGAAATTGTTTACATCGAAAAATCCTCATCCTTTATTATTATGGACCATGTGGAACTTGAATTTCACTATCAATAAATCCTTAGCGGTAGTGAAATTAAAACTTAATGTTTAAGGTAATAGGGTTTGTTTTCCACATTTAGTGGAAGCTAGATTTAACTTCCCCAACTTCAATGGTAATTAAATGCTTAAAATTAGTTGATTTTTCGATGGTTTTTTTTTTTGACTAATCACAAACATTAAGCTTTTGTTTGCTACTAAAACGCAATGCCACATGGATCGATCATCTTCCGTTTTTTAGATATGATTTTCTCGCAACCTATCTTGCCATTTATAACGTTGATAAAAAGTAAACAACAATAAGCATAACAAGATCCATTAAAAGAATAAAATATAAATGGCAGCAATGGATCGTTAAACGATTCAACATAAAAATCATGAAAACTCTTACGCTTGCATTGCATTCGATGTTGGAATTGAAAGCAATGTGGCTTCCGCAGCTCCTGTTGCAAGGCTGCACACTTACAATGAGATAAATCGCAAGATGAAGGATAATGATATAATTAATGCTGCTCAGAAGCACAGGAGCTGCTCACTACTCGTACTCGTTGTCGCTGCGGCAGAGCAGTCTCCACTCCGTCAACTTGTCTTACTACTGCATTTGAGACTCGGCATTAGGATCGAACTTGAGCTCAGGCTCAGATGCAGCACCATCAAAGCAGAAATGCCGCCCGCCTGTATGCCATTTTTGTGTGTTTTTCTCTCTTTGCGACAGTGACTAAGTCGGTGTAGTCGACTACTGTGCCCCATTGCTCCAGTGTGCCGCCGCAGTTACAAATGGGAATGAGAATATATTGAGGACAATTGCAACAACACTAAAAAACAACTGCAATTGCAACAAAGACAACTACGACGACGATGAGGTCGACCACGCTGGGTTACAATACATAGCAGAAAATTATCTGATTAAGCGCGCTTACAAAAAAAAAGCAACACAGTGTTTCGTTCTTGGGGCTGGTATATCCTCTGACAACGTTGCAGTAGCTGCGATTTTTGTTCTGGTCTGGTTTGGGTGTATGATTATGCGATTGAAATCCGTTTATTTTTCGTTATACACTGTTGGGCTTCTAAGATGGAAGCTACATCCCACAGAGCGACATATGCCATCTTTGGTTTTGGGATGTTGAATGTGCAACTGAAACTTGCCTTAAGCTATGGCATTGTGTCTTTTGGCAAAATCTTTTCGCCCAGCTTGTAAAACAATGGATTTTTTAAGTTCTAAAAATGGATCTGCTTCTTTGATAAGCAAATATTTAATTATAATTTGGTAGAGTTTCGTTCTTGCATTCCACACTCGTAGAAGGTGAAACTTCTATTCGGTTACGCAATCTAATTTCGGTTACGCAATCTAATTTTGGAAAATTACTTTAAATGTTGTTTCTTCATTACTAACGATCAAGCTTTCAATTCGTAAGAATTCTCGTCGTCAATGAATAACCGCAATACTTAAATGCAACTGATCTACATAATTTGCATTCGATTTCGAAAGTTCTTCTGGTTAGAAGTAACTTTTGTTCAATGCGACATAACCACCTAAATGGTGGTTCAATTCATATTTATTATTTCTGTTGATGGCAGTTATTTCTCTGTCTACAACAAGCAATTCTTTAAAGTTCCAACACATTCCAAATACCTGCGCTTATCGTTTGCCTATCAAATCTACACTAAAAGTTCTGCTAATTTGTTAACCAAGAACACTGCGTGACCTTTAAATCAATTTTGAAAGCACACATTGGTATCGTAGTTGGTTACTTCTGAACAAGAATGTCCCTAATTTAGCTTCTTTTAATCATTTGGCTGTTGTTGGTGGAGGTGGCATACCATTTTAGCGCAGACTGCAATTTTTTTTTTTCAGCTTTTACTGCAAGTTAAACAAAAATGCTCGTGTAAGGTATCTTGTCCTCTGGCCTCATTGCTTGTTAAACAAGGAGGCAAATTTTTTCACCATCTGAGGCGAAAGCGAAACACTATTTACAAAGGAATCCCAGCGTGTGTTGCTTCTATCTTTAGTTCTGGTAGCTTTGGTGGCATTGTGGTCCAACTACGTAACAGCAGTTTGAAGCATAAAAGGGACTTCAATTGCGAATTGACTTTTGCAGAAATCACTAAAACACCCTTTCGCACCAAAAAAAAGACACTGAGAGAAAAGATGAAGCATCTCATTTAGAAAATTGAAAAATTAGTACATTTGGGCCTTAAAAAAATATCAAGGACCTCATATGTTGGCGCTAAGTTAAAGTCGCTAAATTAAATGTTTGCTACCTAGTGTTTCACCGAGGCTACGAGGCAGCATCGTTTTTGACTACGAGAACGAGGCGAGACCGAGGCGAGAACGAGGCGAGATGGAAAAATAAATTTTCCTCGCTTGACCGAGACGAGGCGAGATCACACGGCACCTCGCCTCGTACTCGCCTCGGCCTCGCCTCGTCCTAGCCTCGTTTTCGAAACCAAGAGCGAGGCGCGTTTTGACGAAATCTGAACTCGTAAGAATCATATGCAGATTCAAAATATGAATGTAATTTTTATAATAAAATCTATATTTAACTAATATTTTAGTATTTTATTTTGAGTAAACTACTTTGTTTTATTTTTAATCCGCATGTGCTTCTTACGAGTTCAGATTTGGTCCAAGCGCTAATGCACAGAAGTGCTTGGATCGCATCAGCTTCTATGTGACTTCGCCTCGTTTGATCAGTTAGGGAAGCACGTAAGGCTATGTAAGGCTATAAGCAAAACTGCATGATTGACAACACTGCATTGAAATTGATTTATTCTAATAGTCTTTCTAAGAACCGGTAAGGTGAAGCGAAACGCTCAGGGTAATGCTAGTATATAAATAAAGATCAATATATGTACATATGTTCGTTGCTAATGGACTCCTAAACCGTTCAACCGACCGACGAAAGATTTGACATACATATATGTTTCTTATGATTTGGTATGCTCCGTAATATGGTTTACGATAAATGGGTGATCCACCCCCACATAAGAGAAAAACAGAATTCATCATATATTATCAACAACTTGATGCAGATTAATAAAACTTGATATATTTATAAAAGGTAGAGGCATAACTAAATAATAAATAACTAATTAATAAAATGGGCGGTACCATGCCTTCAATATAAGAAAAAAATTAACTTTATCATATCTCAATATCTATTTGACGTAGATAAATAAGATTTGGTACATATTTTGCTTATAGTTTGTAAAAGGTTCATAGCTTAGTTTGGCTTGGAAAAATAGGCAATGCGTCTCCTTCCCATATAAGAAAAGAATTAAATTCATCATATCTCATCCAATTCACCAAAAATAAAAACAGATATTTTATTTTATTTCTTGAAGCTTGATCAGCCTATCAGCCCTGATACATATATAATTTTTTATTTATTTTAATAAAAACCTCGCTTTTTTACCGAGGTGCCTCGGCCGAGAACGAGGCGAAGCGAGGCGAGGCGAGACTTAAATTTATAAAACGAGGCGAGACCGAGATCAACTAGAACCTCGCCTCGCCTCGGCCTCGGTGAAACACTATTGCTACCGTAGCAGAAGTTTAATCTTAATGGTATACAAAATTAAAAGAATTGCTTATTGGGCGGTCACCCATCTACACTAACAACACATTTGTGCGTGCCGCAATTGTCTGAAGTGTGGCTATGACTTCCACGTTTTGGTGGCGGCTGGAAACAACTCTCCAGGTGGTTCATCAGCGTACCTAGCACATTACCGCGAAGGATCTCTACCTACAAAATGTTGACTAAGATGATCTTAGATAGTATTTAAAATAAAGCTGGCCTAGTGATTGAATATGATATTGCCATACAAAACTAAAAATACTTAGTTTCTATACAAGCATCTTAAAGACGAAAAAACTTAAGGATAGATGATTTAATTGTTAGCATGGGAAAAATACTCAAGACAAACCTTATTTAAGTACATACAATTATTCAAGATTTTCGATATTTTTATAAATTTTAAAACTGATTTAAGATCTTTTGATTCTAGTTCATCTAAAGAAGTTAGTCCTTGGTTAACGAAAGGAAATGGAAAACAGAGCTTCAACATCAGGATATTTACAATCTTTGCAAAGATCTACGTAGTAGGCCAGACCAAGCTTTGCGGAGTGTTTGCCAATAAAATAGGGTCCAGTTATTATGCCAGCTTGGATTACCAAATACATTCTGTTTAACGAAATCACAATATACGCTCGTTGGGCATCATAAGATTGTCAAATTGCTTCCGATGTAATACGCGTCGACAATCGAGACCATCTAGAATTAACCTCGCGAAGTCACTGCAAATTTATATTCAATTTAACTGTGTTTGTTAGCCATTTTATAGACAGATCGACAGTTTCATCTCTCGAAATTGGTCCTTTCTTTGCCAGTTTGTCAGCATGATCGTTGCTAGCAGAACTACTGTGTCCTGGAACAGGCCCGTGCGCAAGGGGGGGGGGGGAGTTTTGGGGGTTCAACCCCTCCCCCCCATTGGGAATTTTCGCTCATAGGTTTTTATTGACATTTGAATGAAAAATCAAAAAGACACAACAAACTTTTTTTTTAAATGAAAGAACAAAAATGCCAAAAAATCGTCGGAGCCCAAGTTTTTCATTTTCGACAAAATTTGCGCACTCTAGCTATTTTTGAACCAAAAAACACGATTTGGGACCACTGCGCGTCGCTAAGGCTAAGTAACACGAGAGTTTTTTCAATGCGCGTTTAAGCATAGCTCCGGCATCAATAAAATCAGCTTCAATGAAAATTCATGCACAAATCTATTCGCGCCATGTATTTATTTCTATTTTGCATGATAGTTCACTTGACATGTGGATTAATGAAGTTCAACTTTGGCGTCAACGCATTGCCAGGCAAGACATCAAAAATGCTTCGTATTATGGCAATTTTGCCTGTGACAAAAGCAACAAATGAACGCTCCTTTTCAGCGCTACGTCGTCTAAAGACGTACCTCAGATAAACTATATCCGAAGATCGGCTGAACGGCTTAGTCTCGCTAAATATTCATCGCGATATCGAAATTAATGAGGAAATAGTTTTGGACGAGTTTTTGCAAGTACCTCGTAGAATTAGCGACTTACGTAATGATAACTGAATATCGAATAATAATGTAAGCACATGTACTTACATATGTATGTATGTATTTAATCATAATTAAATGCCTATTAGACCGGGTCGAATCTAAATTTCGACGATATCTGCGTCATGTTTTTTTCGTTCCGAGAAAAACCAATGGAGCACTTTTGATTCTCCTGAAGGTCCTTTTTGGTTAAAAAAAACGTGTTTTTTGCTCGTAACTTTTATTCCTTCACAGAATGGATACCCGAACTTTGTCGAAAAATAAAGATTGCGTTCTTGCAAAAAATTGACGTTAAAAAGTTTTAAATTATTTTTCTATTATATATAAAAAATGTGAAAAAATCGAATTTTGGGACTGAATATTATCTATAAAAGAAAAAAAAAATTTAATTTTTTAACGTCAAATTTTTTGCAAATAATGCAATTTTTATTTTTCAAGCAAATTCAGGTATCAATTCTTTGAAGAAATAAAAGTTATGAGCAAAAAACACGTTTTTTTTTAGCCCAAAAGGACCTTCAGGAGAATCAGGAGTGATCCATTGGCTTTTCTCGGAACGAAAACAAAATGACGCTGATATCGTTTTTAAGCTTCCTTCTAACTTTTGAGTCGGTGTCTGGCTGACTTCATTTTGCTTCATACAAATCGACCCGGTCGAATGTCTATATTCAGGCCTGGATTAACCTTACAGGCAGAGTAGGCCTCAATTTTTGCAACTGCCTAGGGGCGGTAATTTTCTTAATCCGGGCCTGTCTATATTAAAAGTAAACCGTTTTTTGAAGTTTTTTATGAACAAAATCTAACATGAAATGTCCGAGTTAAAAACCCCCCCCCCCCCCATGGATGATTCCTGCGCACGGGCCTGTCCTGGAACGCAACACAGAACGGCGTCAAAGCGATTGGTAAAATCGCACAGATGAGCTACTTATGCTATCGTCAGATATAAATGTATCTGAGCTTTTCACAATGTTAAAAATCAACTATGAGCTAAGTTTGAAGACCTGCCATTTATGGAATCGCTAGATTTTCCAGGAGCTAGATCTCAAACGGATTGAAAGGTTTTTTGAACCTTATGTACTTAAAGCAACTGTATTGAGCGTTTACATGTTGGTTTCGTTCGAAAAATATATGTTCAATGATTGAATTTAACTTAGTTTCAGGCCTGCGAATTTGGGAACCTTTTTTGCAGCTAGTCCAAAGTATGCTCTCTGACTTGAAGTGCAAAAGATTTTCAAGAAAAGAATTTTGATTTAAGAATATATCTACTACTTAAGGCTTCCGAGCTAGAACGTGTTACGTTTTGAACGTTGAAATCTAAAATGGACTACCTTTTATAACCCATTAAAATTATTTTTTTACCATGTCAGTCCTAGATAAAGCTTCTCGATGAAGGTTCTGGCCATGATTTGCCTCGGTCAGTTAAACAGAAAATTCAAAATTCATTTCACAAAATATTTAGCTACCTATGCCTTTACTTAATAATTCTGTTTATTGTAAAAAAAATTTTTCATGTGCATGACTGAATGTTGTTCGAATTCTTGTTGTTGTTCCACGAGTAGTTACTATTTATTTCGACAATTGCATGTACACGAGTTAAAAAGTGTGGCAGGCAGATGAGCATTCAGGCACCTTCTAAGCTAGAAATCAATACTCGCTTTCAGATTACGACGCTATGTTCCTGTTGGCGTTCTTGTCATAAGTTGCAATAGTTCTATGTTGTGATTTTTGTCACATAAAACACCATGACAAAGATTACAGCCTTTACTAAGGTTGTGCCAATACTCCAACATTGAGGCGGCGCTCTTCTATCAAAACTTTTCTTCAGGCTGTCGCTTGATCGCATCTGCCTTCTACTTTTTGCTTACAAAATTTGAGGATTTTTGCATTGTGGACTAAGAAAAAATGTTGCTAGCTCTACTGATGAAATGCTCGATTGAATAAAGAATATGATAACACTTTAAGCCTTGGCATAGGAGCTATAAATACTAATATCTTCAAATGTATGTTTTAAATTAGTGAAATGGCAATGTGGTCTTGTACTAAGCTAAACCATGATGATGTATTTCCATAACTTCTAGCTTTCGATGTATTAAGAAAGCACAACATTTTTTGAAAAATTAGCTAAGAATCGACTTGGCATTTATGCTCTAAATAAGTTTATATGTATTACTACCTGGACTGAAGTTAGAAAAATTAAAGAGGTTGACTAAATAGACCGAAATATTATATTCAGTAGATAGGTAGGCATCTTAATATGTGTACATAAATTGTTAAATTAATGGCCATGGTGAACCATCAGCCTACCTATATCCGTGGCTATCTGACGCTGTATTGGTTAAAGATGTATGCAGTAGAAGAGTATAATTCCCACAGTGAAGTGTGGAAAGTTGCCCTTGATAATATGAGGATACATACGAGTATCATGGGAAGGCGTTGGTGAATTGAAAGTTTCTGCCGATATCATGACGAAGAAGTTTTACTTAAACACTTTTCAAAACGAATTGAAAAAAAACTGCTCAGAGTTTCGGCTTCACTGACACTTAAAAGGCCGAAAAGTTGAGATACAAATTGTATCAGGTCAATAATCCTAAGCCCAAATTCGTGTTATGCAGGATCTGAGTGCTGTATTATTGCAGTAAAATTATAGACCCAAGGGACCGACATGAACCCCATCGAAAATTAATGGGCACACTGAAAAAAAAAGTTGCAAAACGGGTTTCAACAAATAAAAACGCTCTAATAAGAGTTATTAAGGAGGAATGGACAAAAATATACCGGAAGAATATGATTTTCAAAAACTTATTATATCTATTCCAAGAAGGATACAAGCCGGGATTGATATTCGAGGTGGACATATAATTTGATTTTTGGTATAAAAATTTTCAAAGTATTTTACAAGCAACTAAATACAATATTTTGCTTCAATAACTAGTCACTCTAACTATCAGTGCATGATTAGTTTAAAAAAAAATATAAAAAAAAATTTAATTTTGATAACTTTTGGGCCAAACAAGCAAAATTTTTTTTTTTCTCATTTATTTTTTTAATGTAAATTCATGTAGTGGCATTAACAATTTCAAATTATAGTGTATTAAGGTGAATGCAGCGCAAACAACAAAGGATTTGAGTTGTTACACAAGAAACACCAAAGCTCTACTCGCGGTAGTCCACAGTTTTCCGCCTTATGTATAAGTTTCAAAAATTGCGGTCAACTTTTTTTCCGATACTTTCTTATGTGAAAATCGAAAGAAAATTCAAAAAAAAATATTATAAATAAGAAAAAAATCAAATTTTCTTATGTTTTTTGGCCAAATTCCGAAAAAATTAAAATTTTCCAGCTCTGGTAGCAACCCTAAGACTATTTTCTCTTTATTTTTTTAAATGAGGATATACTCGAATATGAATAGATTTTCGAAAATTGAGTGTTTTTGAAGTATTCTAGAACATGCCATTTATTTGAACATGTCTAGTGTTTATGTTATGATTCGATATTCTGTTATAATGACGTAAGTAGCTAATTCTCCGAGGTAAGTACTTGAAAAAACTCGTTCAAAACTCTTTCCACTTTGATTTCGATATCGCGATGTATATTTAGTGGCGCTAAGCCGTTCAGCCGATCTGCGGACATAGTTGATCTGAGGTGTGTCTTAAGACGACGTAGCGCTGAAAAGGAGCGTTCATTTGTTGCTGTTGTCACAAGCAAAGTTGCCATAACACGAAGCATTTGATAGACATTTGGAAACGCTTCTTCATTGCACATATCCAGTGCTTCGAGAGAATTTTCGATGTCTTGATCGGCAATGCGTTGACGCCAAAGTTGAGTTTCATTTCTCCACATGTCACGTGAACTATTATGCAAAATTGAAATATATAGCGCGAATAGATTTGTGCATGAATTTTCATTGAAACTGATTTTATTGATGCCGGAGCTATGCTTAAACGCGCATTGATAAAACGCTCGTGTTGCTTAGTCTTAGCGACGCGCAGTGGTCCCAAATCTTGTTTTTTGGTTCAAAAATAGCTAGAGTGCGCAAATCTTGTCAAAAATTAAAAAACTCGGGCTCCGACGATTTATTGGCATTTCAGTTCTCTCATTTAAAAAAAAAACTTGTTGTGGTTTTTTGATTTTTCGTTCAAATTTCAATAAAAACCTATGCGAGGGAGGTTTGAACCCCCAAAACTCTCCCGCCCCCCCCCTTGCGCACGGGCCTGTATTCAGCTGTTCGTTATCAGTTCAATTCTATTTCTAAATGTTTTTGTTTTTGTAATTTTCTATTTTTCAAAATAAACAGCAATAACAACAATACGGAAAATTACGAAATAGCGCCACGGCTAGACGCTCGCAACGAAAAATTTCTGAACACATTTGACTCCATGCTTGTGTATCGAAATGAAATGTACGTAATTGTTATTGAGATCGCTCCTCTCGTATTTCGTTTTTTTTCTGATTTTTTCGATTCTTGGAATTAGATTTTGCAAACTACGCATTTGCTCACTTAATCAGGTGATTAGCGATTTCCTGCTCCCAAACTCAACTCTTCTGGCCATTCCTGGCTTAAAGTCACATGAACCACGAGGCGGCCGAAAATCTATCATGAGCTCTTAGTCTGGTCCAAGTAAAAAAATAAGTATATCTACTTACATTTGCAACATCATTACACAGAAAGTGTTATATAACAATACTATACCTTATGCAGAACCTTCTTCAAATTTTATAGTATCAAACATCTTGTGTAAAGATGCAAAGTGATCGGGTAAATATTTTGAAGTGGCAGAAACAATAAAGGACTTGCAATTCGAAGCAATTCAGTATCTGCCTAAGGTTCAGTAGCGTAGCTAGGGACGGAAAGGGTGGCTGCGCTCGGACGCCAAGGGCGCAAAAGCTTGGAAGGTGGCAAAATGTTCCTCGTACTATTTGAAAACATTGAAGTTGTTTAGTAAGTAAATGTAAGCTTATTTTGGTGAGAAAGAGATTTAATTTTTTTTCTAATGAACAATAATTTAATGTTAATATTTTTGATGAAAAAGATAACCGTTTTTTAGTAAATATCAATTTTTTATGTTTCGTGAGGTAAAACAAGTTGTTTTATTATTTTTTAAGACATTTTAGCTTATCGCCCCGGGCGTTCACGCTACGCCAATGCCTAAGGTGCAGCAGTATAAATAAAAATTTATTCGAAAAAATAAAGCTCAAACATAAGTATAAGAGCTTGGAGAATACTGTGGTGTAGCGCTTATCGAAAATGAATATCTGTGAAATTTGGATAATAATTTGTTTGAATAATGATGAGGAAGACACGGTCACTGTTGACTGGACCATTCATTGCTGCTGGCTTCCCTTGTGTTTGCTATTGGGTCCTTCCCATGCTTTAGCCAGAGATTTCATTGTGTAATGATGCGCACAAGCGGATAACATTTTTATTAATTAGTCAAAATGTCGTTTGTGTTGTGTAGATGCGATTTTTTGGGCAGAAACTCTTGTGCAATCCTTAACAAAGGAGGACATAAAAAGAGAAGGGAATCAAGACAAGTTGAGGTAGAATCAAGCAAATGATTTAGCAGCACCAAAAGTACTGCTTCTACTGCCACTGCTCTTGTGTGCAACTGTCCACCTCTGTAGCGATGAACAAAATGTGCTATGCGGGATAGTGGCAATGTGACAACTGATCGCGAGTTGGGTGTTAATTACTTTGAAGTGTTGTTGTAAAGAGGAGCCAACTTATTATAACTTTTGCGATAGTGTGAGGAGGCATCAATTATTAATAAATGCAGAGTGCTTGATGCAGATACTGTGTGTGTATGTATGGACGTTTGTTGAACTTTCAATGCGATCATCATCAGAAGCCAAGTGTTGTCGATCGCCACCACGATGTTTGGAGAAATTAATTAGGTAGCTGTTTGCAACAGATGTTACAGTCTGATAAGGCAGCAGCATCACTCTCTGTCCGGAAGATTTGGAAGAAACATTTCAATCAAGTTGTATGAAATTCAATGTTTTCCAATTTCCAGATGACAGCGAGTGTCTCGAGCGAAAATGATTTATGGATGATCGCGATAAGACGGCGAAAAAGGGCATCTTAAATATAAATCTGAGGCAGTGTTGTACTGATATTGTTGATGTTAAATAAGTTGCACAGTAAAATTTTCTGTTTTATTTAATGAATATTTGAAATTTAGGAAAAAAATTTTGCGCACAATTAATTTGTTCACCTTTTTGTCATTTTTTTTTTTTATTTTTTGACTTATATCATTTTAATTAATTAGGTTTTTATTTGAACTTGAAAATATTTTTTCTCTTCGAATTTTTCTCTCTTAAGAGTCCACTGGAACCTCTGCAAATACATACATATATAAGGACTGTCCCAGAAAAAACTTGCACTTTTATTTTTTAAGATTATACTCTACCTGATAATCTTATAGGTCTAAAAAGACAAAATATTTATTCCATATAAAGTGACGTTTGATATGATGCATAACACTTGAAGATAGCACTTCTAACGACAAAGATGTCTAGCAAGCAAGAAAAAGTACGCGAACTGATTTTGCCCACATACCTGCAAAATCCAGGGTTAAAATATTCAGCTATAGCAAAAATAGTTCGTGCATCAGAAAGAACTGTCAAAACGGTTATTTCTAATTATAAGAAGGGTTACCTGTTTCACGAAAAAAGGTTTCAGGCAGAAAACCAGAATTTTCTGACCCAAAGGTAGCGGCGAAGGTGAAGCGCCTTTTTAGGCAGAATCCCAACACCTCAGTGCGAGATATGGCGGATAGAGCAGGTACATCAAAATCTACTGTACAAAGAATAAGGGAAAAAAGTAAGCTGAAGACATATAGAGTTCAAAAAGTACCAGACCGTTCTGATGAAAAGCAGTTGATGGCTCAGATACGAGCCCGAAAATTGTATGAAAGGTAACTGACTAAATTTGATTACTGCGTTACGAACGACGGAAGTTACGTCAAAGCAGATTTTAAGCCTCTATCTGGGCACAAATATTATACATCACCGAAGAAGAGGCATATGCCTAGTAAATTTAAAGAAAAAAAAATTTCGAAATTTTCGAAGCAATATATGGTTTGGCAGATCATATGTACCTGTGGCCTCAGAAGAAGCTTCTTTGTTACGCAAGGCACAATCAATTCAAAAGTTTATATAGACGAGTGCCTCGAAAAACGTGTTGTACCATTTATTCGTGCACATGAAGGTACAGTGATTCTCTGGCCCGATTTAGCAACCTCTCATTACTCTAAAGCTTCGACGGAATGGTATCAAAGTAAAAAGATCAATTTTGTACCAAAAATTGCAAATCCGCCCAACTGCCCAGAGCTTCTCCCAATTCGGAGATATCGGGCTCTAATGAAAAGAAATCTTCGAAGGAGTGGTAAGACTACAAAAAACTTGCAAGACTTTAGACTTAAGTGAAAAAGATCGTTCCGTACTGTCGATAAAACACCTGTACAAAATGTAATAAAGGGCCTTAAAAATAACGTTAGAAATTTTTACGAAAAAAAAAAAATTTTAATTATGTTTTTAGTTATTTATATTCTTAACACTAGCCATTATTAATAAAAAAAGAAAAAAGACCAAAAAAATTGCTGGGTATTTTTTTATAACTAAAAAACAAAGTGCAAGTTTTTTCTGGGACAGTCCTTATCTACCAAAATTCAAAAATGCAACATTAGCGTATCGTGGACATTGAGCAAGAAGGTAATTTGGCACTCCCTACAGAAAAAAATTGTATTTACTAAAAAAAAGCACGGTTCTCACATTTCACATCTCGGAAACCCTACCGTAATGAGAGATATTTCAAAATCTCCACCTACGCATTACAATTTACTATTTCCAATTATTTTCAATCACTAAAAAATAAAACCTCCACAACATTTCCAAACTTTCTTATTATGCTAAAACCAACATTTTTATTTTACGAGTACCATTTTGACGACGCAGGCAACACTATCTTTTCTATACTTCCCATCCTATAATCTTATACACTCTACTTTACAGCAGGCTCTTGGACTATTAAGCTATATTTCAAAATTAAAATATAAAACATAAAAAAAGCCGATATTGTTGAAAATCTGATTTAAAATTAATAATTTAAATTTCAGATCTGTTTTCATAACTGAAAAGAACAGTAAGTTTCCTTTAAAAACCACTATACTTAGTACTTAATTGACAATTTGTTTAATTGAAAAAAGAGCTTGCGAAAAATACGAACATCATTTACATTAATTCTTTAGAAGGCAATAACTTTAAAAAATTTCATTCACAGTTTCTGGAAGTACCTACAATTATCCCGAATGTGAATGAATTTCAGAATGTCACGTTTTTCTCCTTGTCCGCTTCACATGACATGCCCGAGTAGTCAAAAAATCACAAAATTCTTTCGGATGGACTGTATGGACTATTTTCAAAATATATTCTACAGAACTACCCCTTTTAACAAATTCATTAATTACACAGGTGAAAAAAAGGAAAAGTTTTGGTTGGAAAACCAAACCCAGTTATTTTTGTGTAAGATTCTTCGCTGTATTTAAAAAAAAAATTGATCCAACCAATTCCCCTCAGTCCCCTCATTTTCCATTCCCCACACTCTTATCACCAAAATATTTAAGGAATCCAATTTTTGTTTCTAAATACATATCCTAGCCTTTGTAAATTCTTCACAGACTCTCTGTTTTAGTAAGTCAGTTTCTTCGTAAAATTTCAACGAAATTTGACATAAGCTCTGTCCGCGCCGTTTACAGGTTTGAGCTAGGAAGCTCATATATTGCGAAAATTATTTTTATTAGTCAAACTAAAATATAGTCAAAAAAAAAATAAAATCTATCTACAAAGTTTTCAAAATAAGCACCCTAGTACATATCTGTAACGAAAAATGAAACTCAATTTCATTTGTTTTGTGCAGTGTATTTTATTTTATTTTTTTAACGTTATGAAGTGCGATTTCGAGAAAAAACGTTATTCCATTTCGTAACTCTAATATTCTATTACGTTTCGTATTAAGATTTGCAACCCTGACTAGGCACAAAGGAACAACTTCACGGGGTTTCTTCGATAGCTTAAAAAATATTGTCGCCATACAAACGTGCTTGTCTAAGGTATGCATTTTGCTGGATTTAAAAATTAAAGTTGAAATTTTTAGAGATTTGTATAAAAATGATCACCTAAGTAGATACATAGAATATGGTATGCTTACAAAAAATATTGCTTAAAGACATCCAGTATTGAAGTTTTAGCACGCATAACTTAAAATACCTTAAAAACCACCTGCCTATAACGTCAACAAACATTTAAAGGTAAAAAGTTAAGTTTTTGTTTTTTTATCTCTTGCACAACCTATGTTAAGACGTCAAGTTCCCGTGCCACATTAATAAATTTTGGACACCATAGCGATGAATTTATAAAGTGCCAAAGTATTTAGATACTACAAAAACATACGTGCAGGCTGTTATCCGCGTTATCCCTCGCCACAACAACGAACATCATATATTTTTCGGTGGCTAGAAAACAGCTGAACCGCCGAAGATCCCCCCGCAAATTTCATTGAGGCTTGACTCTCAAGTGCGTGTTCGGCCATTTGACAGTGTTGACAAAGCTGACAGAGAGATGAATTTATTTTTCGGCTTTTTTGGGGGTAGCATGTTGCGACACCTTCGGCACCAGATGTTGCAGTTGAGCTCTGTTTGAGCTGAGTTTGTCCTTTAATCTCAATGAATTTGTTATCTGTGGAGAATCGACACCTACTTAGCTTTTAATGAGAAAAAATTGGCTGTTAGCTTACGGCTATGACTTTAACTAATATTATGCAGAACTCATTTTAAGACTCATTGAAAACATGGTTAACTATTTTCTTTTACGCGTTGTGGTGGCGCCATTTTTGATTATGGCTGATTGGTTAAGTCTACTTTCTTATATTGTTAACTTTTAAGTTAATATTAGGTACTTTATGTATCCATGGGATGGCGCTCGTCAAGTTCATTAACTAAAACTAGTTGGCTAATTATTTTTAATTGCACTTCAGAAGCAAGAGGAAAAAACAAATTTAAAACGTCCACCTTCGCTATGAAGTTCGCTCGACTCCTTTTGCAGGTGCGGTGCCTTTAGTTGCCATATTGTCACCAAAACTGTCAGTAAATACTTTTTAGGTTACAAAACCCTTGCTTAACTTTTGTTGCAATTACTTGTTGCAGTTGTTGTTGTTTTGTATGAAAGGTTTTTGTGGAACGGGCTTTTTGGTGCTCATTATTTATCGCAGCAGCAAGTTGGTTGTGCTGCTGGATGTTGAGCTCGTTTGTCGTTTTCATGTTGCTTGTAGGTAGGTCTCATTTATCGTTGTCGCTTGTTTAGTTGTGGTTTCAATTTCAGCATCAGTAAGGAGTTTTGCAGAGCAACTTCCCATATTGGTTTTTTAATGCGGGTTGCCGGCTGACACATCTTTGTTGTACCGACTATTTCAAGAGTATGTTATCGTCTTTAGCTTGGGTAGCCGTTTATGCGTATAGAAAAGGTGAACTGGTACGATGACAATCGCGTTACTATCGGTAATTAGGGATTGATTGATAATTAACAAGATACGATTTTGTAAGCGAAGATGCTGCACAGATACCAGCCATCGTTCCTTACACGGTGTAAAACTTTTTTTCAAACGTGAAGTTAAGTAAAGAATGAAAACACTTAAGTACTTTTGTACTTTTATTCAAAAATTCATAAAAATATGCATGTTATTTATTTGGTTGACAAATTTATAACATAAGTCGGCATATGTAAGTTTAATATTTCCCTACACTGAACGAAAAATGTACAAATTTCCAAAGTAAAACTGGTTACAGAGCATGTATTTAAATTAAAATACAGCCAGTGAAAAAGTACTTATTATTTATGTACGAAAACACATGATTTCAATTTAACACTGACCGAATGTACGTGTACATTAGACATGTTCAAAAAAAAGTCATTTTCTAGAATACTTCAAGAACACTCGATTTTCGAAAATTTATTCATATTCGAGTATTTCCTCATTTAAAAAAAATAATCCTATAGCTGCTACTAGAGCTGCAAAATTTTAATTTTTTGGAATTTGGCCAAAAAAATTGATGAAAATTTAATTTTTTTCTTATTTATAATATTTTTTTACATATTTTTTTGATTTTCCTTATGTACACATAAGGAAGTATCAAAAAAAAATATACCGCTATATTTTAAGCCTAAGAGGTGAATGCAATGAAAACAACAAAGGATTTGAGCTGTGAAATAAGAAACACCAAAGCTCTACTCGCGGAGAGACCACAGTTTTTTCCCTTATAAGTAGGCTTATGTGTACATAAGGAAAATCGAAAGAATATTTAAAAAAAATATTATAAATAGGAAAAAAATTAAATTTTTTTGGCCAAATTCCCAAATATGAAAACTTTGCAGCTCTGGTAGCAGCTATGGGATTATTTTTTTTTTATTTTTTAAATGAGCAAATACTCGAATATGAATAAATTTTCGAAAATCGAGTGTTCTTGAAGTATTCTAGAGCATGACTTTTTTTTGAACATGTCTAGTGTACATTAGGGTGATTCAAATTTTTTTTTTTTTTTTTGTTTTTTTTTTAAGTGCTGTTGCTTAAAAAGTAAGTTTATGATATGAAGAAAAAGTTCACGGAAATTCAGCTCTGTAACTCAATTTTATAAGGTGGCGCCGGAGCCTGTTAGTTTTACATGTAAATTGTATGGAAAAATTATTTTTTACAAAAAAGGTATCTAAATGAAAAGGCGATTAGTGTTGTTATGCTGAAAAGGGTCGTTTTTCGAAGTAATTTTTTACGCTGAATCCGAATCTGGCCTCAGAATTGACCCATCATGTCGGAATCCTGAAATATTTGAGGCTAAGTACCTGAAACATGATGTTTTTTGTCTACTTTCGAGGTCATGTATAGGATTCAAAGAACGTTGATCAGCTTATTTTTAACAAAAGCATCATTTAGTACCATCCTTGCCCTTTAAAATGAGCTTTCAAGTGGTGATCTGTGATGTTTCCTTGCAAAGTTATAGCCATTTTAAAGTGACATGAATTGGATCCCCTACAAAGGGTTGCAACCCAACAATATTAACCAACGGGTTTCAAATTCATGTCACCTTGAAATGGCTGCAACTTTGCAAGTAAGCATCACAGATCACCACTTGAAAGCTTATTTTAAAGGGCAAGGATGGTACTAAATGATGCTTTTGTTAAAAATAAGCTGACCAACTTTCTTTGAATCCTATACATGGCCTCCAAAGTAGACAAAAAACATCATGTTTCAGGTAATTAACCTCAAATATTTCAGGATTCCGACATGATGGGTCAATTCTGAGGCCAGATTCGGATTCAGCGTAAGAAATTACGTCGAAAAATTACCCTTTTTAGCTCAACAACACTAATCACCTATTCATTTAGATAACTTTTTTGTAAAAAATTATTTTTCCATACAATTTACATGTAAAACTAACAGGCTCCGGCGCCACCTTATAAAATTGAGTTACAAAGCTGAATTTTCGTGAGCTTTTTCTTCATATCATAAACTTACTTTTTAAGCAACAGCACCTCAAAAAAAAAACAAAAAAAAATAATTTGAATCACCCTAGTGTACATACTATACGCTACTTAAATGGTTAAATCTACTTTTCATAGGAAAAATGTATAATTTAAAAAAAAAAAGTTGTAATAAAAGCCGTACATAGTATTTATATACAAAATTTTCGGCCAGTGTATGATATTAAAGTAAAAAAGTACGAGAATGAAAAAATGTTAAAATATTGTACATTTGTACAACTGACAGTGACTCACGTCTCAGGTGGATGGGAGTTTTATATATTTTATAAATTATTTATTTCAATATTACTCAGTGTATGGACAAATACAGACTAATAAGAAAGGAGAAAAAATAAAAGTGGGCTTAGTACTTAAATTAAAATTTACCTTAATTATAAATAAAACTCAGCAAATTCAAAAAACAGCTTTTAGAATCAGAAAATCAATTTCAATTAAATTAGAGCTATTATTCAATTCCGTTTTGGCCAGAGCTCGTTCTGACAAAACCAACAAAAAATCTATCGAAATGTTGAAGAACTCTGGCAGGAACATTGAAAAAGATCCTTTCTAGAAGAGAAGGACAGTCAACCACTCATCGGATGACATCAAAAATAAACTTATTAGTACTTATAACTCTCATGTTTTGTAATGTTTTTAAGATTTTAAGCATACATCTAGAATCATACGGGGGAACTGGATCATTAAAATACAGAGACCGAAAAGCATAACGAATAAAAACTTTCTGAATACGATTCATATTACAAGGGCCTCCAAATGAAAGTCGCATATTATAGCTTAGAACGGACAAAGGAAGTGTAATGGAGCTTAAAGGAATATGGATCAGAAAACTCAGTACTGCCTAACGAAAGCAAGCATGGCATATGTCTTAGATAGGGTAAAGTTAATGTGGCTTGAAAAGGTAAACTTGATATCAAAAATCACACCCAAATCTTTAATTTCTTTTACTAACTTCAAATAAGAGTTAAAAATATGGTAGTTGAACAAAAGTATTACACTTCGAGAATGTTACATGGAAGCATTTGGTGATATTAAGTGTTAGAAGATTACTACAACACCAAGAATTCACATTATCAAGTTCAACCCGAAGCATTTTAGAATCTAGTTGGTTTTTTACCACAGAATAAATTTAGAGATTGTAGAGCGCTCAGGTACAAACCCATGCTTATTCAGAATAATTAAACTTTTAACAGAAAAAAACGGTTTTTCCTTGATTATACACTCACAGAAATTAGAGATGGTCGTAAGTTTAGATATCGGCCTATAATAACAAACAGTATTTTATTATTACTCATGAAAATGGGAGCAATAAAAGTAATTTTCCAATCACTAATAAGAACTCCCGAAGACAGAGATATATTAAAAATTACCGTCCAAAGGTTAAACAAGAGAGATACATTTTTTGAGAAAAATTATGGAGACTTCATCAACGTCCGGTTGGGTAGAAGACTTACATAAGTCGTTCAATACTTCTAATCACATTATCACAATCCAGTATTAACGACCCGAAATCGAGTGACGATTCTAAATAACAAGAACAGTTTACACCAGAAGAGTTTTACGGAACTCGCTATTTTATCATTAAAGAATAATGAAGCAGGAATACTGGAGCTAGATTTTTTCAATTTCAAATAGCGCCAAAAAGCCTTGGAATTGGATTTTGTATTGGCTTCAAATCTTAATATATGTAAGAGTTTATCCAAATATGTAATCAAAACCTTCAGAATATTTTTGAAAATGTCAAAATACATAATTTTATTTGCTAAAAAATTTGCCTCTTAAATTCTTTATCATCTTTAAGCGTTTTGTATGCCAAGGCAATTTATTGTGCTTCTATACAACAAGTGGAATATTTTCATGACAAATATTTATAAACGTTATAATATGAGAACTATCAACGTCATCGTCATGAAATTTAATATGGCAGATATACTTGCTATAAAGTATATTACTTCAAAAATTTGGCGCAATAGTGCTTGTGGGTGTGGCATCTTCCAATATAGCCCTTATCTTATGTATTTGTTTGACTTTTTCAACCTGTTTCAACTTTCTTTATTTTTTCGACTTTTTCAGCGGTCTTTACTTTTTCGACTTTTTCAGCGATTTTGGATTTTTTCAACTTTTTTTGAGTTTTTCCATGTTGTTTTACTTTTTCAATTTCTTCAATGGTTCCCATATTTTTTCGACTTTTTCAGTATTTTTCAACTATTTCAACATTTTTCAACCTCTTCCAACCTTTTTAACATTTTAAATTTTTTCCGACTTATTCAACCTCTTTAATGTCCTTTTAATATATGTTTAAAAGGAACCTTCAATAGATAACACATTAATGAGAAATGTGAACAATCGAATTATTGTCGAAAAATTTTTTTCAGCGACGGACCTAATTTTTGGCTCAATGGGTACGTCAGCAAACGGAATTGCCAAAGTTAGTCAGCAGAGCAGCCACAGGCAGTTCAAGAGCTGTCAATGCACCCTGAAAAATTCACTGTTTGGTGCGGTTTCTGGGATGGCGGCATCAATGAAGCAAGGTACCGTGCGATGATTACCGACTTTTTTTTTACCCAAAATGGAAGAATTGGACTTGGTTGACATGTGGTTTCAACAAGACAGTGCAAGATGCCACACGGTTCTATTGAGAGGCGAGTTTGGTGAGAAATTAATCTCACGTTTTGTATCAGTTCATTGGCCGGCAAAATCATGCGATTTCACCCTACTAGACTATTTTTTGTGGGGCTACGTGAAGTCTCTCGTGTGCAGCGACAATTGCAACCCTGGAAGACAACATTACAGCTGCCATTGGTGAGATACCGGCCGAAATGCTGGAAGAGTATGCCAAAATTCAAGCTTACGGATGGACCACCTCAGGCGTAGCCGCAAGCAACATTTACATGAAATAATCTTTTAAAGAAACGGCAGGAATTGATGTACCATATCTCTCCAAATAAATATTTCATTCAATATTTCAAATTTTCTGTTCTTTTTTCAAATTTCAAAAACTGTGCCTATACTGTGGCTTGAGAGTCGGTAGATTTTTTAGAAAAAACTTTAATGTAAAGTATTTTAGTACTGGTTTATACAAAGACACTCAGTGAAAGAAATTCTTTTCTATTCTGTATTGTGAATTTGTTTTGCATTTGAGCTTGTTAATCTCAAAACAATTATTCTGTCAACCCGCCACAACAAACTTAAACTCAAACCATAATATCATCGAACGAACAGAGCGAGAAAGGGATTTCCCAGTGCGACAACTTCAGTGCTCAACCTTCTCATTTTTTCCCTCTTGCCAACAAACAAGAAAATCTTTCGGATAGAATTTTTGTGTGTAATCGGGGAATCAGGAATTTTTGCCTTTCATGTGAAAAAGTGGAGAGTAGGAATTTGTTACAGAAACCGTTTTGAAACATCATATTTCATATATTAAGAGTTAAAAAAAAGCTAGTTTGACAAAAAACGGATTTTCCCAAAAATTATTTTGGAGGGCTCGAAAATATCTCGGAAACGCTGTGAAATATTTTTTTATACAACTGAAATATCTTATTAAATACTACAAGCTATCGGGCTATGTTTGGAAAGATTTAGTCTGTAAGCTACATACAGTTCGATCAGCTAATGTCTACGATAACTACGTTTCAGGGAACTTACTCAATGTGATTATGTAATGTAAGGTTTTAGTAGCTAAAAAATGTATTAAGGATTGTACTGTGTAATTAAAATTAATATTATGTACTTGAAAACCAAAAAAAAGAAATCACTCACCGATTTCCTCCAAAAGCTGAAGAACCACTCTCCTAGGCCACATACTTTTAGCGTTTGGAAAAGTACCGTTGCAAACAAAAACAGAAAGTAGCTGTTTATTTAAGCAAAAACTGGAATGCACTTTGAACAACTTGGAATGAATTTTATTAATTAACGCAAACACTTGAAAATTTTCGAAAAATAAAATTTCACTTTAAGCACTTTTGGCAGTTGAAAAATTTTGAATGAAATTTCATTTAATTTTGCAACCAAAAGCAAAACACCGCACTTACAGTGGCCGCTCTGCCAGCGGCACCACGTAGTACAAAACTTCGTATTTACTTGCAACTTCACTTAAACTTTTTGTAAAAATACAAACATTAATTTACTTTTACTTTTTGTAACTAATAGATTTTACATATTTTAATATTAATACTAACGGAAATGTAAATTATAATTTGACAAACAATCGCGAGTTTTGGAAATGAAATTAAAACTAACAGCTGTCAGTTTCTCGCGTTGCCACCTGCTTCATAGGAACTTTAACAGTAACAAGTTAAGGTGCTATCTTCGGCCAGGCCGAAACTCACATACCCTACACTGCACTGAAATCCCTTTTAAATAAATTTTAAAAGACGTTGGAGAGGTTGAATAAGTCGAAAAAAATGTGAAATGTAAAAAAGGTTTAGGGGATGAAAAATGTTGAAACAGTTGTAAAAGACTGAAAAAGTCGATAAAATATGGAAACCATTGAAGGAAATTGAAAGAAATTCAAAATGTCGAAAAAATATGAAAAAGGCTTAAAAATGCCGAAATAATACGAAAATGTCAACAAAAGTTGAAAGAGGTTAAGAAACGATAAAACAAATCAAAATCGCTGAAAAAGTCTTAAAAATAAAGAAAACAATGAAGAAAAATTAAAGAGATTGAAAAAATCAAACAAACACATATGGGATATGTAAAAAGAAAATGGAAAATATTGAAAAAAATCGAATAAAAACTAAGAAATTTAAATGTGCCATGACCAATTTTCCTGTTCCGCCCACTATTGAGTTACATAATTATATTCGTCATTGACATCCACATACCAAATCTTAGCCCAATAGGTTGTATATTGTGCGATATGTGCCGTCTTAAAATCTTAAAATTTAGGGCAGTAACACACCCACTGGTGTAATATGGTCCAATTTTTATTCAGAAATAGCTTTTTATAAGCAACACTCTTTCACCAAATTTTAGTCTGATTGATCACATGTTTCGAAAGATATGCCACTTAAGGTATTTTACTTGTATGGGTAGTGCCACGCCCAATCGTGCTATTTCGCCCACTTTCGATTCAGGTATACTCGTTCCTTTTAGTAAGTAAACCACATAAATTAAATTTTATACCAATTGTTGCAATAGTTCAATCAATATAGCGATTGCAACTTTATGGTAATTTAGTAGGTGCCACGCCTACTACTGCAATCTCGTCAATTCTCATTTAATTTTAAAGCCCATGGCAGCCGACACCTCTAAGCCAAATCTTATGAAGATTACTCTCATAGCACACTATCTATAACAGTAAACGTTTTTTGCTTGTTTGGGAGGTGCCACGCCCACATGGTCCATTGCGCCAAATTTTTGCAAAAACATACCTTTTAGCAAGTATATCTGCCTTATTAAACTTCATAACGATTACGTTGTTAGCTCTCTAAATATAACGTTTATGCAAGAAGATGTGACCTGTGTGTGAAAGTTTCATTCAATTAGCTTTCTTGGTTTTCCCGCAAACCTGATTTCAACAGACAGACAGACAGACAGACAGACAGACAGACAGACAGACAGACAGAGAGACGGACAGACAGACAGACGGACATCGCTAAATCAACTCTGGTGGTGACGCTGATCAAGAATATATATACTTTTCCATACCTGTCACGGAAGGACAAAGTGAATATACCCTCGGTGTAGGGTATAAAAGCCGATTGCAGGCAATTACGATTCTAAAGTAATGGCTCCACAATTCTTTATTACTGTAAATCAATGGGTTAATTATTGGTTAAACGTTGCATTAAAATGTGACGTCGATGTTGAAAAATAATATCAAGGATTGGTACGCATCAGTCATAACAGAAAAACATTAAAAAGTTTTTAACGGAGTGGACTTGATTTGGAATTTCGGTAAAAGTCCATTTGATCATTTATAATAACGAGTGCTTACATGGCCATGCGACAAAGCAAGTTAGTTAGAGCCTGTCCCATTCGATATCTTTTTGTGAAACTTTTAGTAAACAATTTTTTGGACATGTTAAACAAACATCATTCGAATAAAATTAGTCAATACATGAAAATAGAGCAGTGGCCGCACGTTGAATGGTTATGAATGTTAAAGTTAAAGCAAATAGAATAACAGAATTGAAAACGAATTTACTCTCTGTGGAGCTTTTTTTTCTTTTTAATGATAATATTAAATTGCAATGTGCAAGGGCCCAATAAAGTCTTGTAGTGTCAAAAACATCTAATTTACCTAGGGTTTGATGACCTTTTTTTACGATGAAAAACTTTTAAAATTTTCTAGGTAGGAGCATCCAATTGTATCCTGCCTCGGGGGGTGCCGAATGTACACGGTACGATACTGAGAAAGCTGACATTTACTTAAATAGCTCTCAGTAAAGCGATTTTAAGTCATTAATGCCGTGCCTATCACTTGATTAAGGTGCAAGAGGATGCTATAGCCCCAGGCCTCGAACTCAAGGATGATAGGTAAGACTAGGGTAGTCAGATTTTTGGAACACACAATCAGTATATTCAAGTCTTCACCGCAAAAATAAAAAAAAAACAATGCAAATCAGTACACGATTTTGAAAGTCATACTTATTTATAAACTAAAAATCACAGCTTAAATCACCTTGCAAAATTTTTATTAACTAAAAAAATGGGTCATAACTTTTCACCATCAAATACTCTTGGCAATATAAGATATTTTTCATTTATTAAAGAAAAACAAATAAAAAATGGTATAGAGCTATTTTTTTGTCATCGCTTAAAATATAAAAATCATGTTGCCACCTCTATTGCTTCAATCTATCTCCAAACCAAAAATACTTTTGAATGAGGGCCATCCTAAGTAAGCACCCTAAATAAAAGTTTTATAGCCTAAGCCATGCTTCTCGATATAAAAGAAACTTGGTGTAGATTCAGTGTGAATGAAGTTGATTTGTCTTCGTTAAAATGGTATTTTAAACCTATTTTTGCATGAGGACCACCATTAACATGCACCCTAAATAAAAACTTTACTGTCCATGCTATGTCGATTGATATAAAAGCTACGTGGTGAAAATTCGGTGCAAATCGTTTAACCTGTCTTCGTTAAAATGCTATTTTAAAAAAAATTTTGTATTAGGGCCACCCTAAATAAAAGCTTTATAGCCTATGACACCCGCCTGATCGATACTAACATACTGTAAAAATTTCATTCAAATTGCAGGGATAATTTCCGCGTGCATAATAAACAGACAGACAAAGATGCTTTCCAAGCCAAGCCTGTGCTTTCATGAATATTTTCGTAAGCTGTGTACTTGGAATTATAGAAATCCGCAGACATCCAGGGCAAAAAAAAAGTTAATTTTGTTTAGCTGTGTTTTGTTTCGAATTTTAGTATAAAATTATACAATTATTTAGTGATTTAAGTAAAAACCATAGATCAATACAAATCAGTTGCAATCAGTACTCTTGCGAACTGATTTCAAAATTTATAAAAATCAGTATTTAGACAGAATATTACAAAAAATCAGTACATGTACTGATAAAAACCAGTACGTATGGCAGCCCTTGCGCTATCTTCAAAACATGTTGTGGATAACAGATGCACTAGCACCTAGCGGTTGCTAGTGAAATGAAAACCTAATTGCTGTAGTTCATATTCTCAAAAGCAGGGGCATTCGCGCTATTCACACACACCGAATTTGAGCGTCGGCGTATCACTTCGGAGTAGTTTTTTAGTGTGTGAATGTGAGATACGTCGGAGTAGCATTTTTTCTTCGGTGTAGTACGTCGATGCACAAGTTCGCTATAGTGTGAATGGTGATTTGAACATCGACGTTCAAGTGTCAAAAATGCTTAAGTTAATATTTAGGGAAGGTTTCACAGTGTTTAGTTAACCAATTAGTTAACATAACCAACGTCTGTTAGTTAACTACCGATTTTAGGTTTTTCAGTTTCACAGTCCATTGGTTAACTAATGATAAATTTTTGTACAAAATATGGCGTCACTGCATAAAACATATGTTTTTTATTTGACATTTCATAGTTTACGAAATGGAGTCGAGCACAAGAACTACAAAATTTTTAACAAAAGATATAAATTGTTTATTGGAAATGGTCGAAGGCCATAAGAACTTTGTCGAGTGCAAAAGGACGGATAAAGTGAGTGTGGATGTTTTTTTCGCTTTGACAGCAATCACTTATGTTTCTTATTTCGTTATGACAAGTTGTTTGTTTTGCGTTGCCAACTTTTTTTGTAAACGTAACAGCAATCAGCTGTTAGTTAACTATTAGTTAACCTGCCAAATTTGGTTGGTTAACTAATTACTATGAAACTGAAATTGGATAGTTAACCTCAAATCTCGAGTTAACTAAACACTGTGAAACCGGCCCTTGGCAAAATAAATGTTCAAAATAGCATTAAGCCCAATTTCCATGTGATCTTATCTTATCTTATTTTATCAAATATCAGGGAGGACATCACATGCTATTAAGATAGCAAATGTATGCTATTCACTCTCGCATTCTCCAAGCGCATTAGGTTCTGTTCGCATGCTTTTTATTTCTTACAAAAATTTGATTTGATATCCCTGATATGGGATAAAATAACATAAGATAAGATCACATGGAAATTGGGCTTTAAGCTAAAATAAATCTTAAAATTTATTAATTTTTTATTGTTTAAAGTTGGATAACAATTGAAAATTTTCTTAGCATCTGTGCTTTTCACCATCAAAATAGTGATTCATTTATGACTCCATCCACCAATAATACTCCATGTAGAATCTAAAGAAAAACAAAACTACTCACAGTCATGACTCAAACCAATTACGGTAAAAAAGCCGTCAACAGTTATTGAACAGCTGATCAGTTGTGATCGTGAAATCGGTTCGAAAAATCACGTTTGCAAAGGATAACGGAAAACAGATAATTTTCGTATTGAAATATTTTTTATTATGATTTTGAAAACATACTTCTCCTATCAGTAATTCATTTCACTTATGTCCTTATTTATATTAGAATTACTTCTCATAGAATACAAATCGACACTTCAATCTTAAGTTAAAAAATTAACTTAAGCTGATCAGAAACGCAACACTGTCCTGTCGTCCGCCGACGAACAAAATAGAATTAAAACTATGTCAATGAGTACTAGTAGGTGGGTTTCACGTCGCCCGCCGCAATTTTGTTCCATTTCAAACGAATAGTGTTCTCTAAATTTGTCAGCGGATCTTCCGTCCTCTGTCGCAAATGTAAATGAATGTATGTATTTTGATTTCCCTCTTTTTTGAGCGTAGGGAAAAATGTTCAAACTTTACCGACCACTGGTTTACTTGAACGATTTTTCGGCGGGTATTATATTATTTTGACAAATTTATCGTTGACGATTTGCCAACACCCATTCGTATTCTGTTTATTGCGTAAGTCACATAAGTAGTTAGTATATCATTTGCAGCAGAGCGTTCAGAGTTGTTTCCAAGCGCTGTTCAACAAAGTGTTTAATCTGGCTGAACGAGCCAATTGAGTACACAAACAAGTAGTATTTTCTATTTACCTTTTTTCTTGATTTCATCTTAAATAAAGAAATTATTGTTAATAACCGCTTTGTGTGGAATTTGAACATATAATTTTACCTTTAAGGACTTTCTTGTTTCGCGTTCATAAATGTGGAAGGCATCTACGATGGATAAGGCGGATCGGGCTCTGAAACAACTCGTTCCGTTTTTACCAAATGAACTTCAACCAGGTTGACTTTATCAATGCTTCTACTCCAGGCAACAACAATAAAAAAAGCATGCTAATCAGGTGCATTGCCGGCTTAAGTTTACTTTAGCTGACATTCTCCAAATCAATTTATTTTTTTAGGGGTAATAGAAGGTGAAAATTAAAAAAATATAAAAATTTCAAAAAAAGTCGCTCGGATCTAGTATCGGAGATATAGACATCGGAAGTTGCGGATATAGCTTTTGGAAAAATGGTTATAAGTTGGGAACCCCTGAATGGATTTCAAAAAAATGGGTGTCATAAGATAGATAATTTAATGGCCTACAATAATGGCAAGTAAAGTTTTGAAATTTGACCCATATTTTTGGAGATATTACGATTTTTGTGAAATTTCGACCAATTTTTTTTTGAAAAAACATTTTTTTTTCCAAAAAATGTGTTAATGACCTGAAACTTTTATAGCATTTTAAGAAAGCTTATTTTATTCCCTTTAAAATGGTATATAGCTTGTTTTAAATTTTTGCGTATTTACCCCCTTTTTTGCCGGAAAATAAAAAAAAATATGCTATAAATTCTTATGAAAAGTCTCTATTTATGGACAAAAACAATAAAAAACCAACAACAACAACAACAACAATTATTGTAAGACCATTTCCATTTTAAAACTTAAAAATTTTTATTAAAAATCGCGCGCGCGATTTTTAATAAAAATTTTTCGCCTGCGGCGCTCTTTTCCTTCAACATAACCTCACATTTTAAAAAATTTTTAATTTATATGATAATCATATTATTATATTATGAGAATCGTTTAAATAATAATAGTTGTAAGTGTACTAATAGTTGTTGTTGTGGTTTTCCACTGTTTTTGTCCACAAAAACATAGTTTTCATAAGAATTCATTGAATATTTTTTTTTGTTTTTCTTTAAAAAGGGGCTAAATTCGCAAAAATTTACAGCAAACTATATACCATTTTGAAGGGAATAAAATAAGCTTTCTTAAAATGCTAAAAAAGTTTCAGGTCATTAACACATTTTTTGGAAAAAAAAATGTTTTTTCAAAAAAAAATTGGTCAAAATTTCACAAAAATAGTAATATCTCCAAAAATATGGGTCAAATTTCAAAATTTTACTCACCATTATCGTAGGCCATTAAATTATCTATCTTATGACACCCATTTTTTTGAAATCCATTCAGGGGTTCCCAACTTATAACCATTTTTATAAAAGATATATCCGGAACTTCCGATGTCTATATCTCCTATACTAGATCCGAGCGACTTTTTTTGATAATTTTATATTTTTTTGTTTTTAACCCCCTTTTAGGAAAAAAAAAAAAAATAAAATTGGACAATGTCAGCTAAAGTAAACCTGTTCCGCATTGCCAAAGCGATTGTTCAAAAAACGGATCAACGCAGTAACGTTCAAATTTTGATATTTTAATAATTTTAATTATTTTATGCATTTTCGAACGAACTCCGTCACACAGCTTTCTCTTTAATCTTATCACACCAGCCAGAGGTCAGTAGGATTGGATATTTTTTGATTTGGATTCAACTCAATGACAACGAATAAATCCTATGGCATAAGTTTTTTTTAAAGCAAACTTTATTTGGTGTTTGGAATAAATATGTACATAATCAAAAAGTATCGCTTGTATCTGGCTTCGGAGATATAGTCATCGGAAGTTGCGGATAAAGCTTTTGTAAAAATATTAAGTTGGGAAACCCTGAATGGATATCAAAAATATGGGTGTCAATTAATGGCGTACTAAAATGGTAAGCAAATCTTAAATTTAACCTGTAGTTTTTCAAAAACCGTTATTTTTTCCAAAAAAATGTGTTAATAACCTTTTTGAGCATGTTAAAGCTTAATTTATTATTTAATTAATTTTTTCAAATTAACCCCTTTTTTCGGGAAAACAAAAAAAAAAAATTATTCAGTTAATTCGTATGAACAACCGGTGTTTCATATAGCGATTGAAATATATTTTAATATCGATTCGTCCTACGTATAAGTTGGTAACTCGAACTATCAACTTTTAAAAGGACAGTGTTTACCAAAATCTGAGCAGTGAACTCTATTTGGTGACAATTTTTTGAAGCTCCAGCTCAAAATTTGAGAGATTGTCAACTGTTCTAAGAGTTACAACTTCGGTGTATATAGGTGCGGTCTCCATGCAAGAACTTGGGACCTTAGATTAAAAATATATTGCAAAAACTTTTTCTTATGGTTTTTGTTGATTATTTCATTTATCAACTTATGCATGGGACTCAAAAAACAATTTGTGTTGGTAACTACATGTACAAAGTTATAAGGTAATTTTACTTAAAAAAGACTCAGCTATAAATACCAACTTATTACCCAAAATATTTTACTCAATTCGCGTTGATAAATCAAAATACCAAACATTTATCTACAAAAAAAAGTCTTTCAAAATGTTTGCACTTCAACATACAACTACAAATATGTATAATAATGCCGCTGAAGACAAGTTGGTAACTTAAGCAACAACTCACATGCATTTGTTTTGTCCAAATTATAACTTTAAGTTGTTAAATATCTCAAGAAATCTGCTTGCAATAGCCTCAGTGATTTAATAGTCGAAAGACCTTCATTTCATTTACATTACATACAAATCTGTACACAACTTTGTTTTTATGTTTTATTTTTATAACGAAAATAATACTAAAATGGACTTTCTGAAGAATGACGATTTTCGAGTTACCAACTTATACGTTGGACGTTTCGATATGTATTTATTATAATGGTAAGGATATTGTCGAAGAAAAGAAAATCAAAAAATACAAAAAACTTTCAAAAATTCATCAAAATTATTTTATTTTTTTTGGGTAAGAGAGGGTTAGTATGAAAAAGTTTTTTACAAATATTACATAATTTTAAGGGGAATGAATTGAGCTTTCTTAAAAGGACGTGACACCTTCAAATTTTCAAGAATTAAAAAATTTTTTTTTGACTGTTTCTTGTTTAAAAAATACGTTTTTAATAAAATAAACCTCAAACTCGGCTTACAAAATATATAGCGAGCATTTTAGTAACATCGTGTCAAAGTTATAGTACTTGAAAAGCTATAGTTAAAAAACTTTAAACGCGTGTTTCTCGAAACCACGTTTTTGGAGTTGGTGGGCATGATAAAAAAAAAACTACTGGACCGATCTTTCTGAAATTTCAATATGCTGCTGTGCACATATAAATGCCTTGAACGAACTACGGACAGAAAGATCTGTATTATATTTTTTGATTTTTGTCACAATTTTGGCCCGAATAATTGGCAATTTTCGAAAAAATGGCGCCATTTTGTTATTTTTGGACCAACATTTTTGCCTGTAGTTCATTCCCTGGCGGCTTTGATGCTGATTAAAACCTTTTATTTTTTTGTTTTTTTTAGATGTTCCAGTGAGCCTGTAGTTCATTCCCTGGCGGCTTTGATGCTGATTAAAACCTCTTACTTTTTTTTTTTTTTAGATGTTCCAGTGAGCTGCAATCATGCCCACCGTGATTTTTTGGTATTTTTTTCAAAAAATTCTACTGGTCATAAATTTCATAAAAAAATTTATTTAAAATATTGTTTTGTGTCAAAATATATGTGTTAAGTTTCAAAATGATATCTTGTTTTTTATAAAAGTTATACGCATTTTAAGACACGTAAGGTAACATTTTTTGAAGGTGTCATGTCCCCTTAATAAGTGATAACGGAAAAAAAAATTAATGAAAATTTTAGAAAAGCAAAATATCTCGAAAACTATGAGTTTGACTTCAAAAATGCATGCTTTTTTCATTTTTCAAAATAATATGAATGTAATTTTTTTTATTATATAATTTATTGTTTTCTCTAAATTTAAATTATTATTAAGCAATTACTTATAGCTATTAGAAAATTTTATTTATAGATAAAATAGTATATATTTTTCATATGACTAGTTATACGTTATTATTATTCATGGTAAACTAAATAAACAGCACTCTTCAGATCACGTCAAGACTGAGATATTTAACCCATAAATGCTGAAATTTATATTTTATCTTATGGTTTGTAACATAAAATGTTAAACGATTTCTATTTTAGAACGTTTGAAACCGTTATAGCGGCGCATTATCTGCATTCGCGCAAATTAGCTGAAGCGTAGATTAGCGGACACGCTAGCATATACTTAATGTATATATATTTTTTTTTAAATAAGCTTGTAAAAAGCGTAAAATATACTTAATGCATTAGTAAAATGCGGCGGTGACCAGCCGTCATTTCAGGTTTTGTTTCTATAAATGAAAAAAAAAAACAACAAAATATTAGCAAATGAAATATAATTTTGTATATGATAATTTTACCTTTATAATAATAATGCTCCAAACAAGGTTGTGACTGCCCACTTTTGGGTATGTCTTGTACAGAATTAGAATTTTGGCCAATTGTTAGTGTATTGTATTGCCAATACAGGTATACAGCATACAGGCAGTTAACGCATACGATTCTCGATTTTTCCATTTCATGACCTGAAGGCCGCCAAGCCAAGTGGATTGCTGAAATAGAAAAAACAAATTATGATATTTAAATCTGCCGTCTTTGGTAACATAAAACGTTAATTTTTAAGAAGTACCATTTGCAGTTTGAGGGAATGTGGCAATAGATAACATAAATAGTTTTCTATTTTCTGTATGGTTACTTTAAAGTATTTTGTTATACCAACGAATTGGAAAAAAATCATGTAACAATTAAATCTAATTTTTGACTTACCTGCAAACAGTGCTCTCAGTCCACATATGATCCAAACAAAGTTCTTGAACAATAGGTTTCGAAGGTTGTGACTACCCATGGTTTGTAAATTACATATGTAACTCAAGTCTCAATTTTTAATTTACTTACACGTACGTGGTACATTAAACTACGTCTGGCATGTTGATAAAAAAATAAATATGTATGTAGTTTGCTCACAACTTGAGTAAATACCTTAATAATTAAGATTTGTAAACCTATTAGATGATTAAAAGAGAAAAATTTAAACCAGAATAAGTAGTTAAATATGGCCCGCAACAATCTTTATTTCACATTATATTAGAATTATAATGGCTTAGAGAAGAGTTCCAGAGTCCAACTCAACTACAAAAAAGATCCAAAATTCTTTTAGATACGAAAGCGGCTTATTAAGCTTTAAAAACCGTCTTATACATGCCAATACCTTTGTATTAACAAAAGTTACAGCTGTTTGAAAAAAGTGCTTTGTTTGATAAAATAGTAATTATATAATTCTTTTCAGCTGACATAATAAAGTTTTGAAGATACCCTCTAAAACAGTCGTAATCATCATTAAAAAACGGTTTCTGAAACCCTAAGTCTGAATTGAAGCTAAGCCGTCATATTTGTAGTTCTACTACTTAACTACTAGACTATATTTTTTAGATTTCCAAAATTTTGAGCTTTTATCATGTAAATTAATTATTAAATTGCGATCACCCTATAATTGGTGTTGAGGTTGATTTTTAGCAAATTTTCGTTTTCAAGATAACTGCAAAAAACCAAGGCGTTCGTACGGGACAAAAGCGGAATTAGTTTTCGCGGTCAACAATTCAAACGCCGATTTCAGCGAAATCTGATGCAGTTTTTCAATGAGACTAATTTTTAAATTTTGTCCATTGATGTTTCTTAAAAATGGTTTTCACTTTACCCAAAAATTACTTACAATTTTCCTTACAACAAAAAAAATAATAAAAATAAAATAATATCACAGTTCGATTTCTTACATATACCACTATCTAAATAACAAAGTTTCGTGAAAAAATTAGCATTTGGGGTTGAGAAGTGGCCCGTTTGAGAAATTCTTACCCAGCTGTCTGTGCTGCCAAAAGTTTGTACTCCTTTTTGGGTTCAAACAAAGCGGAAAAAACGCTGATATAGGCGGAAGAAATACAAACTATGCACATAAAACGCACAAACCGCACTCAGAAAAACATTTATGTTACATGAAATGCTAGGTGCTTTGATTTTAAATAAAATAATATCCATAGGAACCATTTTTGTGTTCTATATAATTAAGATTTACTTTTTTTTAGGAATTTCACAGATAAATGTACTGCTTTTTGCCAAAGTTGTTTGTATTCCATATCGTGAACATCTTTTTTTTGTTATTTCACTAATAAATGTACGGTACAACGTGTGGTATGAGTAACATTAATTTATATTTACATTATTTATATTAATTTATAATATAAAAAATAAGTTGCAGTTAAAATATGTAGCTAACACTGAACTCGCTTTCTTCTAAATAATAGGTGTCCCGATGATAAGTCAGTAACTTTTAAAAAATTCAATATAGCACTTTTTGGAATAAGGCAAGAGATATCGAAATTAGCCATTTACTAAAGCCTTGAAATGGATAAATGCAAGCTATGTTTTAAAAAAAAAGTTCAAAAGTAATTAAAAAATGTATGAGAACACATTTGTATTTCTCCAATATCTTTAAAAGAGGGTGATTTACGACCTTCTGAGCCTTATAATATAATATGTAGTTATGTATATATATTTTTTTTACTAAAATTCAACCAAATTCTTCGAAATAAACTAAATTTGTTGTAGTGAAACTGCCTTTGAATATTTTTTTAAACTTTATTATAATTGCTTATCTTAAACAGCTACATAGTATGTATGTATACTAATTCTTGTCAAATTGCATCTGTTTCTTTTTACTTATTGGAATGTTTATTTGTGTTAGTAAACTTATGAATTTGTTTATTAATGTGCGTATTGTGCGTTATTGTGTACCCTAAATCAATGCGGACTGCGTATTGCCTAGAGAAATATCGAGTTCCAGCCAATGCGCTTCCCGAACAGTGCTGCTCAAACAGGCTTTTTGGTGCCAAATAAGCACTTACAGATTTTTTTGGCACTTAAAAAGAATTAATTTGGCACCCATTTTTTCCCAATTTTAGAACAGTGGGACAAGGAAAATTAATTTGGCACCCATTTTTTTCCAATTTTACAACAGTGGGACCACTTCGGCATTGTTTTCTTCTCAGTAAGTTTGATACTAATTCGAATTTTCACTTATCATACATACAGTACCAGGAGACCGATCAAGCTCGGTTTTTCGCTTTGAGGTTGAAAGAAGTTGATTATATATGAAAAATGTTGAAAAACGTTGAGAGAGGTTGAAACAGGTGAAAAAGTTTGATAAACTCGATGGTATATTAAAGTGTTGAAAAAGTTGAAGGTGATTAAAAAACTCGAAAAAAGTTGAAAGTCTCGGAAAAAGTTGAATGAGGTTGAAAAGCCGAAAAAAGTTGAATGTTGTTGAAAAAGTCCAAAAAATATGGAAAGTGTTGAAAAGTTGAAAAAAGTTGAAAGAGTTTGAATAACTCGAAAAAAGTTGAATGAGGTTGAAAACTGTTGAAACAGTTGAAAGAGTTTGAATAATGGAAAATTCGAAAAAATATGGCAAATGTGAAAAAAGTTGAAAGTGGTTGAAAAATGGTGAAACAGTTGAAAGAGGTTGAAAAACTTGAAAAAATTTGAAAGAGGTTGAAAAAGCCGAAAAAATATAGAAAATGTTGAAAGAGATTGGAATAACTCGAAAAACGTTGAATAAGGTTGAAAAATTCGAAAAAATATGGAAAATGTTGAAAATAGTTGAAAGAGGTTGAATATCTCGAAAAAAGTTGAATGAGGTTGAAAACTGTTGAAACAGTTGAAAGAGTTTGAATAACTCGGAAAAAGTTGAATAAGGTTGACAAATTCGAAAGAATATGGAAAATGTTGAAAAAAGTTGAAAACTGTTGAAAAAGTTGAAAGAGGTTGAATAGCTCAAAAAAAATTCAAGGAGGTTGAAAAACTCGAAAAAAGTTGAATGAGGTTGGAAAAGTCGAAAAAATATGGAAAATGTTGAGAAATGTTGAAAAAGGTTGAAAAATAATGAAGCAGTTGAAAGAGGTTGAAAAACTCGAACTAAGTTGAATGAGGCTGACTATGTTGAAACAAAATTTTATTAGGATCACTAATATAGTATACAAAATATAACATAAAATATTTTAAGCTTGTATGGAAGGTGCCACGCCCACTATTTAAATCCCGTAAAAAATCATATAATTTTAGATCTTATAGTGACCGACACCTCTACACCAAATTTAAAAAATATTACTCCAACAACACACTAAATATGACATTTAACGTTTTTTGCTTATATGGGAGGTGCCACACCCACTAATGCAATCTCGTCGATTTACATTTAATTTCAAAGCTTATAGTAACCGAAACCTATACACCAAATTTTGACGAAATTACTCCCACAGCACACTAAATATAACTATTAACGTTTTTTGCATGTATGGGAGGTGCCACGCCCACTGATTTAATCCCATTAAAATTCAATTAACCTTAAAGGTTATAGTATTCGCCATCTCTATACCAAATTTTATTAGGATCACTCATGCAGTGCACTAAATATAGCCTTAAACGGTTTTAGCTTGTATTGGAGGTGCCACGCCCACTAATGAAATCCCGTCGAATTTCATTTAATTTCAAAGCTCATGGTAACCGACACCACTATACCAAATTTCGAAAAGATTACTCCCATAGCTCAATAAATATAACACTTAACATTTTTTGCATGTTGGGGAGGTGCCACGCCCACTGATACAATCCCATCGAAATCCATTTAGTTTCAAAGCTTATAGTGACCGACACCTCAGCACCAAATTTAAAAAATATTACTCTCATAGCACACTAAATAGCATTTTACTTTTTTCGCTTGTATGGAAGGTGCCACGCCCACAGGCGCCATTGCGCCCACTTTTGGTTACAAGATACCTTATAGACAGTATATCTACTACATTAAACTTCATAACGATGGCGTTGTTAATTCTCTTTTTATAACGTTTATAAATATTGTGGGCTTTGCCACACCCTTCAACGAGTTTTCCCAGTATAGTGGCATAGTTTGCTATGATGACTGTATTTAGCGGTATTGTCCTTAAAATATTTATGAATTGAGTAATATTGAATCAAAATTTTCAATTGTTGAAAGATGCCACGCCCTCTGCTCCAATTTCGCCTACTTTTGGTACTATTGAAGATATTTATGATTTGCATCAGTCTACTAAATTTCGTCAAAATATCTTAAGTAGTTTCCGAGTTATCACGTTATAAAAATTAAAGTTTAGGGCTGTGCCGCGCCCCTGTTAGAGTCTTTAAAGACTTAAAAGCCCAATCTTCATTTTGTTTTCATATGCACCAAATCCGTAAGTTTCATCAAAATCGCTGCAGCCGTTTTCGAAATAAAGTTCAGTCGTATACATATTTATTTATTTAGTACCACACAGAAAAAAAAGATTCTATGATATCAAACAATTTCGTGTCCGATTTCAACGAATTTTTTGTATGATTTTCAGTCATAGAAACAGTTTGTCTGATATATCAAATCGTGATTTGTTGTTTTTCATCCTACAATTTTTGTTGAAACTTAAAATAAATTCGTTGATTTTAAAAAAACATTTGCAAATATTGCAAATATTTAATTCGTATTTTCAAGGAATTTTTTCTGTCAATCTTTGATTCAACTAAAACATTTTTTGCTTCAATTAATTCATTGGTTTTACTAACGAACTTTAATTAGAAAAATTATTTAGAGTTTTGGAAAATTCAACGAATTATAAAAATTAAAATTTGTTAAATTAAATAAATATTTCTGGCTTTAGTGAATTTTTTTTTTGCAGTATTGAACAATTGATAAATTGTTCACTTAATTCATTAAATTTACAAAAAAAACTTTGGTTCAAACATAGAATGAATGAGATAAATCAAGGAATTATTTTTACCATTTAGCAAATAAGGTTATAGGAGCATTAGAGGAAAAATTAGTTTAATGGAAGAATAAGTTACGAAAAAACATTGGTGCAAGCATAATACTTTAGGTATATCTAAGAATTATTTCTATATAATTCACCTAAAATGAAAAGAATATATTATTGAAAAGACAGAAACTATTTAAGAACTATTTAGCTCATTAGAGTGAAAAGTATGATTTGAAAAATCTTATAATCTTTTATATACAATTCATTTTTTGTCTGTATGTCTTTTATGGACGCGGAAACTATCCAACCGATTTTTGTGAAATTTGTAGAGTATGTTAATATCAATCAGGCAGGTGTCATAGGCTATAAAACTTTTGTTTAGGGTGCATATTTAGGGTGTCCCTCATACAAAAAATTTTTAAAAATACCATTTTCTCAAAGACCGCTTAATCGATTCTCATGGAATTTACAAAAAATGGCTTTTATATTAAGAGGCACAGAAAAGATCAAAAAAATTTATTTAAGGTGCATACTTAGGGTGGCCCTCATACAAAAATATTTTTAAATATCATTTTCACGAAGACAGGTTAATCGATTCACACCGAATTTACACCACGTAGCTCTTATGTTAAGAGGCATAGTTGAGACTACAAAACGTTTGTTTAGGGTGACCCTCTTTCAAAAAAATGTTTTCAATATCATTTTCTCAAAGACAGCTAAATTGATTCTCATGGAATTAACATCACATGGCTTTTATATGAAGAGGTACAGATTAGGTCGTAAAACTTTATTTAGGGTGCATACTTAGGGTGGCCCTCATACACAATATTTATGTGTATCATTTTCACGAAGACAGGTTAGTCGATTCGCACCGAATTCACACCACGTAGGTCTTATGTTAAGATGCATAGCTTAGGCTACAAAATTTTTGTTTAGGGTGGCCCTCACACTAAAATATTTTTTGAGTATAATTTTCTCGAAGACCGCTTAATCGATTCTCATGGAATTTACACCACGTGGTGGCCCTTATACAAAAATATTTTTAAATACATAGCATAGCTTTTGCAAGATTTTTCCTTACGCAAAATTTTTAAAATAGCTCCGCGTCTTATACTAGCAAAAGTAAGAAAATATTGAATTCCCTCCTTAGCATGCATTCGCAATACTTGAGCGCCCCCAATGCTATAAGCAAAACTGCAGGATTGACAACACTGCATTGGAATTGATATATTTCAATAATTGTTTTAAGAACCGGTTATACAATTTTAACCAATTCAAAAGCAAGTGTGTTTCGAGTGTTTATGTTAAATTTACATAAAAATAAAGTGACTTTTTCATTATAAAAAATAATTGATTTTATTTTATTGAAATAAAAAAAAAAATTAGGACGAAATTTTCTATTTAAGGTGCACAGGGTAATGCTATTGATAAAACTTAAACATATATGAGCTGGTTAAAAATTCCAAAGTTTGAATTGATTTTCCTAATTCAGTAACGAAGTTTTCTATTTGCACTAACTGTGAAACATTTAGCTGATTAAGCTAAAATATTTTGTTGTAAAATCAGATAATTTGAATTTGAAAATCTAACAAGTAAGGTGTTTTGATTTTGCAAATTTTTTCTTTAATTTAAAGAAATGAATAATTGAATTCTAGAAATTATATTCATAGAATTGCAATTATTTGATTTTACCAATTCTGTTTTTTCTGTGCAGGAGACCGACCAAAGTTCGGTTTTTCGATTTCAGGTTGAAAAAGTCGAAAAAATGTAATGCAATTGAATGAGATGTTGGAAATATTTAAAAAAATTAAATATGGTTGAAAAGCCGAAAACAAGTTAAAAAAAATTTGAAAGAAGTTGATTACACTAGTTTACAAGAAAAAAGATCTGGTTTCTCATAGACTTTTTTCGATGTATTTTGGGGCGTAGATTCCAAAAATGGCAACCATTTTTTTTCTTAAGAATCGTTTTCGAGATATCCTCAAAAAACCCCCTTTTCGGCACTTTTTTCATTTATTTGACTATATCTCCATAAACTTTTTTTCGACTCAAAAACGATTTTCAGCATTCGAAAGATATTTACATTCCCTTTCTAACGATATGCTCTTTGCTTGAATCGGATAAGGTTTGATGGAGTTACAAGCGCTCAAAGTCCAAAAAACTGACTTTTTTGGTCTTTTTTGAATGAAAAATTTTTTCTTTTTCATATTTTTAAAATTTTTAATGAAAGACTATTCTTTTGCAAATATTTTAAGTATAACTTTGCGAAAATCGGACAAAAAATGTAGAAGTTATTCGAAAAAACACTAAAAAACTTAATAAAATTAAACGATAATACATACGTTTTTTATTTAAAAAGAAACGGAGAATAAAAGTAAAGAGCCACACATAAACACAATCGTGTGTATTTTCGTTTAATTTTATTGCAAGTTTTTTAGTGTTTTTTCGAATAACTTCTACATTTTTTGTCCGATTTTCGAAATTATACTTAAAATATTTGCAAAAGAATAGTCTTTCATTAAAAATTTTAAAAATATGAAAAAGAAAAAATTTTTCATTCAAATGGAGCAATTGAATTTGAGTGATTTTCAAAAAAGACCAAAAAAGTCAGTTTTTTGGACTTTGAGCGCTTGTAACTCCATCAAATCTTATCCGATTCAAGCAACCAGCATATCCTTAGAAAGGAAATACAAATATCTTTCGAATGCTGAAAATCTTTTTTGAGTCAAAAAAAAAATTTATGGAGATATTGTCAAATAAATGAAAAAAGTGCCGAAAAAGGGGTTTTTTGAGGATATCTCGAAAACGATTCTTAAGAAAAAAAAATGGTTGCCATTTTTGGAATGTACGCCTCAAAAAACATGGAAAAAAGTCTATGAGAAACCAGATCTCGAGATCAAGCCCAAATTTGTAAACTAGTGTTATACAGGGTGTTTTTTTTAGAGGTATAGAGCTTCGAATTGAAATAAAACACAAGAAAATCGTTTTAATGTCCATCAATTTGGCTTTATTGGAAGGATAATTTTATGCCATTAATGTTTAAATATGATTTCGGGCATGTGGCCGCCGCGGCTGGCTCGAATAAAGCCAATTCTACAGGTCCAATTTTGAACCACTTTTTCGAGCATATGGGGCCGTATGTCGGCAATAACGCCACGAATGTTGGCTTCCAAGTCCCCTAACGTTTCTGGTTTGTTGGCGTAGACGAGCGACTTCACATATCCCCAAAGAAAATAATCCAATGGTGTCAAATCACACGATCTTGGTGGCCAATTGACAGGTCCATTCCGCGAAATTATGCGCTCATCGAATGTTTCCTTCAATAAATTGATTGTGACGTGCGCTGTGTGGCATGTAGCGCCGTCTTGTTGGAACCACAACTCATCCACATTCATGCCATCCAATTCGGGAACAAAATAGTCGGTTATCATGGCTCTATACCGGTCTCCATTAACGGTAACTGACTCTCCAGCATTATTTCGGAAGAAGTATGGCCCAATGACTCCACCAGCCCATAGAGCACACCAAACAGTCAGTTTTTGTGGATGTAATGGCGTCTCAAGGGTCTCATGTGGATTCTCTTCACTCCAAATGCGGCAATTTTGCTTGTTGACGTAGCCATTCAACCAAAAATGAGCCTCATCACTGAACAAAATTTTGCGATGAAAATCAGCATCGAGATCAATCTCATTTTCGGCCCATACACCAAAATCACGACGCATTGCATGGTCTCGCGGCTTTAATTCTTGCACAAGCTGGATCTTGTAAGGTCGCAAGCCAAGATCTTTGCGCAAAATCTTCCATAAAGTTGATGGACAAAGCTCCAATTGCTGTACACGGTGGCGAATCGATTCATTCGGGTCCTCTTCAACATTTTGCTCTACAGCGGCAATTGTTTCTTCGGTGCGCACTGTTCGACGTCTCTGCGGATGCGTATTATCACATAGAGTAAACGTAGTGCGAAAACGACCCATGGTTAACCGAATTAATTGCTCTGATGGACGAATATGTCGACGGACATAATGGACGGAGCTTGCGGTAAACTTCGCGAACTGAACCATTATTTTCGAAATAAATTTGCACGATTTGCAAGCGTTGTTCTTTTGTCAACCTGTTCATGATGAAATGGCAAACCAAACTGAACATAAATGACATTAGAGTTGCCAGATTTGACCATAAAATGCCAGTTTTATCTCTATTCGAAAAACAAACCTCTAAAAAAAACACCCAGTATATGAAAAATGTTGAAAAACATTGAGAGAGGTTGAAGCAGGTGAAAAAGTTTGATAAACTCGATATATATTAAAATGTTGAAAGAGATTGAAAAGCTCGAAAAAAGTTGAAAGTCTCGGAAAAAGATGAAAGAGGTTGAAAAGCCGAAAAAACTGGAATGTGGTTGAAAAAGTCCAAAAAATATGGAACGTGTTGAAAAAAGTTGAAAAGGTTGAAAAATATTGAAAAAGTTGAAAGAGTTTGAATAGTTCGGAAAAAGTTGAATAAGGTTGAAAAATTCGAAAATATATGGAAAATGTTGGAAAAGGTTGAAAGAGGTTGAAAAATGTTGAAACAGTTAAAAGAGGTTGAATAACTCGAAAAAAGTTGAATAAGGTTGAAAAATTCGAAAAAATATGGAAAATGTTGAGAAAAGTTGAAAGAAGTTGAAAAATGTTGAAACAGTTGAAAAAGGTTGAATAACTCGAAAAAATATGGAAAATGTTGAGAAAAGTTGAAAGAGGTTGAAAAAGTGAGACAAATTTGGGAAATGTTGAGAAAAGTTGAAAGAGGTTGAAAAATGTTGAAACAGTTGAAAGAAGTTGAAAAACTCGAAAAAAGTTGAATGAGGTTGAAAAAGTCAATCAAATATTGAAACCGTTGAAAATATTTGAAAAATGTAAAAAATCGTTGAGGAAAGTTGAAAGAGGTTGAAAAATAATGAAGCAGTTGAAAGACGTTGAAAAACTCGTTGAATGAGGCTGAATATATTGAGACCAAATTTTATTAGGATCACTCCTTTAGTTTGCTAAATATGGCATCAACGTTATAAGTTTGTATGGGAGGTGCCACGCCCACTAATGAAATCCCATCAAAATTCATATAATTTCAAAGCTTATAGTAACCGACACCTCTACACCAAATTTAAAGAATATTACTCCGATAGCGCACTAAATATAACATTTAAAGTGTTTTGCTTATATGGGAGGTAGCACACCCACTGATGTAATCTCGTCGATTTTCATTTAATTTCAAAGCTTATGGTAACCGACACCTCCACACCAAATTTAAAAAATTTGACTCCAAGAGCACACTAAATGTAGCCTTAAACATTTTTTGCTTGTATAAGAGGTTCCACGCCCACAAATGCAATCCCGTCGAAATCCATTTAGTTTCAAAGCTTATGGTAACCGACATCTCTACACCAAATTTTAAAAAAATTACGCCCATAGCACACTAAATATAACACTTAACATTTTTTGCATGTAGGGGAGGTGCCACGCCCACTGATGCAATCCCATCAAAATCCATTTAGTTTCAAAGCTTATAGTAACCGACATCTCCTATACCAAATTTAAAAAATATTACTCTCATGGAACAATAAATGTAGCTTTTAACTGTTTTCGCTTGTATGGAAGGTTCCATGCCCACTGGTGCCGTTTCGCCCACTTTTTGTTACAAGATACCCAATAGCCCGTATATTTGACATGTCAAATTTCATAACGATTGCGTTGTTAGTTCTCTTATTATAACGTTTATAAATATTGTGGGCTGTGCCACGCCCTTCAACGAGTTTTGCCAGTATAGTGGCATAGCTTGTTATAATGACCTCATTCAGCGGTATTAACTCTAAAATTTTTATGAAAATCCTCGGTGCCGTTTTCGAGTAATATCGAATCAAAGTTTTCAATTATTAAAATATGCCACGCCCACTGTTCCGATTCCGCCCACTTTTGATATTTATGATATGCACCCGTCTATCAAATTTCGTTGCAATACCTTAAATGGTTTGCGAGTTATCACGAAATAAAAATTAAAATTTAGGGCTGTGCCACGCCCCTGTTAGAAACTTGTAAAACTTTAAACCTAGTCCAATCTTAATTTTGTTCACATACGAAATCCCGAAGTTTTATCAAAATCGCTGCAGCCGTTTTCGAAATAAAGCTCAGCCATATACATATATGTAAATATACAATTTTAGCTCGTTTAATAATAGTAGATACTGAGATTGACAAATAATTTGAACAAAGCATTTCAGAGTGAAAATTCTAAAATTTATAGATTGCCGTTAATGTAAAAATGTAAAACTTTGTTAAAAAAAATTTATTGACGAATATAATTTTAAATCAAACAAAAGACAGTGTATTTACTGACGACAAATATATATCTGTAGGGCCCAAGGCAGAAATGGCTCTTAATAGATATTCGGATGCTGATATCAACTAAATAAAGTACATATCATGCAAAACTTTGTTCTGAAATTATAAAAAGATTTGACTTTGCGGATGAAACTTTAACTTAACTGAACTTCAAAAATTAAATCCTCAGAGCCTGGGAAAGAGTATGGTTCCAATACCTGTGACGTAAACAGTGTTATCCACCAAAAAAATTTTTGTGATACAAACTTCTATTGAAAGTTTGGGTGTTCTTTATTAATAGCAAATCCATTTTTAACTTTAATACATACATATGTCCTACAATGTAATTGTTTAATTTAATAATTATTTTTGTTGTTTTTAACGATTAAATAAATAAATTTACTGCTGACCTTTGTTAAAAAATTCCACAACCGAAAAAATGTCACATTAGGGTCAGTTATTTATGTATCCGAGAAAATCAGAAATTAAATCAAAAGATTCAAGGTTTTCTTAGCTTTCTCCAAACTTGTATATGACAAAACTTTGCTTTTTATGCAGTTCCAAACTGTTTATATTCGGTACACACTAGGGATGCCAATTTTCGGGATTTTTTTGATCCCAGGATTTTCGAGATTTGAAAATGCGATCCCGGGATCCCGGGACTTAAGAATTCTAAAAATTATCAATATAAATTTACCTATACGTCGGGAAAAGCTAAAATAATTTGACTATTTATAACGTGGCAATACTATTTATTTAAAAAAATAAGTATAAATACTAAAAACTTCTTCATAACAGTTAAAAAACTAAGAAATTAACATTACAAAATATAATTTTTTGTTAGGTATCACACATTCTTATAAATACATATATTATTATACGTTAGAGTAATGAAGTCTTTTCATTATGAGGAAATATTTTTATAAAATTAAATTGGATATAAAATCTTCCCATTCTTTTTTACAATATGACCCTAAAAATATTAAAGCATTCAGTGTATCATCCTCTAAGCGTGGAGGATGAGAAGCACTTTCCTGCTTTAACACTTGTCGGCTCAATTGTTGCCAGGAAGTTAAAATCTTTTTGTAAATAGAAGCCCATGTCCCCACCATCACAAAATATATCTATTGCTTTATTTAGAGCATCGACTAAGGAATAACTTGTCCTATCAAAGGAATTTCAGGTAGTGTTATTTAAAACAAAACGTAATTTTTCTTTTTAACTTGCGGGTGGATTTAAATTTCTTATTTCAGTGTTATCGATATCATCGGTTTTGGAGTTAGTCTCGTTTTTTAATTTGAACAAAATATCATATAACTGTTTCTTTATAATTGTTAGTGATGGGGCTTTAGAAAAGTCAAACTTTAGCTTATAAATATTGTCAGGATTCATTAAATATAAATGAAATGTCAGATAAAACAGTTCTTCTTTGCTTGATTCTCTCTATAATTTGATAAAATAAAAGATTGCAAAAAGGAGATTTATTTTGATTGATTTCATCTAGCATGAAATTTAATGCTATGTCCTATATAGATCCATATCACGAGCACATATGGCTTCAATAATTACTTTAATGGGTTGAAGTACATTTACTACATCTTTTAAAACTTTGAATTCATGATTCAATAGTGAATTGTACTTATTTAATTAATCCCGGGATTCAATGGCATCAATCCCGGGATTTTCGGGTCTCAAAAAAGGCCGGGATCCCGGGATTGGCATCGCTAGTACACACACATAAATAGATATTTTGTCTATTTCTTCAAAGTTTTATTTTTTTTCTGCTCATATAAATTATAATAGAAAACAAACTGACTGTGCCGTTCGCAGGTTTGTTCTAGGAAGCTGAAATTTTGGGAGAATATAGGCACATAGGACCGCAATTTTTTTTAAAAAAAACCTCCTTCGGGTGTATTTGGTCCGCATTTTTAGCCACACGAATAATGTGGGCGTGGTTTGACAGCCGTGAGTTACATCTCCCATATGAAAATATCTAAATCGCTATATCTTGGCAGACTTTCTAAAACAGTAATTCGGTTTTTTCGTTAAATTTCAACGAAATCGGACATAAACTGTGCCTGCGCCGCTTACAGGTTTGAGCCAGGAAGCTTAAATATTGGGACAATTATTTTATTCCTCAAATAAATATAATAATAATAATAATAATAATATAATTTGCCTATAAAATATAGGCAAAACAAAAATAAAGTCCATCTACAAAATCTTCAAAATAAACACCCTAATCATTATGTGTAATGAATTATTTCCAAAAAACAAAATCCTCATACTTAGATTTTTGTGTACACCTAAACTTACAGTAATCCCTAGTAACATTGTATAACCTAAGTGCCGTGCGCAATAACACTTGAAGTACTCAGTACTCCCTTGAACAAATACAAAGGAACGTGTCATAAACGTGCCGTGTGCAAAGCTTATTTTTCCCGAAACTATTGAAGGAAATTTCAATCAAAATAGTATTTATTAATAAAGTTCGTAGGGTTAGTCGATTTTCTTTCAAACGCACTAAATACAATATGTGAGAGGAGACTTCTAAGATATTAATAACAAAAAATTATAACGCACACTACATTACCGTATCATGGTCTTGAATCGGTTTAAAAACGCAGTTACGTATACAGTACATTTGCACACCGCACTAACATCAACATAGCGTAACATCAGACCGAGTGCACGATCACAACTTACCCAATTCCATATCTATAAAACTACGAACGCCGGCTGTCTGGATCAGTAGTTGTGAATTGCGATCATCGAGCTCAGGTTGAATACAAAGTAATTGAAGTTTACTTAAGCTGATAAAAAGTTGAAGAAAACAATCCAAAGCAAAAAGAAATGCCAGGCCCAGGAGAGAAATGTGGATGTGGAAGCGGTAAGTTAGCTAGAAAAATTCTCAAATTTAATTTATAGATAAAGAAATTAACTCGCCATAAGTGACGTCATAATGATGACTACCAATTAGAACAAATGTGTTTTGTTTCTTTATTTAAAAAAAAAGTTATTGTTGGTTGTCAGTGGTAATTTTTTCACATCTGTTTTCTTTTTTTAAGGTTGCAAGTGTGGTAGCCAAACCCAGACAACTGGAGGTTGCCCCTGTGGATCCGGCTGCAAATGTGGATCGGCTAAGAAATGAATACCATCAAGAACTGAAAGGAGTTCTGTATGTGAAATGACTTAGCAAATTAAATTAAGACTTTTTAGCAGTAGGTTAAACTTAGTATAGAAAAGTAAATAAACTTATGTTACAAGAAACATAAAGTAATTTGGTTTTTAATGTTTCATTGTTCATGTTTAATAATAATTTGGCATAAAAGCTAATGCGACTGAGCTTTCACCCGCAATACCTTCGAGACCATTTAATTTTTGTAGAACTGAGAAAAGATCTTCAAAATTAACAAACACAATGTGAAGTGAAAATATGTTTTTGGTGACACCACAACAGGCATAAGAATAGAAGAAATAATGCCCTCAAAGAAAATTCTTCCACTCCATTGTCCTTAAATTAACAACGCGGAAGCAATTGATGGTGTACTACAATCGTTTCTGACCACGACTCCACTAGTTCAACAATGAAAGTGGACGCTGAAAATCGGATGCAAAATTTCTGCCCCCTAGGCGGTTGGGGTCCTGAGAACGAGCGATATTTTGATCTGAAAATAGCCGTTTTTAGTCCAGTTAAAAAGTTTTAGTCCTCAAAGCCCACAAATCCATATTCAACGTTATGGATATCCATTTTTTTGTTTGTGTCTTACGTGTGTCATAATACTTTAAACAGGTTTTATTTTGTAGGTCTTTTTGTAACCTGGGAAATGGGCCACCATCCTGTAAAAATGGTTAACCAGACCCGGAGCTTAATAGAAATCGAACTCGTCTGTTTTCGCATAAGCAGTGTTTTTCGCGAACTTTGACCTAACAGTGCTCAGGATCCCAATCACTTTGGCAGTTATAATTTGGGCAGTGGTGCTATCTATCAAGGTACTATGCCGAGTTACAATATGAGCATAATCGTATAGTTTTTAAATTTCATACGTATGTTATAAGTTCATATGTATGTATGTAAGTACATACATATAGTCACCTAACATCCAAAAATACGTAACAACCGAATCACGAAGGCATTTTTTTTAAATCTGCTTAAAACACAACGTTAATTTTTGTTAATAAAATCGGTATTATTGGACATATGACTTAAAAACTTTGTAGGGACATGTATTTAAGTCAAATGCATCATAATCAATCAACTCTAGATTTTGAACCCACCGTGACATGTAATATGATTAAGAAACAATAAATATGGAATTAAAAAAAATTGTGATTTTTATCCTATCGAATTACATCCCAAATAATTCCCCATTCAAGCTTGGTTAAGTTACTAGTCCAGGAGAAATAGGGTTTGAACAACAAAATAATTCATTACAGCAATCTGACAGCGGAATATTGTTGAACAAGCTTTTTTAAAAGAGGACAAAAAAATCGAACCGACAGCAGCTATCCGGGGTGGAATGGGGTTCATTTTTAGAGGTCGAACACAGTTTTTCACGATTTCTGGCTAAACTGTGCATCATATCAAAAAAAGTTAGTGCAAAAGTTGTAGGAAATAAGAAGATCTACAAGTTTTGTACTGATCATTTTCACCTTAACCTCAAAATTTTTCGAAAAAATGACTGAAAACCGGTTTTTTGGTTTTTAATTTTTTTATTTGACAAAAAATACTTTTCAGTGTTACACAAAGGCAGTAATTTTTTAAGACGGAAATATTCAGAGGTTGTTGTTCAATTTAATTTTTAAGCTAAAAAAACCGAAATTTTTAACTGAGATTCCTCTTAAAACTACACCTCCTTAGGAGTTCTGTTTTGGCTCACTTACTCGTTGTTATGGGTTCTTTAGATAAATGGTAAAAAACAGGTATACTGAAATGGAAAAATTGACCGAAAAATTGAAAATCTGTGGTCTCTCCTCGATTAGAGTTTTGGTGTTACCTGTGTAACAGCTCAGATCCCTTATTGTTTTCACTGTATTTACCTTAATACACTATAATTTGAAATTTTCAGTGCCACTACAGAAATTTACATTAAAAAAATAAATGAAAAAAAAAATTTTTTAATTTTTGGTCCAAGAATTATCAAAATTTTTTTTCTCAGCTATTTTTTTAATGGAAATTTAAATATGAAAATCAATTCAGGGTTCCCAACTTATGATTTCATTAAAAACTGTGTCTCCGACGTCCGATTTCTTAATCTCCGAAACTAGATGCGTCCGCAAACTTTGAATTCTGTATACGTTAGTATTAAAAGTAAGTAAGTAAAATAGGTTTTTGCAAAAAACTTTTGATTCCATATTCGTTGTCGTTTTTTTCGTGGTTCTTGTTCATTAAATGGGAAATTCAAAGCTCTTAATTGCAATATCCGATATGCTATTACAAATCATTGAATTAGTTAAATAAGATGCTCACTCTGATTACTCCAATTATTTGGGATAAAAGATCTTAAACTGGAACTAAAAAGATTTAGCTTAGCAAAGCTATTAGCATTGAATGCTGAATAAATTTTTTTCTGCATAGGGTTTCGCCTATTCGGAGTCAAATCCAAACTTTAATTAGTATGAGTCTAAACGAGATAGTCCACATCGTGATTATCTGGATAAAATTTCGAACAATTTCCTTAAATATATGACCAAAACTGCCACTTTTCATTTTATTCCTGGATAGCACTAATACTAAGCTGAAATACAGAGGTAAAAAACCGTTTGAAATAACGTTCAAGTCTAGGATGCAAAAATATTTTTCAAAATATCTAAAAATGTGTGTATTTATGTATGGATACATACATATGTACATATGTATTTATTTACAAAGGTAACGAACATGATAAGCAACATTTAAAATAAATAGTTTAACCGCGAATTTCAGCTCTATTATCACTTGATTCAGTTTCTATTGGGTAAGCCCATTGTTACTAAACTCATTTTATTATTGGAGACTCATTTTGAGACCTGTTCATTTGATGATTATGTTCTGTGTGAGTCTTTTAACAAAGTCAACATTGAAAAAATTGGCCATTAAAGTCAGCACTGATTTTTTTGGTGGACGGCAGTGGCGCATCCCAGCTTCCTGACAACAAACGTTTGGAAAACAATCAAATGTCGAGGTGCACGCCTTAGGATGCAAATCAAAAATAGGTGGTGGTGGTGCCGTACACTCCAGGTACTCTGTTACTGAGAAAATTATTTTTTAGTTAATTTTAAGCGAAAATTTTAAGGAAAAAAATGCTTACAGTAGTTGAAGGAGCGCTTGACTGGCAAGGGTACAGTTTCCAATTCAGGTTGCGATGTACGACAGTAACGTCGACGTCCATCCGGACAACAGACTCGTGGCCAACAATCGTTATCAGTTTCACATTCCTGCACATCCCACCACAGCTCGGCAAGTGGACGAGTTGGACATTTGCGTGGTATTACACCAAGTATTGCTAGATAAAGAACAATTTACAGTTGTTAAGAAACTTAATTGGTTTTTTTAACTTACGCATATGAGACGTTTCCTCCAGAGGTTTTTGTATGCCCGAGACACAACTACTTGCTCCAAATATTTCACAGCAGAGTTCCTCTCTGTTCCAGATGCGACAATCTTTGTCAATCTTACAGATCTTAGGAAAAAGTTGAAAGCGCACCTCACTTTCTCTTGGACAATTAAAACGCTCCCGAAGAGATTGTAAAGTGGCCCGTTTGCCCTTTTCTTTTTCAAAGTCAGATTTCATTTCATTGGTTTTAGACGGGTTAAAGAAATTCACTGTGGGCAAAGCAATGCGGAATGGACCATCGTTGCTTTGGGCCTTATTGGTTTCTATTGGCAGCTTTATTGCTTTTAAAGGTTCTTTTTCAAGTTGAGATTTTTGGTAACTTTGTTTTTCCTCAAATTGCACAGAGATAACTGGGATTGGCGTGGTACTTGTAAATGACTTATACTTTTTTGGTGGCTTTCTAGATGAAGCTGTTGGAGAAACTGCTCTGGACAAGTTACCAAAAATTTGGGGTATTAAATCAAAAGGATTGCTAATTTGAAAATTGCTGGGGAAAAATGGGTGGGGTGCTGAAATTAAATTAAATAAAGTTAATGTCATGATTACGAAGTGACTCGAAAAATTAGAATTACTCATTTTTATGAAAATAACCTATCTTAGTCTTACGCCCAAAGCAAATGTCAGGAGACCATCAATGATGTAAGATCTACACAGGTGCACTATAAAAAGCTAATGTTTTGAAAAAAAGAAAATCGTTAATCCAGCAGAAGATGGAAAAACTTTGCTATTGTGTCTTTGACCAGAGACGATTAATTTAGGAGACTTTGCAAGTTTTTTTATGTTGCCATCAACATGAGGTGAGACTATCAGACTCAACCCACTCGTTACGTTTTGGGTGTGAAAGTGTTCTAACCTTGTTCTAACTCTCTTGTCTACCCATCCTTAGCTGGCACACCAGTTGTCAAAGGGTCACCCCCTGAAGTATAAGCTTTGAAAAAAAAATCTGAAAGTGCAATAATTTCTAATTTATTTCATATAGCTCACGTATCGCACATGTGTTAATTTATTTAAAAAAAAAATGTTTAATAAAAAATTGTGCTTCATATTAAGCCTGGTTCACTGCTTTTGAATACAGCTGAGTTTTTTTTTTAATATTATTTATTCACATTTACAGCATATAATATTTTATGTACATAAATACATACATACATATGTATAATGCATACACTTGCTGTTCGTTTTGGTCTAAAAGCCACCACGGATAAAAGTGTAAAATAAATAATAAAAAATAAAACAATGCCCAGATCCATTTCAAAATTGGGTCTAAATGAGGCAATTAATGATTATGAGTTAATGCACAACTACAACAGTATGTAGATAAAACTAACTTTTTAGAAATTTTTCTTAGGAATGTGTGAATGCTTACAGGGTGCGTATTTATTTTGTTAGTGTATTGCCTATCAACACTTTTACTTGCATGTAACATAGTACCTCCGCTATTCTGGACCGGCAAAGACGGATTGTGCTTTTGTACCCAATGACTATGGGTCTTTAAGTATATTATCCATCTTATAAATAATGTCCGAGAAAATTGTATGTCTAATTATATAATCTGATATTTATTTATTAATAAGTTAAGTTTATGGAATCTTAAATCCTTACTGACTATGACATATACTAACAATAATATTAAATAAAAAAATAATAGTAAAATAAAAAAAAAAACAAAAGTTTAATAAATGGCAAATAATAAATTCTTCATATACGACAATGTACAAGAGAAATAAATGGAGTAGGTAAGAGCTAATCCATTAAATTCTCTCTGGTACCGGATTAAAGGCGAATTCGAAGAGAAATTACTCCTGCATAGACCCTCATGAAAAATTTCCATAATAATTTCCTTTTTTCTTGTTTTCAAATTGTCATTGCTATCAGCCGACCATGATGAAAACCATTGATGACATTCGAGTTCATTTTGACCACCGGCGTTTAACTCTTATTTGCCAATTAGATTTTTTAAAGCTTTCAATTCTGTTAACCATTTCTTACTTAAGTATGTAGTAGCATGACATTTTTCAATTTTAGTGGTTAGGCTATTGGCAAATTACTTAAAACAGAGACAATAGCGGCTTCAAGATAGTAATTATTTTTCATCTCGTAAAGCACAAAGTCTAGAGGTCCTCCTAGGCTCCACTCTGGGTACCTTCTTATTTTCAATATTCATGAATTAAATTTTTTATGCTAATACAAATGTTTAGACAAAAAAACTTCACAAAGACTTAGAACATTCGATAAACATCATTATTGTACAGTATTGTTCAACAATTTAAAAGCTTATTGCAGCACTGGATTAAGGTAGGGCTAGAGGAGACTATAGCCCCGGGCCCCGAGCTCAAGAGTCTCCCATCATGTTTTGTGGAAACTGAATTTAATTTTTTGTTCACACAACAAAGTCTACTCGGAGTTCCATGAACGCCGCCATTTCAATTATTTTTGAGATTTGCAATAGCAAAAACGTTTATGTATATTGTATAAATGACCTTTTTTAGGATATCCAAAAAACTATTTTAAATTTTCTTTTTATGAAAAGAGACCTGTCCTCGTTTTCAGTCGCGAGCCACGCAAAGTCTTAACCTGGCGCTAGCTTCTTAGTACTTATCTTCCAAATGATATTATTTTTTGTTAACGAAAGGCAAATTTCTACGTTCCTTTGAATTGTAATTTGAAACAAACTGGTTGCGCCGTTCACAGGTTTGATCTAGTAAGCTGAAATTTTGGGAGAATTTTCTTCAAACTCGATTCTATAATATAGGCCTATGGGACCGCAAAAAAAATCCTTTCGGGTGTATTTTGTCCTCATTTTGAGCCAGGTGCAAATTGTGGGCGTGGCTTTCACAGCAATAAATAGCACCTCCCCATTTCAACGAAATCGAACACAAAATCTGTCCGCACCGCTTACAGGTTTGACCTAGAAGCTCAAATTTTGGGACAATTTTTTTTAAACCTCAAGCTAAAATATAGGCAAAAAAATAAAAACAATCAAAAAAAAACTTAAAATAAACACTTATATTCAAAAAAAAAAAATATCGAAGCTTGCGAAAATTTCAATTTTGGTTTTTTGTTTGAAAAAAGATTTGACGTCGAACTTCACTGTTTCACATATTTTTATATAATTTCAGAACTGTAAACAGGTTCGCACAGAATAAAAGCTTCGTATAAGCAAAGAAACTTCTTGTAAAGGTTTAATTTTAAAACTATAATTTGTTTATTTGTGCTCTTCATGTGAAATGCTCTAAAGAAAAAAGGTTTATATGTGGATCAAGTACCTATGAAAGGTGATCATTATTCATCTTGAATGACAAAGTTCAAGTAAGCTGTTTGCTCAAGTTTCTATACGGTCTAAAGTATCAGATTTTAGTTTAACATTTGCTTTTCTGAAAAGCAATAAAAGAAACAAGCTAACAGGCGTCAAGTTCATGACCAACTGACTTAACATGACTAACGATACGTTGATTTTTATGGGTCACATTTACATGCATATAACTTGCTTAGACTGAATGATATTAAATTTTTCTCTGTGCTACAATTAATGAGAAATCAATGAACCAAATAAAAAATCTACATAACACAAACCATTTCTAATCAAAACAAATTAAGTTTTCAGCCGCTTTCAATAAAATTTTAAATCGTTTTTTGATCTAATGTGAAATACAAGGTGTCCGCAGGTGTGTATACTACTTTCTTTGGTTATATATTTTGGTTAAATGAAAGATAATGGGTCTAATGTTTAATGTTGGCAATTATGAGCACATTTTGACAAGTTTCACCCGGTATTTCATTAATTTCATCACGAGTATTTTGTGTGAGTTGCTCAAGGGCTTGCATAAGCCTTGCTCTTCAGATATCCCCACAAAAAGGGTCTTTAAGACCCGTGGAGGGCAGTTAACAACAACGTTGAATTATTGAATATTTTTTCATTAGAAATTTGCCACGCTTTGCTCCAAGAATGCGAAATATGAACTGTCAAAACTAATATTTACCAAAATGCCGGCAAACGAAGTATACACCTTCCAGGCGGACACCCTGTATATGACGAAGCCCATGTATGTATACGAGAATTTTTTTCGAAACTAATGTAGGGTTACCAGATGACCTGCCTACAAAAGTAGTTTACCTCAAAAGTTGTAAATTTGTTTACTAAAAAAAAGGTCCTCACCCTAGCAAAATTAAATAAATTTTGCAATAAATTAAAATCACCTACACATGCTCTCATATTTACTAAAAAATAAGTGTGAACGCGCATTATCTCTGTTCTAGTGACTCTGATTGGCTATTGCATTCGAAGTGTTAAAAAACATAAATATGAAAAAAAAAAATTTACTGAGAAAAGTTCAAGAGTAGTAAATTTCACCGAAAAGTAGCAAAATAGTCCAACAGCGCAAAAGTAGTAAATTTACTACTTTAGTAGTACATCTGGTAACCTTAAACATATGTTTAAACAATTTTTATGTATGTATGTGGGGCATTCCATGCCAAATCACCGAGGTTTTGGCCCGACCCTCTTCGATTTCGCAAATTTTTTGATATGTTTTAGTGCGTATTAAAAGCAACAAGCACACCAATTTCCAGTCTTGTATTCAAAACCGTTATTGAGTAATCGGTTTTTTAAATTGTAAGGCAAAAAATTTTCCATTAATGATAGACTAGTAATAAATATTGATATCAATTGAAAGTAGGGTATAATTTTTATTTTATTTGAATGTAGTTTTTGAAAAAAAAAAAATAAAAAAAAAAATTATTCGAAGTAGTTATCAGTTAGTTATTAACGTTTAAAGATTAAAATCGATATTTTCGAAAAGTGCGAAACCTTTGGTTTTTCTTAAAAATTTTCTCAAAATTCTCTATATTACTAGGCTTACCAGATGCCCTGCCTACAAAAGTAGTGCATGTGAAAAAATTCCAATTTCGTAAAAAAAAAAAAATTTTTGATTGATGATGATTTTTGATGAGCAAAAAAAAAAAAAAGTCCATTGGCCCATTAAAAAAAATACATCTTCGATAGAAAATTTGATGTAAAACACGATGGTCATATTAAAAATTTGACACCGGCAGGGGAAATTAAAAAAAAAAAAAGTCCATTGGCCCATTAAAAAAAATACGTCTTCGATAGAAAATTTGATGTAAAACACGATGGTCATATTAAAAATTTGACACCGGGAGGGGGAAATTATTAAAATTGATTTAAACATTTAAATTGTTTATAACAATATTGTTTTATAATAATGTTTTAAGAAATAATTTTTTTTTAAAAGTTTGTTTTCTTAACTTTAAAATGAAAGTAAAATCAATTTTCCAACCTTAACAGAACCGGAGTTATGAATTTTTGAAAGTGAGTCTGCATGCCAAAAATCACCAAATTCTCAAAATTTAAATTCGCTGTAATTTGTAAAAAAATTTTTATGAAAAATCTCTTCTTTTTTGATACAGAACCCACAAAAAAATTTCAGCCAAATCAAAAATGTGTCGGCCAATTTTCGTCAAAATTCGTTCGGTTTGTAAAAGATCGTCCCGTATATAAAAAATGATTTGCAGTTCCTTTGAATGTTGGTGCAAATATCATAAAAAAGACAATTTTAATGAATTATTATTAAAAATTAAATCAAATATTTTCTATATGATAAATGTACACATCGCTTACTTACTTCAAGACTGGCATAACTCAAAAAACGTGTTTTCGGAGTTAATGATGTTTTATTTTGTGTGAAAAAATCAGAAAAGTATCTCATAAACTTGCCTTGTGAGTAGAGTTACTTTTTTTCATTTTCATAGAAAAAGTAACTTATTGAAATTTTTAAATGCGTTTTTCTCCCACTTAGTGTTTTTTGAGTTATGCTAATCTTGAAGTAAATGAGCGATATTATATTTTCTGGATTTCATATGTTTGAAATTGTTTTATAACATATAATCAAATTAGCTTTCTCCAGAGACTGGCACTATATGTTATGGTTAAATCGTGTAGCTTCCAGGATTTTTTACAATTAACCAAAAGAAATTCAATATACACACATAGTTGCATGCACAAAATTCATCAATTTTCATTTTTGTTTGCTATTGCTATGTAAAAGTGTACCAAATGTAACGAATAAATGAATGGAGCAAACTTCACGTTCTATTTCGCATTGAATTTGCTAACAGAAAACGAGTGTTCAACTTTTTAATTATAACTAATTTAGCACACGTTCAAAGTACTCACATCTGATTACCACCATAGTTGTAAATTTTTACGATAAAAGTAAGCTCTAAATTAAATCGACATTATAACTAAATGCTTGCTCAGAGGTATTTCTTGTCGAATTATTCAATTAAACATGGGTATGCATTTGCCTTCTAAGAGTTATGCAGACAAAAAACCTATATTTAATTTTGATGTAAAAAAATATTAGTGTTTTACATTGAAAGATAACTTTATGAAAGCTAATATAATTTAACTTGACAATTTCAGTCACATGGCAATTCAAATGAACGAAAAAATTCATACCTATACAATATAAAAGAAAAAACAAAACGGAGTATTTTACTGCACCCTTTACCCTTACTATTTAAAATCACCCAAGAAAGACCAACAGCTTTGCATTAAGCTGGGTCATTGTCATTCACATTTGCAAATTTTACGACACCAGCTTCTTGCCGCCTCATGGTGATATGCACCGAAGTCTACACTGTTTTATACGATTTTACATTGGGTGATTGTGGTTTACCATCGCCGCATCCAAATCTGACACAGTTAAGCAACTCGTTTCTTGACTATTTGTAAACAAGTGAGGCATAAAAGTTCTTAGCAGCCTAATCTCTTGAATGCAATTCTAATATTTTTTATTTTTTTAAGCTTTTCATAGATATGGCGTGCTGTGCAAACAACTTCTGTATTAACGTAGTACATATTATGCAAAGAACACAGTAAAAATTCACCTTTTTAAAACATCTGTCTCACTTATTTTATATAAATCGGAATTAACTTTTTTTAGATAACTCGTCATTATTTTTTATCTATTGTGTGCATTTCGATGACGGCGCCAAAAATGCTCCCTAAATAATCCACTAAAACGGCTGACATGATAGCGTAGGTTGTCAAAAGAAAAAAAAATTCAAACGGTATTTTGAAACCGACTTACATATTTCGTTAGGGAGCCCAAAAAATGGCGTGCACTTTAAAAAGAATTTGCTTGTTTTCCCAGCTTCTTTTCTACGTAGGAAATTATATTTATAATCATTTATAAGACATATTAGCCGTAGGGCTCCTCAGTGCAGTGAAATCGTGCAAGAAAAATCGTAACCCCCATTTTGAAAACTTTGACGCTCCGTAAAAAGATATAGAACACAAACAGAAAAATTCTAAAAATTCAATTTTGAGAAACCCATTTACATTTTTTCTTCGTATATTATTGTATTTCGCGTGGAGACATGCTTTTATAAACTTTTAAATTTTACAAACGAAATGTCATGAAATATTGATGAATTTATTATATTTAAGAACTAAATGGTTCGTGTTTCGTTTACATTTAAGAAGCGCAAGACTTAATGATAGGCAAGTTGTTGTTGTATGAAATTGTTCAACAGCAAGTGAAAGTGAAATCGAAAAAAGGCAAATAATTAACATATGTAAGTCTCTTCAAAACCACTTAAATTAAGTAAAACAATACGCGCACTTGCCAACCGCAATGTCGCCTCCCAAAAGTTGTAAACTTTACCAAAGTTTAATTAATCAAATTAATATTATTATATCATATAATTATTTATCCATGACACATATTTGGTATTGAGATCGCCGAGATCTAAATCTCCTTTTCAAACAAGTGATTTGGATTGGTTACTGATCATGGTGATTGTGATCCTCGTTTTTGTTTTTATCCCGCTATCACATCAAGTTCCAATTGTGTTGGTCCCTCCCTCAGACTGTGAGGATACTAGCTTTTTTTTATCAACAGGTGATTGTGATGCAAAAAAAACATCGCGAAATGATATCTACATATCGCTCACTTACTTCAAGACTGGCATAACTCAAAAAACGTGATTTTTGAGTTAATGGTGCAGATATATCCGCCATTTCATGTTTTATTTTGTGTGAAAAAATAAGAAAAGTATCTCATAAACTTGTCATATGGGAAGTGTTTTTGTAGACATACTTTTCATCATTTTCGTATAAAAAGCATGTTATTGAAAACTTTAAATGCGTTTTTCTCCCATTTTATGCTTTTTGAGTTATGCCAGTCTTGAAGTAAGTGAGCGATATGTGCGTTAGACTGTCTAAATATAATAAATTTTATGAACTCTAAGGTAGATATCAGTGAAGAACAATTTTTTTTACGATATTTAATTGAAATTTCTTATACAACATGGAACGCTGTAACTTTCATTCATATGTACTATATGTGAATATTTTCAACAGAGAACATTTTAGCAATTATGACAAATAAAATATTTATGTATCTAACGGTCCACAATCAAAAATGATTTGACCTTAAAAATAGAAAAATTATAATGTGCTGTAGTCAAAAAGCTTTCAGTTCAAAAGTAAATTCTTCAGTGACTGTAAAAATTCTCAAATTGAAAACTTTTCGCATTTCGATAAAAACGTAAAGAGACGATAAACGATAAATCGAAAAAATTCTTGTAGTTGAAAGTTGGGGTGCCATACGGTATGTATTTTGGTGTGCTAAAAACGAATCTGGGGTCAGAATTTACCCATCACCCTTAGATTTTGACATAACCACTATAAAATACGTTAAAATAAAAGCAAAAAAAAAACAATCAAAATCCAGAAGGTAGACCTTACTTATGTTACGTATTTGAGTGTGCTGAAATAATATGTAACAATAAAAATAAGTCTTAGTTGCCCACTTTTCCCCAGCACACCCATTTACCCCCAAAGGGTCAAAAACTCATTTCTTATAAAAATGCAAAATCAATGCAGGTATTTTGGTGCATGAAAACTCAAAATTTCGATAAAAACCTTTGGGGAGGTGTAATAAAGTACTGTGGTAGGTTTGGGGGGTGATTAGGGGGGTTTTAAGGTATGATTTTGAGGTTACGTCAAAATCTAAGGATGATGGGCAAATTCTGACCCAAAATTCGTTTAGATTAGATTTAGATTTATTTTTGTTCAAATTTTTTCCATCCTTATATACTTATGTAAATTAAAAAAAGGCAAATATTAATTAACAAAGAAAAATATACAATAATGACAATTTAATGGATTAAAATATCTTATTTCTAGGATAAGGAAAAAATGAGAATTGACAATATGAGCATTAAAATGCTGTGTTTATTGCCACGCGAAACTTTAAAAAAAGAGAGTTCAAGTTTGACCGAAGGAATAAGGTATTAGAAGAAAAAAGAAAAGTGAGGAAAGAGTTTAATAAAATAGGTATAGAATAAAATTAAAAAAATATATATATATTTAATGATTTGAGTGGTTGTATCAAGAAATTGCTAAAAAAAGTTCCATTGTGCATTCCAAAAAATTAAAAAAAAAAAAATACACACCAAAATACTTACCTTATGGTACATCAACTTTCAACTACCAGACTTTTTTTTATGGTCCTGTGTTATCAAATTTGAGGTCGCTTAATTTTTTATACTGAAGTTATAAATTTTTAATATGATTGTTTGAGCAATTTTTGAAAAACCCACTATTTAACTGTACTCAAGCTAAGTTGTAAAATTTGATATCAAAAAACTTCAGCTATACTCTTGATAAATGATTTTTATATGATCAAGTTTAAGGCCGAATTACTTTTGATTGTGAGTCTTTAATTTAGTCATTTATACAACCAACATGAGAAAGATAACAAGTGGATCAATTTAACCTGGTAATTGGTGACATATGTTTCGGCTATTACCACGTATAAACATATTTATATGCATATACATAGCCTCATCAGACCAGTTTTTGGTTAAGTTGTACTGAGAATCGAACACCCGACCGTATGCATTTTTTTGAATTGCGACGGCCGCTCTAACACTTGAGCTATTGGGTATGTGACCTTGATGTGTACAAAGTGAGTGTTTGGATTTCGCACGTATTGTTCCATTTTTCTTGTTATCTTTCTGAGTTATGTTCAGTTGACATAGCTCTTTTTAAGCTTATTTGGCTTATACATGTGCTATGATTTTTTATAATTTTATTTTCATATAATTTCAAAGTTCTGGAAAATTTTCCAGCTACTTTTTTATTATTATTGAAAAATTGGCGGGTTCTCCATATATTAAGAATTTTTTGGTTTGTTTTGAGACTAATAATTATTATATTAATAATTTTTGTATTGAACTTTTTAGTCATTTATACAACCAACATGTTGTATAAATATAATAATAATTTTTGTATTGAACTTTTTAGTCATTTATACAACCAACATATTGGTTGTAACCAATATGTTGGTTGTATAAATGACTAAAAAGTTCAATACAAAAATTATTAATATAATAATTATTAGTCTCAAAACAAACCAAAAAATTCTTAATATATGGAGAACCCGCCAATTTTTCAATAATAATAAAAAAGTAGCTGGAAAATTTTCCACAACTTTGAAATTATATGAAAATAAAATTATAAAAAATCATAGCACATGTATAAGCCAAATAAGCTTAAAAAGAGCTATGTCAACTGAACATAACTCAGAAAGATAACAAGTAAAATGGAACAATACGTGCGAAATCCAAACACGCACTTTGTACACATCAAGGTCACATACCCAATAGCTCAAGTGTTAGAGCGGCCGTCGCAATTCAAAAAAATGCATACGGTCGGGTGTTCGATTCTCAGTACAACTTAACCAAAAACTGGTCTGATGAGGCTATGTATATGCATATAAATATGTTTATACGTGGTAATAGCCGAAACATATGTCACCAATTACCAGGTTAAATTGATCCACTTGTTATCTTTCTCATGTTGGTTGTATAAATGACTAAAAAGTTCAATACAAAAATTATTAATATAATAATTATTAGTCTCAAAACAAACCAAAAAAAGTTAAAGTTTCCCATAATAAGTAGCTTAAATGTTTCCTATTTTAAGATTTCTGAATAAAACTGTGAATGTCTTGAACGAAAAGCGCTTTTAGGCAACTCCAAAAACATGTTTCTCTGATTTACATACATATACGATACGCTATTTCTTATACCAAATGAACCGAACAAGGACAAGTGCAACTTACTTGACGTAGTTAATGTTGAAGTACTAATTGCCGATCTGCCGTTTGTTGATGAAACAACAAATCCGCTAGTTACACCATTTATTTGCTTAGTGTTATTGACTTCATTCGAACTCACATGTACATCCTTAATATTTGAGCTTGGAGGTGACTGGGCTTGTGATACCCTAGAAACCCTGTTCGCTGTTGATTCGGTAGGTTGGCGCAAGCTTTGTTGATACCTATGCTGGCCACGTTTGTGGGAACTCACAACTGAACCATTTGAAGATGAATTTGGATGGTATTCGGCCTGAATTTTGTGCACAATGGGAATTTCGTGTTGTGCAACGACTACTTGTGCTGATGATGGGTGCTGCTTATGGGAATTGTGTCTGCGTCGTGACACTGAAGTCTGGTTTGCATATTGCTTAAATGATGAAGAAGAACGTAAAGATAAGAGTGACGATTGAGTTGAAGTAAGTTCAACTCTGTTGCTTTTTGCATTATTGTTCCTTGCTGGCCGTATTGCTTTTCCTATTGTCGTTGAAAAGCTTTTATTACTACTCTCGTTACCATGTGATGAAAGTTGTTCATCAGTGGGCTTTGTTTTTGCTCCTGTTTTTGTGCCAAATCTGACTCGGGTCTGACTTGAATTTTGTTTACCATTCACTTCCGCCTGATACTGTTCCTTTTGTTTTTCTTCCGCTCTTTCTGCCAATATTGCATAACAGTCGCTGACGAAGACGCTAAAAACGAGAAAAGCAACAATAAGTTGCATTTGGACAATCACTTTCATTTTTCGTTCGCAAAACTTGACGCGACGGCGGCTTGCGCAGGCGTGCCAATTGATACAATACTATTGATAAATTTTTCGACGTCACCCTAAGTATGTTGTGGTTTTGTATCTTAATGCGTTGCTCTTAAAAGCAGATTTAAGGTCACGTTAACCTCAAGTTTATACCAACGCATTCAACCTTTTGCTCAAAAAATCAGTAGATACGTAATACTTGAAATTCACTGTCATGTGCAAATCATTTTTGTTCATGTCTTTAGCAGCTCAACTTAAAACTTGAAAATTAAACCGCGTATACTAAGTAGTTTGTACGCATGCGTTGAGGTCTCGCGGCAAACTAAGCTTTATGCTCACACATTGCGCTTATGCAGGTGACTAAATTATTTAGACTTTATGCTTCCAAGTCTTTTGATGCACAAACTGCAAAATATTGTTGGCAAAAAAAAGCAGCAGAAATTTAAAAAACAGCAAACAAAATAAGCACAAAAAGCACCAAAGCTTAATTTTAGAGCTTATGCACAAACATACGAAGTCATATTTTTTTTATAAGTTCATTGCACATTTAAATAGTTAAGTTGAAATATGAAGTTAGTTCCATAAATATGTATGTCGAGAAAATTACCGCATTTTTTTCCTTGTTTAAAAAACAAATAATAGTTTGATCCTATAGAAACTATCCCCCCTTTCATGGTTGGGTACTATCTCGCCATCTTAGTTGCCGAGAAAAAATTGGCTTTATAAATATACAGTCAATTCTTACTCGGCGACTAAAACGCGAGATAGTAGCCAACCATGAAAGGGCTGTATATCTCCTGCTTTTCTTCGACCGCTGGGCGTATACAGTTTATGAAAATAATAATAAATCGCCGGTGCTTACGAAGAAAATCTTCCGACCGAAAATTGCGGCGACGAAAAAAATCTCTTTTTCTGAAATTGTGGCGAAAAAAATCTCTTTTTCTGAAATCAGTTTATTTATTACTGTAAGAAATGATAAAGATAAAATTATGAATATAAATAATTATTTGAAATAATACCTTTTTTTCAGAGAAATTATTCCCTACCCTTAAAAAATACATTTTTTACGGCACATTCTGAAAAAAAAAAGAGATTTTCTTCGCCGCATCTTATAAAAAGAGATTTTCTTCGTCGCATTTTATACAAAGAGATTTTTTTCGCCGCATTTTATAAAAAGATATTTTCTTCGCCGCGTTTTGTGAAAAGGGATTTTCTTCTCCGCCTTTAAAGAAGAGATAGTCTTCGGAGGGACCGGCGAAATAATAAAAAGAGTTTAGCTACTACAGCTATTAATCTTATTACTTAGTTTTAAATCAAGTAAAAGCTTATTAAAAAATAAATTTTAAAATGAAAAAATTATGCTTGTTATTTTTTATAATTTTTTTTTTTAGATTTCACGTTTTCTCAACATACCCACTCAGACCATATGTACATATAGATTCAGATGATCATACAATTTGGAAAAAATACGAGGTATGAAATATTTAATAGATTGCCAAAGTAATTGCAGTTAGAAAACTTAATGACTCTACGCCTTAAAATTCGATAAAGAAATGGATCCTGCAGCTAAAAGAACGTGACATTAATGAAATATTATACATAGAGCGTTAATTTGGAAAAATATTTTCAAGCAGAATTGCAGTTGAGAGAATTTGTGTCATGTTGAGATGATCACTCTTAGAGTTTGTAACGTTCTCAGTACGAATTAAAGTAAATATATTTGAATTTTATAAGTTAAGGGGACATGACACCTTCAAATTTTTAAGAATTAAAAAAATTTTTTTGCTATTTCTTGTTTAAAATATATAGAAAAATACGTTTTCAATAAAATAAACCTCAAACTCGGCTTATAAAATATATAGCGAGCATTTTAATAACTTCGTGTCAAAGTTGTAGTACTTGAAAAGCTATAGTTAAAAAACGTTAAACGCGTTATTCTCGAAACCACGTTTTTCGATGATAAAAAAACTACTGGACCGATCTTTCTGAAATATCAATATGCTGAGCACATATACATAAATGCAGGGAATGAACTGCGAACAGAAAGATTGGTATTATAGTTTTTGATTTTTGGCACGATTTTGGCCCGAAAAATTTTCGAAAAAATTACGCCATTTTGTTATTTTTGGACCAAAATGTTTGCATGTAGTTCATTCCCTGCGGCTTTGATGCTGATTAAAACCTCTTTTTTTTATTTTTGTTTTCAGATGTTTCAGTGAGCTGCAATCATGCCCGCCGTGATTTTTTGGTGTTGTTTCAAAAAATTCTAGTGGTCATAAATTTCATAAAAAAATTAAAAAAATAATTTTTTTTAAAATATTGTTTTGTGTCAAAATATATGTGTAAAGTTTCAAAATGATATCTTGTTTTTAAAAAAACTAAAGTAAACTAAATGTAAGTAAACTAAATGGCATACAGAAGTATTGATAGAGCCTTTTACAAAGATCGGGTGGGGAATTCGACATCCACAAAATGTTCGAGTGTCGAGTTCTTTACACCGCGGACCGGTCTTCCGCCGGGCCTGATAATGCCGAGCAGAAATAAATCATTAAACGTCAATTCAGCATCAAAATGTGACTAAATTGACAAGTCAAATTTTACTAAGTTTACATTTCCTTATCCTTAGAACACCAAATTTCAAAGGATTCCACATCAGACTGAAGTGGAAAAGTATCACCAATCCCACTCACGTTCCTGTATATTTTCATGTCATTTCATGTGTGTAATTAATTGCTTAAGTAAACTGGAGAGGCTACTACTACAACTACCCTACTTTGTAATTGAATAAAACTTACTTTAAAATGCAGTGAATCGCATTGGCTTTCAATTCGCATAGCTATCGCATCGCCTTACAGAAAGGATCCACTAAATGGAGAGGACAATACCTACCGTCCGAATTCTTATTTGATACGAACGATCAGAAATCAAGAAGGTTAGAAACAAAACTGACATAACTTCACTAAAACACATCTTACCTTGATCACAAATTATCTGAGCCGTCAAATTTCCGTCAAAAAATCAGATTTTTGTTATATACCAACATTTCTTTAAACTTAACATTTACCACTTATATTTTCAAACGTAAAATACTTAATTATTTACTGAGCTGACCGTTTAGTATTCACGGTGTTTAAAAAAAAACAGGAAAATCTTTCTTTGAAAAATGGATCAGTAAAATTCGCTAGAGGTTGCAATTTTTTTAAAGTTTTCATGTTTGGTTTTTAAGATAAATGGGGTGAAATGTTTCTACACGTGTGATTAGTCCAGTTGCAAAGCCGGCCAAGTCAAAAAAAAATCAAATTTTGAGATATTTTCAGATATCAAAATATAGACCATGCTTTATCTTTCTACTATGTTCTTAGATTTAAAAAAAAATTCTTGACAAATATTAGATTTCTTTAATTTATTTTGATGCATGGATTTCAAAACCAGCCAAGTCCATTAACTTGCTTTCAAAACCGGTCCAACGCCTTGAAATCAAAACCGGCCAAGTCCAGTACATTGGTATCATAATCGGCCAAGTCCGAAATTGTTTTCTCAAGAACATACGCAAATAAAACTCAAAAAGTCTGATATGACGTGCTCTGAGTAAGAAACTTTAAATGTATGCTTTTATGTGGAAAACACTTTTTAATTTCTCAATGAACATACATAGATGAAGATAAGCGTTTTTCGTTGTTTTGCCAAAAGTATGAAAAATGGACTCGGCCGGTTTTGCAACTAGGCGCCTCATATGCTTATAATAGACATGATAAAAAAATTTAAATACACTTAATTCTCTTTTCATGCGGTAGATGCGTTCCAGAGAAAGCCGCACATAAAAAAAGACATTGTATAAATAGGGATACGTTCTATATTTTTTGAAAACTCTTAAAACCATGAAATTTCTTACAAAAGTCGAAATCTATACATAAAAAATGCATTTACTTATTTCACTGGTTACACATCACTATCACCACATATCACATTTATGTAGTCAGCATTGGCGTGGCCAGTAGGGGTGCCGCGGCACCCCCACTAATTTTTAAGGGGCGCCAATAATCACCGAATTTAAAAATAAAAATACCTATTTTTTCCAAATAAATTTGATTGATTATTAAATATGGAATCGTAAATTACTAAAGCGACCCAGCACGTGATTTTTTTTTATCTTTGAATGTGCAACTGTAAGTAACTGAATTAACCCAGCTCAAACTATTTTTTTGAACTTTGAATCTGCAACCGTAAGTTATTGCATTGACCAATCTTAAGCTATTTATTGATTTTTGAGAATGCTATATTGAATATGTAGCTCAAGTGAATCAAGAAATCGAATCGAACAAACTCACAACTTTGTCAGTCAACTTTGAATATACAATTGTTGCACGTTCAAGAAAACCGTTTCAACAAAATATAGGAACTAAACTAAACTTAGCATTGTCAAATCAAAGTTACGTTCAACAATGCTGCAGGGTCGCTTGGAAAATTTGATGCTTCCATTCATCGAACAAGAATTAACTGTAAATATTAATCTTGGCACTGTAATTGAAGAATTTAAAAAAATTGTTCCTTTTGACAGACGCATGGTGCTGTAAAATAAATTAATTTTCACACAATTTGAATTTATTGCATTTTATTTAATTATCTTCTTCTTTTTTTTTGCTTTTTAAATGCGTGTATGTCTTTTTCCGAACTGACATTATTTAATCATCAATAAGAATTTTAAAAAAAATGTTTGTACTTATTATAAAGCTTAAAAAAAAAGAGATGCAAGGGGCGGAAAATTTGAAGTTGGCACCCCCACTAGTTCAATCCTGGCCACGCTAATGATAGTCAGTGCATTATGTGACGAGATTGCTTCTTCATCAATAGATCCTGAGTTATTATCAACTGCTGAAGAGTCTGCTGCATTAACAAGAAAATCCGTTATTAAACTTTGACTCCATTTCTAATTTTTTATTAAGTTCCTGATACCTAGAAATGCAATTACTCAACTCAGGTAAGAATTTGTATACCCTTTCAGAATGTGGGTCATTATTAAGAAAATTTGCACTGCGCAATTTAACAACATAAATAAAAACTAATAACATCCCTAAAAAAATCTTAAAGAAAAACCGCATACCTTTGAAATCGCATAACAAAATTCGCATTAAAAGAGAATTGAGTGTACATACTTGTACGGACTTAGCGTTGAGAAATACATAGAATACGATTTTATAATAAATTTACCACAATAAAAATAAGTTTTGAAAAAATAATTCAAAATTAATTTTAAAAATTGATGATTCTTGCACATTCATATTTTTAAGAAAATATAGTATATAAATACATACTAATGATAGGACTACAAAATTTACATCTCACTTATCTGGTCGTTGTCCTTAACAATTATAAAATAAAAAAAAAATTCAAGTTTCTTTCATTTAAGTCCTTCATTTCAACACAAAGTACAGTAAGTAATAACACAGATAGAATAAAAAAAAAAGGCAGTCATAGTAGTATCACTCATTGCTAAATGGAATTATCAGTGACCCTTAAATTGGTGCAGTAAAACATTTTTAAGTGGTGAGCTTACCGATATGTAATTTGAGAAATTCTTCATTTATTAAAATAATTTCTTCTGCCTTAAAATGCAAGTCAATCTACATTTTTTACCATAAAAAAAGAGCTTTAAGCCCAATTTCCATGTGATCTTATCAAATATCAGGGAAGACATCACATGCTATTAAGATAGCAAATGTATGCTATTCACTCTCGCATTCTCCAAGCGCATTAGGTTCTGTTCGCATGCTTTTTCTTTCTTACAATAAATTGATTTGATATCCCTGATATGGGACAAGATATGATCACTTGGAAATTGGGCTTTAACATTACATTTGTTCCCAGTTATTTAAATAAATATATGTAAGCCACCACTGTTGTCGTAGCAGTAAAGAAATCTGCACAAATTTGCTCTTGTTTTACCAAGTGATGGAATAATTGTTTTGACATTTACAAGAACAAAGAAAATTCAAATTTTTGTTTCACAAAAGATAATGGACAAGAATTTCTTTCACAAAATTTCAAGCTGTAAACCGGCACATATTATTATTTTTCAAACCGTTAACAGCATATTAAAACAGTAACAAAAGAACTGTCTAACGATGCTTTGAATACAATTAGAGCGGTGGCGGTAAAGCGGCGACGAATATACGCTGTCAAAAAAAAAAAAAACGCGACGAAAATCGTTTAAATGAACACAATTGCGGCGGACGACTGCTTTTCACGTCTGATTTCTTGTGAGAGAATAGTATAAGGAAAAGAGAGTGACAAAAACAAAATTTGTAAACAATAAATTTTGCTGAGAAAATCCTATTGGCAAAGAGAATGACAAAGAAATGCAACACTGATCCGACGTAAAAATAGAATTAATTCTAAATCGACGACGAATCGTCGGCCGGTCACCAGTCGTACGCCGCAATTCTGTTCAATTTCACATGATCAAGTATGTTATAATTTTTGACAGCGTATATTCGTCGCCGCTTTACCACCACCGCTCTAATTGTGTCAAAGCATTAGGGAAAAACATTTTTTTTCTTTAAAGTGAAAAAGGAAATTTAAGGGCCACATAGACTACACACACCGTCTACGCAAACACGTGTCTGTGTAGTATATTTGACTGATTTTGGTATCCACAGATGTTTGACAAAAATTAAAATATTTTGATTTTCGTGCGCGTCTGCGCAGACCGTCTGTATAGTGAGTGTAGAAATTCACGCAGACTCGTCATAATCGCGAAAGATAGGTAGAGTGAAGGCATACGAAGAGCAAAAATGGAAGCCGAAAAATTGTTTCTTGTCGAATTTATTGAAAAAATCTGGTCTGTGTAGTTTATGGTGGCCGTCACTTCGACAAGAAAAACGAAGTGCTTGCGCAGACGATCTGTGTAGTCTATTTGTAAAATACTAGTTGTGGTCCAAACTGGTTCTGAAACAATTTTATATTATTATTGGCTGGATAACGATTTCCGTGACGTGAAAATAAATTGAAAATGTTTACGGTTTGCTCAATAGGTTTTGTATGTGCATTACAAAATTTTGACAGCATGTGAAATTGCTCAAATCAAGATACTGTGTTATTACCTAAATATTCTGGCAGCACTGTTACGCACTGACATTAGCGTTTAAGAACTGACACTAGTGTTATTTGGCACACAGCAAATACTGGTAATATTTAGTTCCCAATACTGGTAAATTTCGAGCGACGTTTGATAGTTGTTTTGTTCGGCACGGCACATTTTCGTAGTAAATTGGAGTTTGTGCGGACGGTGTTACGAGTTGCTAGTTACGAGCGTTATCGTTGTAATTTTGAGCTAATTTGTGTAAATCACAGAAAATTTTTTGAAAAAAAAAAATAATTAAAATTGCAGAATGTATGTGAAACAAAATCAAAATAATGCAACTTGAGTGTAAAATGAAAAAGTAATTAAATGCGAAAAAGTAAAGGTGTCAAAAATATGCTTTACGAGAGAGTGAGAGAAATAAAGGTTTGCCGTAAGTGTGAGTGTGATATCTTGTTCTGCATTCTTATGTGATAGAGTGAGAAAGATGCACGTAAAAAATTGCTCTGGTGAAAAATTAATTCAAATTCTTTTGTTTTAGCAGATAATCTAACAAGATTTAGTAAGAAAATTTGTGAATTTGAGGTCAAAAAATTAGAAAAGTAAAACACGCAAACGGAGTTTTTAAAAGAAAAAAGAAATGAATGAAAATTTCATTGTTAAAATAAAAATTGTGGAGAATCAAGTTTTACGTAAAATTTTTCAGCAACGTGTGTTTGTGGTCGCCTGCAGTGAAAGCGGCGCTACCCAGAAAATTTTGTGGGTCCTTGGGACAACGAACAGCTGCCAGCGAAGCCACTTCTGTTCTAAATAAATTAAAAATAAAAAAAATGTAAATATTGCTGTGGTTTTGCGGAATCTGTTTTAAATAATAAAAGTGAAATCAACTAACATAATTAAAAAAAACGAATGGGCGTTAAAAATGAACCGTAAAGTTTCGAAATTACGTGTTCTGTATACAAAATTAAAATTAATAAAATCGTGAAAATTTACGAAAGTCAACACGAAAGCTAAACAAAAACAAAAAAGGTATTGCGAATGTAGCAGCAGCAGCATGGTGAACAAATTTCGGTGTTCGTCGTGTTTTTTGAGTTGCGAGAGTGTAGCTATGTGTGTGTGCTGTGTGCGTGTGCTCCAGTCACCCAATTTTTTTTCTAATTGCAGAAAAGTGGAAAATTTGAAAATCTGTAATTTTATAAAAATAGAAAAATTTCCAAATTTTAATTTGTGCATTTTGCAGATAATTGCGCAACGCCACACACAGTTTACTTTAGCTCCCATTCGGCAATTTTTTTAGGGAAAATAGTGAATTATTTGCAAAAAACTAAATTAAAACTGTAGGCCGGATCTAGGTTTGGAGATTAGCTATAGTTTTCCTAAAAATCGGTATAAATCTGCAAATTAGTCTAAGATATGTTTCGAACTTTTCTGTATATAATTATGTATGTATGCATGTAGCAATATTGAAGTCTTTTTTTTTATCTTTCATTTAACATTCAATTAAGTCAAGGGTTGGTTGCTGACTTCTACCGATTTTGACAAAACAAGATATCAGTATCTCCGAAATCAGATCCGACTGGTACTGACACTATTGATTGCATATTAGTTATATGGACTAAAAAGCATAATAACCGTTTGGCTAGCTAAAATGGGAACTAAAGTAAACTTAGGCCAAAAAATATACACAACATATTTTCTTGAAAGTCTGCTAAAATTCAAGCAAAATAAAAAATAAATTGATAGCTAGAGAGCGGAAAAACAAGACAACAGAAGAATCATCGCCATTGGTTTCTTCACATTTAAAATTTACATCGGGACATGAAGCCCATGAACCTAAAACAGGTTGGTTGCCAACGGTAGAGTTTTTTAATGATTCGCCCATTCGGCTAATATTTATTGAAATAAATACTCATAATTTTTTTGGCTAAGCCAAAGCAGAGCCTTTCCGAAAATTTATGGGGCCTGATACGAATGAAAAAAAAAAAAAAAAAAAATAGCTAACGATATGTTTTGACTTATATTTTCTGGGAAAAAACTACTGTCTTTCTCAACGTATTCTAATTAATAAGAAACAAAAAAACTATCTTGGGAACCTGCTTATTTTCCGAACGCGTTCAAATCTAAAAACTAATATCTTCCTAATATGGAGCATTCCATGCCAAATCACCGAAGTTTTGGCCCGACCCTCTTCGATTTCGCAAATTTTTTGATATGTTTTAGTGGGTATAAAAGCAACAAGCACACTATTTCCAGTCTTGTATTCAAAACCGTTATTGAGTAATCGGTTTTTAAATTAGTTATAAGGCAAAAAATTTACAATTAACGATAAACTAGTAACAAATATTGATATAAATAAAAAGTAGGGTATCATTTTTTCGTATTTGAATCTAGTTTCTGAAAAAAAAAAAAATAAAAAAAATATTATTTTTTGTACTGAGCTTATTATTCAGTACAAGGCAACCCTATATACCTATTCTATTTAGGCTCTTCTATCTCTATCATTTGCCACAAATTTCAAGCTGTCATCTTTATTAATGAAAATTGACCCAAAAAACCGGTGAAAACCCATGTTTGGGACAGTATTCAACAATGCAATTCCAGGTATTATATTTAGGCCTCTTCGAGTTCTTTCATTTGGCATACATTTCGAGCTGTTATTTACTACAGTTTTAATTAGAACAACAAAATTGGCTTAAATTCGGGCATATTAGGCCATCGGGACAGGCTTTGGCAAGGCAACCCTAGATATTCTATTTAGGCTCATCGAGCTCTATCAAGATGAAACTCGAACCGTACCAACCATGCCGTTAACGAATCATTTGTCGAAAAAGCGTTCATTACAATTGGAAGACACATATTTTCATATTCCAAGGCATAGTGACATTTTGCTTGGTGCAGGCGCTTGGGTGGCTATAGTAAAAGGCAAAATAGTATCAGGCGTGGCAGGCAGTCCAACCGCTCAAGACAAAAGTTTGAGTTTTATAGTTTTTGCTGAAGTAGCTGTGGAGAAACGTTTGCTATGCAACATAATCGTTGATACAAACGAACGAAAAACTGTTAAATGTACAATCATTTGGTAGTTTTGAAAATGAATAATTTTATAGATTTCGATGTGCTCTTTTCGAATTTCAACTTTGCCACCTCGTATTGCTGCCGCTCGCTCCGCCGTATTGTGAAAATGGCGCCTAAAAGTAGTTTTTTGACAATATCTCCTTTCTGATTCATTTTACGATATATACAAAATAAAACTAGAAACAATTGCCTACAATTTATGTCATAACCTTTTGTTTCGTAAAATCAATAGTTTTGGCGTATGAGCGCCGCAAAGTGTACTTCCGTCAAATACGATAATGCCATTGGATATTTTTTTCTTGTTAAAAAATAAAATTCGTACGCCAAAGATATTGATTTTACGAAAAAAAAGGTTATAACATAAATTGTAGGAAATTTCTTCTAATGACAAATGACTGCACTATATTAATAATATGAGCTTTTCTTGATGTACCTGCAACTATTAATCCTGTTTGAAATAAAAACAAATTTTTTTGAATCACTTGAACACTGTACATGTGTATGAGAACTGCAATGAGCCATTCATGAATCTGTTGAAATTTTCTGGACATTCACAAAAATTCACCGCTCACAGAAAATGTTGTTTTACTTAATTGTTATGTTCATTTTGTTTAAATAAAATATATATGTTCTTCTGAAACTAAGTTTTAGTTTCATTTATTATCCAGAAAAATCAAGATTTTTTTTTTCGAGTGTCCGGAAAAATACAGATTTGTTTTGTTTTTTTTTTTAAATGTCCAGGTGAAACGCAATTTGGGTCTGGCAAGCCTACTTAGCATGCATCCCATCGTGTAATCTTATACACTCGACTTTTCTACAGCCGGTTTTTGGACTAATCGGGAAGGCATTAAAATATAGAAATTGCCATTTTTCATTTAATTTAAATAACTTTGACATTTTTTGTTCGATTTGAGCAGATAGATATTAAGAACATTTGTTAAAGAATGGGCTTCCGCTCTATGTTCTAAAAATATGAAAAAGAAAGCTTTTTGGATTCAAACGGAGCAATTGAAATTTAGTGACTTTTAAAAATAAGCAAAAACATCACTTTTTTCGGACTTTGATCTCTTGCAACTCCATCAAATCTTATATGATTCTCATTAACTCCAAGCCGTTAGTAAGAAAAAGAAACACCTTTTGAACGGTGTGCAACTGATTTAGTTCGAAAAAAAAAAATTGAATTAAATATGGCAAATAAATGAAAAATGTGCAAAAAACGGGGATAACTCGAAAAAGATTCTTAAGAGAAAAAAATGGTTGGCATTTTTGGAATTTACGACATAAAAAAAGTATATGAGAGATCAGATCTTTTTTTGTTTAAGCTATAGTGATCAGTCATAAAAAACAAATATAAAATTTTCGAAATTCGAAAAAAAAAGAAGAAATTGTCAGCACTTCTTGAACTACGGCTTAAAAGTTGCGTAATATAGAGTAGAATTTTGAGAAAATTTTTAACAAATGTCGAATTTAATCTTTAAACGTTACTAACTAACTGATTATTACATCGAATAATTTTTTTTATTTTTTTTTCAGAAACTACATTCAAATACGAAAAAATAATACCATACTTTTTATTGATCTCAATATTTGTTACTAGTTTATCGTTAATTTTTTGCCGATTACTCAATAACGGTTTCAAATGCAAGACTGGAATTTGGTGTGCTTGTTGCTTTTAATACGCACTAAAACATATCAAAAAATTAGCGAAATCGAAGAGGGTCGGGCCAAAACTTCGGTGATTTGGCATGGAATGCCCCATATACAGTTCATTAAGTGCGGTGCCTATACAAAAGAGTGAAGCTATCCGCTCGACACGCCCTCACCTTCAGAACGGCCTTAGTCATTGTACTCTACATGCGACCAAATTACGCTATTTACTATTTAACACTTGTGCTAGTGAAAATGAAAGTGATCTAAATCAACATTTATTAATAAAAATGATAATATCAGATTGTATTACGTGCATCTTACGGGTAAAGATAGCAACATTTTTGTTTTTTTTTCGAGGTGGTTGGAGTTCCGAAACCGTCCGACTTTTGATTGACCCCAAAATTTGGAAAACCACCAAAAATACAAAAGGCCACCAGATTTGCGCCATTTACAGTATCATCAATCAATTAACCAAAAAAATGTTCTGTAAACGTGATATCAGACTTTGAGAGTTATATTAATATATGTTGTAGTTCTCTTTCTTTCAGAAAATCTGGGTGAATATAAAGTCGTGAACCGAATATGTTGTGATTGAGAGAGAGAGAGAGAAAATGAAAGCTTACAACTGCTAATCATTTGCCCTTCACAAAAAAAGATCAAGTATTCAGTGAAATTTCTAGTGGCTTAAACCTGAAGACTGTCAAAACCACGAGACTCACTTTTGACAAGCGAAGGAAAATCCTCCGGTCTCAGTAGCGTCTAGCCAATAATCTGGTTATAAAACATTTTTCAGCACTTCAATTGTGTTTACTTCTTACAATGTCGCTAAAGAAAAAACAACAAACAAATTATTAAATCAAAACAATTTTTTGGTAAATGCTCTCTTTGTTGCTATAAAACACATTAGGAAACAAAAGTCGCTATATGAGTCGATTTATAAAAATAACACATATATGTGCATCTTTTAATTTATTGTCATTCCTGTTGGAAATATTAATAGTCTGGGAGGTAGCATAGCAAAAAATTGGCTCATCTTCCTGCACACTTTTCTATTTAAGTCGTTTGTTCATGATCGTCTGAACACAATGCCTCTGTTCTGTCACTCAGTTGGTAGAACAGCTAAGCTACTTTTTATGAAAAAAAAAAACCAACTTCAAAACATAACTAAATCAAATCTAATAAAAGTTTTTTTTACCAAAATTTAATGTTTCTCTTCTCGACAATTTTGATTGTAATGTATTTTTCTAACTATGACATACTTTTTGAGTGACATAACTAACTGGAAAGTTAGTTTCACCCCTATGTCAACCTTTGTAAAGCAACTAACTTGGATTATGGGGATTACTACAGCGCAAATCATTTATTTTGAAAATTCTGTCAAAAACTACAATTGTGGAAAAATTAGACTGCAATTGAATTTAGATAAGTAAAATGATAATCTTCATCACATCGTTCTAAGACGAAAATTCCCCATATAACGACTCAACTCGTTATGGGTAAGATTAGTCTCACAACTTCAGTCCAAGGACAGTACTTTACGCTTACTAAAAATAAATTTTTATACATACTTATGCAGTCTCACACCAACTATAGAAAAAGGGCAAAATAAAACGTGTCAACTGAGTACGTTATGGGCAAGACTAGTTCCTCAAATTTTGTACTCGACAACTTCACTCTTGGACTATTTCTGATAAAAAAAATGTGTAAACGAATTTTATATTTTTTATGGTTAGACTCCAATACATTATGAAAAAGATTAGTTCCTCAACTTTGCTCTACGAAAACCATAGCAGCCACTCTCAGTACGCTATGAATAAGATTAGACAGTCAACTTTAGTCTACAAAAAAAAAAAAAAAAAAACTTGTACGTTTCCTAAAATCAGAAAAATTACTTTTTAGACAACCTACAGTCGCACACTGTTAAAAGAATATGTCAAGAACAAAAGTATTTCATCGAATTTGGTCCACAAATGGTAAAAATTGTTGGTAATAAGTTTTTTTAAAAGCATTCGACATATTCCACATGAAAATTCGTTTAGTATTTTACATGCTTTCTAACATGTTATTTCGATTGACCAATTTTAAGAGCTAATCTTGCTCCTAATGCATTATGTATGACTATTAGGGCTATAAACGAATCGTATGCTAAATGTTTCTTACTCAAATACGCCTTAATGGGTTTGAATAATTCTTGTTGGATAGAAATAAAATGTTCTGGATCAGCATAGTTACAGATCATTACATAATTTTAAAATTCACTTTTTACATCATAAATAAACATAGTTTTATTTCTTCTTTTCAGAAACTTAAATCATCTCTTTGTGACTCTGTGAAATTAAAAATAAATTAAATGACAGCAACAAGCTCCGGCACGCAGCAGCAGCAACACAAAGTTAACGTCGCTGCTGTTCAGGGTGCTGCCGTTTTCAATACAGCTGCTATGTCGAGAAATAATCACCAGCAACAACAACTGCATAATCAACAACAGCAGCAGCATATAATGCAACAGCAACAACATGCAATGACATTTATGCAACAGCAGCAAAATGCACAGCATTTGAACCAACTGCAGCAACAGCAGCAAAATATACAACAACAACATCATCAGTTTCAATTCCTAAAGCAACAGGAAAAGGAACATCAGCATAGGGATCAGCATCTGATAAATGGACAGCAGTTGCTATCAGGCAATCAACAGCGGCATCAACAATACGCACATCCACTTCAGCAGCAGCAACAGCAACGTCAAAAGTATGTTACGCGGGTCGTAACAAATACAAACGTTACTTTGCAACAGCAGTGTCAACAACAACCACAGTCACAACAACATCAGCAACAAATTAAACCAGCTGGTTTGGTAAATGGAAGCAATTCTGCCACTACATGCGTATCAGTACGAGCTCCACAGCAACTGCAATCAAATGAGTACCAAGCAAATATGCAACAACAGCTTTTACAGCAAACATCACAGCCCAAGCTGTCACAACAAAATCAACGTACAATTGCTAATTCACCACCACCACCACCCAATGCAATATCAACTGTTGCTGCTTCAGTTGCTTATGCCAAAAATGTTATTACCCCGCCAAGTTCTACAATATCAACATCTGCGGTAGGGATGCCAGCGAAATCAGCAACTATTGCTGTTGCAAACTTAGCGCCTGGTTGGCGTCGTCTCAATGCAAACAATGAAATTGTTTACATCAGGTGAGTTAACAAAAACAAACGAGTATCTTGCATTGAAGATTTTCGATTTCTTTTAATTATCCTTGCCGTTCCAAATTCGAAAAGTAATTACACATTATTCTTATCAATCTGTTTATTGAATTATAAATAAGTTACCCTCCTTCACACTGCTTAGTTTTATGTTTTGGTCCCGCAAATCCGTTTAAATTAATATCCAACATTTTCGCATAAGCGACACCAGCTCGGCTTTCGTTGCCAACCAATCAACTGACAAGTAATAAGCGATTAAGGGTCGAGCACAGCAACAAAACAAGACACCAGTGGAAACAATAGTAATGAGTTGCAGCAACAGAAATCTTCTCACTTAACGTATTAACCTTGACTTGTTGTAAATCATAAAAGCGTTAACAGAAACAACAAAAGCAATCAAAACGGAAGCTACAACAATAAATACGATGCAATAGCTATACTTTAAAAACCCTTATAAAATCCAACCCCGCCCATTGCTTAATTTTTCCCCAAGCAGCAAGCAGGTTTTTCTTTTCATCGACTTCTTTTAGCCTTGAGCTTCCTTCTGTTTGTTATTGAGCTTGTGACGCTGTTGTTGTTTCTATTTTTGCTTCATAGTTTAGTTTGTTTGCTATTTTTATTTAGGGTTTTATTTTTAGTTTCTTTCTATTTTCATTTAACAAGAAAGATCAACTGCAAAGAAACCAAAAATGATTGACATCATAAAAGTAAATAAACTTTTGAGATGTTATTTTCTTTATAATACCAAAGAATTTATTGCAATTTACATATTACCTGTTTAAAAATGCCAAGTGCTGGTTTACACAGTGAAAGACATTCTTGTCCATTCTGTTTTGTGAATTTGTTTTGCGAATTTGTTTTGCGTTTACACATAAAATTTCTTTGCGCTTGTAAATATCAAAACAATTACTCCGATTGGTCAATGCTTTTTTAAACAAACATGACAAATACAACATATGGAACAATTTAACCTGGTAATTAGTGACATATATACATAGACATTTATAGCCTTTAAAATGAGGTACCACGCAGTACCCAGGCCCGAAAGTATAAGACATCGAATTCGACAGTTTTCGCAAAAATAACGTTTTTTGCTTACTTTGTAACCTAACAGTACTCAGGATCACGCCCGTCTATGGGACTGAAATTTGTTCTGTGATGCTATTTTCAAGGTATTTTGAGGTGTCAAAATTTGAGTAAAATCGGATATTTTTTAATTTTCTAGCTGCTTCCCTGCGATTCCACGCGAATTGAACATAGTCTGCTTTGGCAAAAAATGCTCAACGTCCGCCCAATGGTCATTGCAACTGATGCGATCACATTAATTTGTACAATGACCATGAACACAATCTCGTTTATTTTTGGTTCAGTAAAAGGTAATTGTACCCAAGTGCTTCGCACCGAATTTTAAGATAGTAGTTTGAGAACTTTTTTTTGATATGATGAACTACATACATAACTATAATTTAAATTTTGAATAAAAAAAACATAACCATTACAGCTTTCCTCTCGTTTTTTTTCCGACTTTTATTTCAAAATCTATTTTTAAAATTTTAAAACCGTTTTCGAGAACAAACTAATTAATTTGTTTGTACAAAGATGTCAACAAATGTGTTTTCAGCACACTGACCAAATTTTGTAACAACCCTGCAGGGTTGCTGACTATTTTAACATGGGGATGTCCGCCAAAGTAGTGAGTAGTCGCTATATCTGCATGTTTTTTCAGCTAACTACTAGCTAGCTATTCACAAGTTAGGTTACTACCAAACCAAAAGCCAAAAGCTTATATATGGTTAAAAAATTTCAATTATCATATTCACTTTTTTTTCTCCGACAGCTCGGAATCCAAGGCCGAAGGTCACTGTTTAATTGGCTGTTTTTCTATGACTATTCCTAGGACCCATCGATTGACACCACTTTCGACCAAATTGGGCCAACTTTAGTTTCCCATATATATTTTTTAGCCTAACATTTTTCCAAGTCCCTTAGATGTGCTTGTGCGCCACACACAGGCACCAGAGAGCCAGCCTAGCAACATTACTAACCTTAGCTATGTATATCGATACGTCCAACGTATAAGTTGGTAACTCGAAAATCGTCATTCTTCAGAAAGTCCATTTTAGTATTATCTATCTATCTATATATATAAAAATGGATTGCCAATTTGTGTGTGTTCCCGCATTTTAGGACAAGGTTTGTATGAAAGAAAATTTTGTTTAAGATTCATATTTAGGGTGGTCTTCATACAAAAATATTTTTAAAATCGCATTTTATTAAGGATCGCTTCATCGATTCACATGGAATTAACACCTCGTAGTCTTTATACTCAGAGACCATTATTAAGTTCTATAAATTTTATTTAGGGTGGTCCTCATATATATATATTTTTAAAATCGCATTTGCTTGAAGATCTCTTTGTCGATTCACATAGAATTAACACCACGTAGGACTTATATCTGGACGCGATTATTAAAATATGTTTTTCATATATAGAGTGAATATTTAGGGTGGTCGTCATACAAAAATATTTTTAAAATCGCATTTTCTTAAGTATTGCTTCATCGATTCACATGGAATTAACACTTCGTGGTCTTTATACTCAGAGACCATTATTAAGTTTTATAAATTTAATTTAGGGTAGTCCTCATACAAAAAATATTGTTCATCACCAAACGGTGCGATGAAAGCGTTAAATATTTTTAGTATAAGATTTAAATATAAGCATCGTATACACACTGTAAGAATAAAAATGGATTTTTTGAAATGATTTCTTTTTCAAAAAAATTGAAGTGTTTTTATTTCCACTGAGCTAAAGAGGGTTCTAAACAATATTCTATCTGTTATATCTATAACAAATTTTTGTAATAGATGACAGAACAACGACTGTCGGGTCAGCTAGTTTTTGTTATAAAAATAAAACATAAAAACAAAATTGTGTACAGATTTGTATGTAATGTAGATGAAATGAAGGTCTTTCGACTATTAAGTCAACCAGATTTCTTGAGATATTTAACAACTTAATGTTATAATTTGGACAAAACAAATGCATGTGAGTTGTTGCTTAAGTTACCAACTTGTCTTCAGCGGCATTAATATATTTGTAGTTGTATGTTGAAGTGCAAACATTTTGAAAGACTTCTTTTGTAGATTAATTTTTTCGTTTTTAGTAAAATTACCTTATAACTTTGTACATGTAGTTATGTACCAACATAAATTGTTTTTTGTGTCCCATGCATAAGTTGATAAATGAAATTATCAACAAAAACCACAAGAAAAAGTTTTTGCAATATATTGTTAATCTAAGGTCTCAAGTTCTTGCATGGAGACCACACCTATATACAAAGAAGTTGTAACTCTTAAAACAGTTGACAATCTCTCATATTTTGAGCCAGAGCTTTAAAAAATTGTCACCAGATAGAGTTCAATGCGCAGATTTTGTCCCTTTAAAAGCTGATAGTTCGAGTTACCAACTTATACGTAGGACGTATCGATATACAGTTGATGCCGTTTATATACAATTCTGAAAGCAAAAAACTAATAACGAATCATAAAACAAACAAAATTGTGTGATATGCAAACTGCCATATACGATGTGGCCGATATTGCTGCATAACTTTTCAACCAGCTTATAGTTAGGCAACATTTACATGACGATAAATGCACTATTTTAGTAGCTAGTTGAATATATCCCAACAGGGAATGTCTATTATATTTCTCGAGATATTAATTATTCAAATTCGAATCTTTGGGTGGCGCCACGCCTCTAAAAAAAGTATTTAACAAAAATATTTCGCTATCAGTCTAGACCAGACTTGGGAATTTTTGGATAACATTTTTTTCAATTACAATTACAAGTAATCCTTACCTGTAATTGAAAAAATCAATTAAAAGTAATTGTAATTGAAGTTTTTTCAATTACATTAATTTAAATTACATGTAATTTAAAATTACAATTACATTCAATTCCAATTACTTTTCTAATTAGTAATCCATGAAAATGTAATCCTTTTGATTTTTGTAATCCATTACATTTGCCAAGTAATTTGAAACAAAAATGTAATTAATTACACATTTTCTGCAATTACATTTATTAAAATTTGAAAAAAAATTCTTACACGCGATAAAATTTCTTAAAATTCGATTCGTTAAGAAGATTTGGTTTGTGGGCTCATCTTAAAATGTAGAGGTAGAGGCATACCAACAACAATATGTTTATATATATTAGAGTGGTTCAAGAAAAAAAAAATTTTATAAAAATTTTCAATTATTAAAAAATGCCATGCGCACTTTTCTAATTCCGCCCATTTTTTGTACAATTAAAGTTATTTATGATCTCCATCCGTCTACCAACTTTCATTACAATATGTTTAATAGTTTACGAGATATCACGCTATAAAAATTAAAGTTGAGGGATGTGCTACGCCACTGTTAGGGTCTTGAAAAACTTAAAACCTAGCCCAATCTAAATTTTGTTTACATATGTATGTACGGAATCCCCAAGTATTGTTAAAATCGATGTTGCCGTTTTCAAAATAAACTTCAGCCACATACAAATATACTTATATTAAATATATACATATATTTATAAACATACAATTTAAGGTCGTTTAATAATATTAGATGTATGGATACGTTTTTGTGTTTAGTATTAATTAGTTATATCTTGTAATTGATTACTTAAACAGTTGGAAATTACAAGTGAAAGTAATCCATTACAAATTTCGTTCAATTACTTTGCTTTCAATTACATATTTTGGATTACAATAATTTCCGACGAAAATATTTCAATTACAATTACAAGTAATTGTAAATGCGTAACTTTCAATTACATTAACATGTAATTGTAATTGAAAAATTTCAATTACAAAATTACAAGTAATTGTAATTGCATATGTAATTAATTGCCAAATGTAATTGATTACTCCCAAGTCTGGTCTAGACTCTAGACAAACAGTTTTTTCTAATCCCAAATTTCATGCTAAACATTTTCAATAAAATGTAAGTTTATGTTGTTTTTAAAACGATTCAATTAATACATTTGTATTTCAATAAAACTCATAAACTAATTTTTATTTTACTGATATGACACAGCAGCGGCAACAATATCAATAATGTGTCCACCAAAAGCAACAACGAAAACAAACAATTTAATTCATTGTTGACTAAACAAATATTGCGCTCCCATTACGAAAAAAAAGAAAGAAAATAAAAAAACTATAATAATACATAGTTAAAAAATAAGTATTTTTTTGTTAATTTAAATCGATTCTTAGAAAAGCACGTGAATATGTTTTTCCAAGTTTTATTTGTTGTATTTCGTTGTGCTTATCATTGGTGACAGGACAATAGCTCCAAATAAAGTAACATGCATTTCTAATTTCCAGAGATAATTCTTATTTATACATATAAAACATTTTGCAGCTTCGGTTTTTTTTATTCTATTCAGTTAATAATCATATTAACTCTACTGTCCTAATCAATATTTAACTTGCTAAAAATTTCAGGGCGGACTTAGCCCACCTTATCTCCCCCTTCAGCCACCAATGGGGTGGATAATTGCAACAGCAGCAGCAGTTTCTTAGTCGGCGTTTACACCAGGAAAGTCTGAGAGACAAATTCTTGTCCATTCTCTTTTGTGATTTTCGTTTCGCGTTTGTAACATATTTTTTACCTCGTCCCTTTCGCTTTTCCCCTTTTGCCAACAAACAAGGAAACTTTGCCGAAAAAGCTTCCTCGTGTAAACCTTGACTTAGTGATATTCGAAATTTATGTGCGCCACTGCATTGAATTGAGCGCAGCAACATGTGTAAACAACATTCTGGAGCAGATGTTTTTCACGGTGAAGAACATCAACTATTTGTACATAAACAACAAAAACAAGAGTAAAATCAACATCAGCAGCAGCTACAACAACTATGTTATCAATTTCAACTGCACAATAATCGTATGAAAAGTTGAACGAAGCAAATCCTTTAGCTTATGAAATATTTGTAATTACGTTTGATATCGCAAATACAAAATACGCAAATATTAGCTTCGTGCAAATGGAACTAAAAAAGCACAAGGAGACAAACGCCCTAAGGGGCCATATGCGTTAAAAATGTTGATTTACTCGTGTGCATTGCATTTTTAATAGTGGCATATACATATAATTGGATCCGTAATTAGTCAAGCGGCTCAAAAGATATCGAAATTTTAAGATAAGAAATTTTACAGTTGATTCTGTGGCCACGAAAAAATAGAAATTGCTGAAAAACATTTTTTACTTCATGTACGCAAAGCTGATACTTTTACACAAAAAATAAGACTAACCAAAAGAAAATCGACCGTGAAATGACAAAGAAAGGAGCCATTGAATCAATAATTCGAAATTCCACGTGAAGTAAAACTAGGGCTTATCGATTTCTATTTTTTTCTGACCACAAATCAACTGTAAAATTTGGTTTCCTTAAAAATCTGGCCAATTTCTATCGATATCTTATGAACCGCTTGACCAATTGTAGATTCAATTCACTTAATCAAACTTTGTGACAATTATTTGTAAACCCCATGCCAAAACCAACACAAAAAATAAATAAAATCAGTTACAAAGTTTTCACAATAAACACCTTAATGCACATACTAAGTTCTTTCCTATGTACAAGAGCAAATTCAGTGTGCCACACTTCTTATACAGTAACTTTTGTGATGTTATTAGTGTAATACATTTAATTTCCATTTACCTATAATCATGTAATATGCGCTCATATTTAACCTACCCCCTATGAACAGTTTTCGGGAACCATATTTCCGATTTTCGATCCGCTCAAGTTCACCTTACCCAATTTGACGACGCAACTTGGCTAAAGCCAACTTTAAATTAGTTGGGTCTGGTGTGCAGAAGTAGGATAAATATTGACAAAAAATGTTGAAGCTGAGCCCTATTAAATCAATAGCTGTTTTGCAAACCCTTTAAATATTATGTCGTAGTTTGTACAAATCCTTTCTTAAATTTTTGGCTAAATACACTTGTCATCAGAACTATGGGCAGCGTGTGGTCATATCCTTAGTATGCAAAATTATGCGGCGATGTTAGTGGATTTTATAAACAACTTTCACTCTCTTTGCTTCTCCTCTTAGTACTAGTGCACGCACTCCTTTTGTCAAAAGTGACGCAATTTGTGCGTCATTGGTATCATTTATTGTTTTCGCTGGACCTTCTCTGATTTGCCTGGCGGCATCACTACTCTCTGCCATTGCCTGTAAACAAAAGTGTACACCAGCATGTCAACATCTCAGCATTCCACTTCAACTTCTTTTCCAGGTCAAACAACAGCAAAGAAGATCATAAATCTTGTTTATGCCAAGTAGCAACAGCAACGCTTGCAAAAACAACACAACAAGCGTAGTGCCTTTGTATGCGACTTGTAACATGTTATGAAGAGAAGACCAGTTGAGAAGGGAGGATGATTTAGAGCAAGCTGTAGGTTGAGATGTTCAAAGTCACTGCCTTGCACGAATCTGAAGAATGCGGAATAGGCTGCAATAGCGATTGCAACAACAGCAGCAACATAAACAGCAGCCGCTAAAGCGTCACATTTTTTGTGCCTCAGAATGGTTGCGTAGGTAGGACAATGTTTGTTGCCACGAGCGTTTATTTTTACCAAAGGTTTTTTCTTTCTGGATGTCGAAATTTAGCTCTTTCTATTTCTTGTGTTTGGTGGGCTTTCTTGTCAGTTTGCTGCGTGGGCATGTCTTTTCTTGTTTCTAAAAATTTGGAAATTATGAAAGAGTGAAAATTCTGTTTGACTTCTTGGGTCGTAAATTTGTCCTTCGTTTAAGTTTGTATCTTAAATAATCACGGACGACGAACCTTTTCGGTCGCTTTGTTTTTAACAATTTGTTAAATTTTTTTTTCTGCACATTTGTTCGATGGCTTAAGATAAGTTATATTATACTCGTACTATGTCCAATACCAGCTTCGCTAGCTACAGTAATTCTAGATAAAAGTCAGGGTAAGTGGGCGGATTTCGGCCGATGCTCATGGCTTACATCCTCCAATTTGTCCAACACTGGCAATGTCCGTCGTTAGAAGTTGTCATAAGCCCAAAACGAAATGGGGATTATGACCGAAAAAGAATCTGACATAAGGCCTAAAATTGTTTACATTAATTACATTTTTTGAACATAACCCCCATTGAGATTATGTCCGAAAACTTTGCAGACATAATCCCTATTTTCGGAAGGAAGTTAAAAAATGTTAAAACAGTTGGAAAAAGCTGAAAAACTTAAGCACTGAAAAAGTCGAAAAAAAAATTAAAATAACTAATGAAGAAAGTTGAAAAGATTAAAAAATCGAGAAAATATGGAAAGTATTAGAAAATCTTTAATAAGTCGGAAATATTTGAAAAATATTGTTGAAAACAAAGGAAAATGTTGAAAAAGTTGATGCAGGTTGAAGAATGTTGAAAATGACTAAAAAAGTTGATAAAATGTGGAATATTACGAAAAAACTTGAAAAATGCTCAAACCGTTGAAAGAGGTTGAAAAACTCGAAACAAGTTGAAAATCTTCAAAAAATTGATTGAGGTTGAAAAAGTCAAAAAAAAAAAACAAGTTAAGGTGTTATCTTTGGCCAGGCCGAAACTCACATACCCTACACTGCACTGAAAGTACCTTTTAAATAAATGTTAAAAAGACGTTGAATAAGTCGAAAAAAATGTGAAATGTTAGAAAGGTTGACAGAGGTTGAAAAATGATGAAAAAGTCTATAATATATGCAAAATGTTGTAAAAAGTTGAGAGAGGTTGAAAAACTCTAAAAAAGTTGAAAGAATTTGAAACAATTCAAAATTGATGAAAAAGTCGAAAAAAAAGAAACTTATGAAGAAAGTTGAAAGAGGTTGAAAAAGTCGAAGGAATATGGAAAATGTTGAAAAAAATCGTACAGAAATGAAAACTTTAAAATATGCCTTACGCTTACTTCTCCAATTCCGCCCACTTTTGGTTCAATAGCTTGTATAGTTTGCGATATATGCCCGGTTTTGATCCAGAAATAGCTTTCCATAAGCAAACCCCTTACACCAAATTTTAGTATGATTGCTCACATCTTTCGATAAATATGACACTTACCGTATTTTATTTGTATGAGAGGTTCCACGCGCACTGGTGCTATTTCAGCCACTTTTGATTCAGATATGCTTTATAGCAACTGGACCACTTACAATAAATTTCATAGCAATTGCTGCAATAGTTCACTTAAAACCAGGGACGTGAACCGGGTGAAAAATTTGGTCGGTTCGGTTCGAACCGTTTTTGCACTTTTGGATTGGTTCGTCAAAACGGTTTTTGTTGACTGACTGACTGACTGACTGACTGACTGACTGACAGACAGACAGACAGACAGACAGACAGACAGACAGACAGACAGACATACAGACAGACAGACAGACAGACAGACAGACAGACAGACAGACAGACAGACAGACAGCCAGACAGACAGACAGACAGACAACGCTAAATCGACTCAGGTGGTGACGCTGATCAAGAATATATATATTTTCCATACCTGCCACTCCCCCTTAGATGTGTTACAAACGGAGAGACAAAGTGAATATACCCTCGGTGTAGGGTATAAAAATGAAAGAGTTTGAAAAAGTCCAAAAAATGGGGAGGCCACCATCCTCAAAATGTTGAATGAGGTTGAAATAGTTTTGCTGAAAAAGTTGAAACGTATGAAGAAAGTTGAAACGGTCGAAATATCGAAAAAATATGGAATATATTAAAAAAAGGTTGAATGGGGTTGAGTACGTATATGTCGGAAATATATGAATAATTAAGAAAAAGTTGAAAAACCGAAACAAGTTTGAATGAGGTTGGAAAAATCAACAAAAAAAATATAAAATATCGAACATGAAAAAAGTTAAATACGGTTGAAAAGTCGAAAAAATTGAAAAAGTTTGAAGAGGTTGAAATTGTAGGAGAAGACATAAAATCGGTTAAGTATAAAAAAATGTTGAAAGAAGTTAAAAATTTCGAAAAAAAATTAAACAATCAAGTTAAACAATTTTGGTAAATGCAATTAAGTTGAAAGAGGTTAAAAAAGTTGAAAGGAAAATGTTGAAAAAATTTGAAGTAGTCAAAAAATATTAAAAAAATCAAAAGATGCCACGCTTTCAACTTTTTGTTAACATAGGAGGTGCCACGCCCATTGATGCAATTCTGTCAAATTCCATTTAATATCAAAGCTTATGGCAACCGACATCACTATATCAAATAAAGTTCCAAACACAACTGGGACGAGATGCGATTGCGACAAAAAAAAAGCTTTTTGAGAAACGATTTTTTAAGCTGCTTATCTTGAGATAAAACACAATAAAGCAGTTGCGAGTGCAGGTGATTGTCAATTTCAAGGTGAAAAAATACTATTTGCTTATTTACATATTTAGTGCAAATTGTGTGACTTCAGAACTTGTTACACCACTAAAAATAATATTCTGTTCCCTTCTATGTCAAATACTAATTACTTAATTTAAGGAAATAGGTTTCATCATTTTATTGATTTGAAAACCCTAATAAAAGTATACACGTGGCTATAATTCACTAATTGTCAATCAAACTGGTTCATACTCAAATTATTTTGGTTCAAAGTTATCTCCTTCAAAACATGTATCAAGATCATCAACTTCAGATTACGAGATCACTTTTTATTGATAATTATATATTCTGCACATACATGCAAATACATTTAATATCGAAACCGTATCACCTACGAAAACCTTCCCCCACTTTCAGCACTAGTGCCGTGTCCAATCTCATGTGCATGCCGCATCGTCGACAAAACGTTGGTTATCAATGATGAAATGATAGGCAATTGCCAACTGATCATACGGATCACCGCTCCATAAAGCATTACGCTTAAGTTTACTTTTGCTCCCATTCGCCAATTTTTATTAAACCAAACTTTATTTATTTAGTTTTCAATTCTAAGAATAAATATGTTATCAAAAAGTGTCGCTAGGATCTGGTTTCGGAGATATAGCCATCGGAAATTGCGGATATACAGTTGCGAGCAGTAAAATAGTAGTGCACACTTGCAATATGACTTCTGTTTTTTTTTTTTTGTATGCCTAAAACGATTTTTGTTTCGATTATCGATTTCAATAATCATCTTTAGTTTATCTGTAGATGATATTCTGCAAATTTTAAACATTTTAACTGTAACGGTTTTTTTTTTAAGCAGCAGTCATTGCAACATGTGCCATTTTTGAGCGAGCAGTGAAATAGTACTGCAGGGCAAGTAACGATATAACTTTTTTTTCGGTCAAAAAAAATTATAATTTTTTAATAGAAAGTCAGTTTTATGGCTTTATTTAATATTTATGCTGGCAAAATAAAAAAAAAATAATTTATAACTTTAGTGGGGCGAAGTGTGCACTGCACTCACGAAAAACCCAAAATTATTCAAAATCTTATAAAAAGTGGTAAAAGTTATAAGGAAGTGGACGAGCTTAGTGGCTGTTCATCAACCATGATACGCAATGCCATGACACATATAGAAAAAGCTGAAAAAATGGGTGGCAATCAGATACTTTCAGCGACCATCGTACGACAAATTATAAAATGCTCCAAAGCTCGGCCAACAATGTTAGCTGTTGATATTTTGGACCTCCTAAAATTACCCTGTGGTGTTCATATCGTAAAGAGACGACTACGCGAACATAACCTGTATGCTCGAAGTCCACGTAAGGTACCTCTTCTGAAAAAAAATCATGTAGCAAGCAGACTTCATTTCGCTAAGCAACATCTGGAATGGCGAATTCGAAAGTGGAGGAACATATTGTGGACGGATGAGTCTAAAATTGTTTTTTATGGTTGTAAAGGTTCTCGGGAATATGTGAGACGCCCCCCAAACACGGAGTACAATCGACGGTACACAACAAAGACGTTAAAGCATGGAGGATCAAGTATCATGGTATGGGGCTGGTTTTCATACAATGGTGCGGGGCCATTATATTGGATAAAAACTATAATGTACCAGCACGCATACGTGCAAATAATGCAGACTGTTATGCTACCATTCGCTGAGGATGAAATGCCTCTCAAATGGGTACTGCAACAAGATAACGACCCAAAACATACAAGTAAGCTTGCAAAATTGAGGTTTCGAAACACTGGAATTGAGGTTATGGAGTGGACAGCTCAATATCCTGACCTCAATCCAATATAAAACCCTTGGACTGACCTCAAGAAAGCTGTGTGGGATGCCAAGCCCAAAAATAATAACGAACTGGGTTGTGGCTCAACGTGCGTGGCAGTCCATACCACAAGAAAGGTGCGAGCGCCTCAAAGACTCTATGAGGAACCGTTGTGCTGGTGTAATAAAAAAAAGGTCATGCCACTAAATACTAACTTATTCTATTAAATACATTAAAAAAAAATTTACGAAATACAGTTTTTAGTTAACAAAATTATGTTTTTTTCATTCACTACTATTTTACTGCTCGCTTTAATTTTCATATAAAGCACATTTGAAGTGAATAAATATATTTAATGCTTATGTGAAAAAAAATTCTTCATCCATGTTACATGTAAGACTAATTTTACATTAAAACTTATGTAGAATTTATTTTGATATTTTAGCAATTTTAGGAAACATAAAATGTAGATACCCACTACTATTTCACTGCCCGCAGCTGTATGTAGCTTTTGTAAAAATCATTATAAGTAGTGAACTCAGAAGTAGTTTTGAAGAAATAGAAAAATATTTGAGAATGTAATTACCATCCAATAGGACAACACTTTGCCTAAGTGTGATGTCAATCGATTATGTTCGATTTTTGGAATAGATCATTTGAAATGAAATGCGTCGTATGTATTTTTAAAATTTTTCTTTTAAGCACATTCGTCTTTTACAAGCAAGGTGGCTTTATTGAAAATTGCCAATGATAGGATTTAAATTTTGCTGATCTACATTCTGAAATTGTGCTGCCAAACTTTTCATATATCTCCATTTGACCTGACCGCCTTGTTCTCGTTTTGATACTAAGTGTACTTTTTTTTACTGCACATTTCTGACACAAAAGATATACAGCTTATAATTTAGTGCTTTACTTAACTCGTTTTTTGATGATGCTTCTGCTGTTTGACTAAATGTAAAAAAAATCCCTGAGACTAAATTTTGTTTGATCAAGATAAAACATATACAAAAACACTGACATCGTCGACATAAAAACCGAAAATAAGAACTTAGGGGTCGCACTAAAATGGCAGCAAATTTGAGCTTTGTGTTTTTTTGTTGAACTATTTTGAAATTAAGAAAGCGTAATCGAGCCGAATAAGAGAGTCATCATCAGATACATATTATATGAAGTTGCAACACACTGAGCGTTTGGCACTCAATTTGAATCAATACTCTTTTTGAAAGAGTTCATCACAATAACTTCACTCTCACAGCAGCTGAGATTGAATCGAAACCTCAATTGAATTACCAGATTGACCTGTTTCTTCCTTATCCACGCCTCTTCCCCTTGTTGAGTATTTTTACAGTGTTAACGTGGTTGTTGTTAAAAGTAGCTACTGATGTGCTGATGTGTGTATTTTATGTTTAAGTTATGAATTCATGTTCGTGATGTTTGGCTTTGTCGTTCCTTTCTCAAAAGTGGACTTTGATCATTGACTTCTTTTTTTTTTATCAATTCGTTTCCATATCCAATCAAGAAAATGATTTAAACCATGCTATCATATTCTATAGTGATTCTTTTTACCGTCAATTTGTATTTTTCTCATAATTTTGCCAATTCCTTCTTATTTCTCTAAGTCAGATAAATGTTGTTCACAAAAAGCACAACCTTGATTCTACATCTGAAGTACTTATTTCCTTTTTATTAAACAATTCATAAAACATTAAAATGCTGCAGCAAAATTGCATACAAAGACCTTGTTGTCATTCATCAGTCCTTTACATATTTTATCATCCCTCATACGTTTTGTTCCCACTGTACAATACGTTGTTAAACCTTGGTTGCGTTTTTTCCCCAACTTGTGTTCTCGTCATGTCACGTTAAAAAATGCATTTACATCTCATATTATTTCTTAATTATTCGGTTTTAACGTTTTCCACATTTTAACCTTCACCTCAATTAAATATACAATCACGCCATAAAAAGGTTGATCGCTGTTTGTTTGGGGTTTATTTTGGTATACATTGAAATTTGTACGATCTTGAATAGGCTTGCCTTTTTATTGTTTATGTTTGGGCAGTTTTTCAAGTTTTATGGCTGTTTGTCTCATACAGATCGAAGAATAAATGTGCATTGCTTGAGCTTTTTGTTTTTGCCGTTTAGTGGTAAATTTCCCATACAATTACGAAATTATTGTGCGATTTTTTTACTAAACTTTTTAAAATAAAGGCTGACTTAGCGGAATTTTTAACCATTGACATTTTGAAATTGGTAAGAGGGAATTTTTTAGGACTAAACGCTAAAACAAGCTGAATGTAAGAAGAAGACTGGTGCTCGTATTTATTGTAGGTGCAGTTACAAATAACTTAACAAAATAGTCTTCAAATCTCGAATTGAAGTCCATTGATTGAAAGAAATTTACCCTATAATATTTATTTGTCGATCATATGCCATTTTAAATAATTATTCAGTACTTTTTGCCAAATAAGTCTTATCCTGCCTGACTACATTGTATATTTTCCATCATGAAACTTTAATAATAAAGTTTTAGACCAGGAATGCAAAGAAGAGTTGAGTTTGGGAACAGGAAATCGCTAATCACCTGATTAAGTGAGCAAATTCGTAATTTGCAAAACCTAATTCCAATAACTGAAAAAATCAGAAAAAAAACGAAATGCGAGGCGAGCGATCGCAACAACAATTACGTGTATTTCATTACGATACACAAGCATGAAGTCAAATGTGTTCAGAAATTTTTCGTTGCGAGCGTCTAGCCGTGGTGCTAGTTCGTATTTTTCCGTATTGTTGTTTGAAAAATAGAAAATTTCAAAAACAAAAACGTTTAGAAAAAGAATTGAACTGATAATGAACAACTGAATAGTGACGAGAAATGTTTACAAAAAAACACACAAGTAACGGTAAATGTAACAATTTTTAATTTCTATTGTTGTTGTTTTCCTGTATTAAATGTTTTTTACCTTTTGTGGAATCTACAAATGACATTTTTCATCAAATTTATATGAGAGCTGAAATGGAAATAAGCAGAAATAATTAAATTTTGTTTTAGACTATAATGATTGCAGTTACCCATCAATTTGTACTGAGTATACTATGAAATTAGAAATTACGGGTCTATACGATAATTTTTCCTGATTATTTTTTTTTTTTTTTTTTTGAGTATCACACGCTATTTTTTACGAAACCTTGGTTTCCGTGCAGCCACGCGCGCAAACGTATAAATACATATGTTATTTCAATCGGTGATTTCGTTGAATATGTCATAATCGTTTCGACTTTTTAGTCTAAATATTGATTTCGATGTAGTTTTCTTCTGTTTTCTTATCATGTTGCTATGATGTCTGTTTACCAAAAGTCGCATCTAGCCAATCTTAACCACATTTTATGTAGCAGCAAATCGAGTCCAAAAGTGTAATGTAGTTTTAATTGAAGTTTAGCTGCAAAATGGAGGCATTATTTTCGCTTACATTACTTATTACCAGGCCCGGATTAAGAAACTTGCCGCCTCTAGGCAGAGCAAATATTTTATTTTATTAATCATGAATTATATGACATATGCCATTGAACAATTACCATTATATTTGTCATTGGTTTTTGTGGAAAAATTATTGCTTATTGGTCGAAATTTTTACGTCTTGATTTTCAGATGGCAAAGTCATTGATAATGTCATCACAATCTGAAGACATGAGCAAATCTGACTATCAAGTTAACAAACGAGTGCGTTCAATCGTTCAGCTTCCAGTGTTGATCTCAAGTAGTTTTTCACTCGTCGCAGTACGGGAAATTATCGTTCAATTCCCACGAATAAAACAATTTTTCAAAGTTTCCGCCAATATTTGCCGACCTAGGCACGTGCCTACTCTGCCTGTAAGGTTAATACAGGCCTGCTTATTACCTTAAAGGGATAAAATTGCATAAAAAGTACAAAAAGGCTCTCAGGTATGCTGAAATTCTGGGAAAATTTTGCCAATCTATATATATCCATATAAGTTACGTTTTCTTCGCCTTTCGCTTAAGGGAAAGCAAAAACAATATCGCAAACTTAATGTGTAAAATTATAGTTGCCTTGTATGTATGTATGTATGTTAACGTTAATAAGTCACTAAACAACTTATAAATCACCTGGACCAGATGGCATTTTGCCAACAGCATTTGCCCACACTCTCTCAAGGAGGAAAGTTAGGGTTCGGCTAAGTTTCAGCCTTTTTTATGTTTTTCGCTATTATTCGACTTGATAGTTCGGTCATTATCGATTTATTTGATTATTTTCGATTATTATCGACTTCGATGTATATCGATAGTTTTCGAATATTATAAGCTTGGACAATTATCGCGTTTTTTTAATTCGTTTCTACTTGTATAGATGGTCTTCTATCGAAAGATACCAGTTATATAAGTAAAACAAAAAAAGAGAAACTAACCAAGTGTGATAATACTTAACTACATACTAAAGGCAGTAGATACATAGGTAGGTACATACGTTGTGAGACTCGAAACAATAGTCTGACTTTTTGTCATTTACTCATACGTAATATACCAAAAATTTAGTTCAAAATAATAAATTTTGATTTTAAAGTTTTTTTTTATAAAAAGAAGTAGAAACCAAAATCCTTAGTTTGGTCGATTCTTTCAAATGTTAGACACCCAGTTTCATTGAATCAATTTTATTTAGCTGCCATATACAAAAAAAGATTATTGTAAAAAACAATAATGTACTGTTTCTTAACAAGGGTAAAAATACAACACATTTTGTTGTCAACGACTGCCCTTAAAATGCCTCCTGAATTTCTAAACACAAGCCTATCATATTTATTTGTTTATTTTTTATTTCTCCTTTTTCAGTTTTAATTTTTCATAAAATCAAGTATTTCTTGTTGAAGAACCTTAATATTGTTGTAGTTCCGGTTTGTTGCTGTTGTCTCTGAGTATCATTATATAGCAGACACAATGCCAAACGTCCATTTGTATTACGCTTTTGCATAACCTTGCAAGGGTAAATGATTCGATTTTACTTTACTCGTACATTTATTTTGTATGTTGCCTCTGCTTCTTCCGGAAGGAATGACGTTCTCCTTTCTCTCCGGTTAAAGAAAACCATTTGATTCAATTTTGTAAGTCTGCCAACTTGAGTAACACCCAAAAAGAATGTTTTATTTTTATATCCGTACAAAAATGCAGTTTTATTTAAGAACACAAGTAAATAAAATTGGGTGGCTTCAGAGTTAAGGGTTGTGAATACGGCGGCTGGGTTTCATATCCGAAAAAAGTTTTGATGTGTTGTTAAAAATGGTTGCTTTTTTTTTGTGATTTTCTTTTATTTATTTTATCATACATTCTTGGATTTGTTGGTTTTTCAAACTCTTTTAAATGTGTCTCTACTCCTGTAGACATCTTTATATTGTAAGATTGTTGTTGTTCGCTTATTTGTCCTTAACAAAACATTTATCGTCGCTGTTAACAAATAAGAGATGAAGCAGTAGCAGCATCATCCAAAGCTGAATTCTTTCTTAAATCGTTTTTTTATTTGTACCACGTGTTGTCGCTTTGTTTGTCAAGTGCTGCTTTTATTCCGAAATTAGTTACTATAATGGTAGCGAGTTACTAGCTGTTCAACATACAAAGTGTTTTGTTTTATTTATAAAGGCGTCACTTGATCCAGTTACCATATGCCATATATGTGGATAGTAGATACATAGTTGTGTGTGGCAGTCTACAAAATGGAAAATTTTCTGCTTTTTATAAAAATATTTTTTATTTTAGATTCTCAAAAGATTGTAAAACTTGAAGAACATTTTTTAATAAAACTTTCTCGACCATTGTGTTCTTTCAAGTTTTTAATAAAACTATTTTTTTCGAGTTATTATGAAGTAACGTATTTCCTTAAAGTTTTAATAAATATATTGCATTTTTGTATACGATAGATCACCATCCTGTAGTTATAATCTTACGTACACTTACCTTTATGAAGCATTTCCGCTTTTGCATAGACAAGAAAGTGCGGCACACTCGACAACCTTTGTTTGAATTGTCGTCCTTTATTTCGTCGCTATATGCAGCGCATTTGTGCACGTATTTGTGCACGTATTTGTGCTACAAACGTGTGTTTGTTTTGTAGGTAATTACCATTTCCTTATCTTTGCATACTACATGCGACTCAAGTTATTCATTTCGCAGCACAAAAACCTTAGACTTGAGCCTTAAATTTCAGGCCCGGGTGTGCCTTCGACATTTTGTCAATTCCTACCTTCTACCTCCTGTTTCCGTCATATACGCAATCAAAAAGTAATTGCGTTTTCCATAAAAACATTGCCTACTTTCTCTTTGGTGCTGTTAAACGTTTTTCCTCACAGTTTTCTTTTACCCACTGTCAAGCAGGCAGTCAGCAGCATTAAGAGGCGAACATTGAAATGAGTCGCTGTTTTGGTGGTGTTACATAGTACATGGCACCAGCATGCGTATATGTGTGTGTGGGGTTCCTTACAGGATATTGCCTAAAAGTTTCTTATTCTTATTTCCTGCATTTAATAATCATTTCCTTGCGCTGCACTCTCCCCGCTTTCTTACTCTTCAGTGCGTTTCTTTCCCTAAAGTTATTTTGGCCTTTCATCATTTGTGGGTTGGCAAACCGTGTAAATGCACGTGTTTATGGGAATTTCTTATTATTAAATTAATATTTGCGTATTTTCCTCCACATTTTTTTGTCTATATTTGTTGATGATGTCTTTATGAATATCTGTCTTTTAGTTCTTTTAGCTCTTTGTAAGTGGAAGGTGGTACTTTTACTTGCCTTTATTTTTTATTATTGATGTAAGCCTCATAAATCTTGAATATTTTTTACCTTGCTAAATCTTACAAGAGCGACAGAACATTATTCATCACAAAATAAATTAATTCATTTATATATTTACAATTTTTTTGCATTCCGTAGTATCTGTTTTGAATGTGTTTTTAATTTTTAATTTTTTTTTGCGATAATTGCCTTATGAGGACACAGACGACTGAAGGTGAAAGTTGCATTAATTTTAATATTAATAATATTCACTTATTCTTCTGTATTTTAATGTTATAACGTTATTAATTTTCAGTGGTTTGTATCATAGTCTATATTATTGAAAATAATTACGACTTAATGCATTTTATTCAACAAACATGAACACTAGACATGATCAAAATAGCCTCATGTTCTATAATTCTTCGGGATCGCTTAAAATTCGAAAACTTACTTCATTTCGAGTATATCCTCAAATTGCGGAATTGGTTGCCGATAAAATATACTGTTTTTCAAAGGAAATAAGGGGCCACTAATTCCTCCAATTTGATTGGAAAACATTTTTTGAGAAGTTATTCGCATTTCAATTTTAGGCGTCTAAAATCGAAAAACCTCCGAAAACTTTTTAAAAAATTTTCTTTAAGAATCTTCAAGAAATTTGGAAAATGCTTCAAAATTTGTGTAGGAGATAATTTTGATAATTCTTGGACCAAAAATGCAAAATTTTTTTTTTCTCATTTATTTTTTTAATGGAAATTTATGCAGTGGCATTGACAATTTCAAGTTATAGTGTGTTAAGTTAAATACAGTGAAAACAACAAAGGATTTTAGCTGTTACAAACGAAACACCAAAACTCTACTCGCGGAGAGACCACAGATTTTAAATTTTTCGGTAAATTTTTCCATTGCAATATAACTTTTTTTTGCCATTTATCTAAAGAAGACAAAACAACGAGTAAGTGAGCCAAAACACAACTCCTTAGGAGGTGTAGTTTTAAGAGGAATCTCAGTTAAATATTTCTTTTTCTTTAGTTGAAAAATTAAATTGAACAACAACCTCTGAATATTTCCGTCTTAAAAAATTAATGCCTTTGTGTAGCATTGAAAAGTATATTTTGCCAAAGAAGGAACAGGTATCATTTTTTAATAGTAGGCGGTGCCACGCTCCTAACGGGAAAAAACGTTTCCACGGCTAAGCTAATGGAACGATTTTAATGAAATTTGGTTAGGAGATAGAATGCTCCATAAAAAAGGTTAGGAGAGACTCTAAGTCCTTTAAGTGGGCGTGGCATTGCTCCAAATGGGAAAAAACGGTATCACGGCTGTGCCACTGCACCGATTTTGATAAAATTTGGTATGTAGATAGATTGAAACTTGAGTAAAAATATATTTTTTTTAGTGGGTGGTGCCAAGCCTCTTACAGAAAATACGTTTTAACAGCAAAAAGACAAGTTTTATATTCTTTTAAGAAAAATATCTACTCCTTCCTCTTTTCTTTGTTAAAATTGATCTCACTAATCAATTTGATAAATATAAACATTAAATTTGTTTTAATAATTACTGTGTATATCTTAAATATTATTATTTATATAAATATTAAAGTAGTTTTGAAAAATTGCCCAGTGATCATAAACGGAAAAATATGTCCCGTTCGAATGGATTATTAGGCCTTGTAAGAAAAAAAGTAAATAAGATTTTTCAATCAAACGAAATCAATTAAAAAGTTATATTGTTTCATAACATTTTAATATTAGTCGCATTAAAAAATGTCAGGTTTCGCTGACTTCTGCTTATCTATAGATGGCCATGAAAAACACTTCCGTTTTTTGTCCCGTTCGAATGGCTTTTTAATTGCCTTTATCTTGGAACCAGTACTAAGTCTGGCATCAGCTATACCACTCAATGTAGTGATATCAAAGGGTTATTCCTTAAAGTAACAGAAAAAAATAAAAGTGTTTTACTTTGACTTTTATTCCACTTTAAAAAAACTCCGTCCCATATTTTTTATAATCTTCCTGATAGACTTACGAGCACAACTCTATCAGCCTTAGAACGGACCATTTATAAAAAATGATAACCTTAACTAGAACAACATTTTCCTGTCAATTAAAAAATTATGTTCACTAATTTTTGGCACAATAACGTCGAACTTATGCAAGGGATAACGCAGCCTATTTCTTACATATTTTTTCTATGTTTCACACTCAATGTTCTGATACTTTGATAATTGCTTCGGTTAAAACTGCTTTGATTCTATTCATTTGCATAAAAAAACAAAGTTTTTTTAAATATCAAATTATTTCTGTTGTCGTTTTATTCTACAGTAGTTGGTGCAAAACTATTGTCTCATTTTCTCGGCCATAGTTCGAGTCCTTTTATTAAGATTTTTGCTATAAGTTCCCTGTCCCCTGGCATTAATATTATTTTGTTTGACTGTATTTAATTTGTGGTAATCCTGTTTTTCCCCAAATAAATATGAGATTTTTATCATTGACTGTAGAACAAATCTGGTGTAGATTTTTCTCTCCTTTTTGTGTTCGTTCTTTTTTCCATTATTTACGCAGCGCCCTTTAGCTGTCGTTGGCAGCTGGCAGCTAGCTGTTGGTGTTAGTTGTAGTTTGTTTCTTGAATGATTTAATATTTTTGCAAAAATGTGGACCTACATCATTGTTTTCCTTTAACGGGGCGTATAATTTCTAAATTACGTCGTATTTTCTGGCTTGACTTCATTACTTAAATGTGTGTGCTCAAAAGGTTTTGTTTGTATTTTAACTTAGCAAGACTTGCTTAAACTGAGATGATGTGTATAGGTATGTGGTTATGCGTTTAGTTTCCAAACATAGTGCGGTCTCGGTTAACGCAACTAATAAAAACCAGGTCTATTGCAATAACCGCGGTAGTTGCAATAACGGAGTTAAAAAATCTTTAGTACTCGGGTGTAGATGTAATAAGGAAAATTAATTTATCAAATGAAAATCATTTCTTTGCTTAAGAAACCATATGTATATACATTTTTCCATCTTGCGATATTCACAAACTCTCAATACCAGCTTCGGTATTGCTAATGAATGAGTTACACCTTTTAATTTGCGTAAAATCTAACTTTTCTGTTTAATTGACAATTTAACAATATGTTTTGTAACACCCATTTTACGTGGTAATCAAAACGAAACTATTAAATCTTACACAATTACATATCCCTAGTAGTAAAAAAAGGTTTTATAGCTTCTTTTACAGGCCTTTTAAACAACATGCATAAATTCTTTATAAGGGTGAAGCATAACAATATGTTCCGTTCTTTGATATCTTTCATGAGATTCGGTAATGTATCTTTCTGAAGTGTTTGAAAAACGCCTTACAAACTCTTAAAAAATAATTATAATTAATTTTATTTAATTTTCAAATTTGATTTTTACTTACGGTTTGTATCAACCCATGACCCAACGATCCATAGTTTTGCACGCTACCCGCTAGGCTAGCTGTGTAATATTTTGTTATACGTTAATAGCGAATCATATCTTTTTCACAATTGTTTTGGTAAAGCGCCTTAAAAAAACAAAAAATGGACATCAATGTGCCCTCGTTCAAAGACACATATGAGACATGAGGTGGCATATCTCGTGTGGTTCTTTCTACTGTAAGAGAACATGAGACGGCATGTCTTTCAAGTGACTTTTATGTCTACAGTTTTAAGACACACACGAGGCAAGCGCTCTCAATTCTTCATAAGCGAGACATGAGGTGGCATGACATAGACGTTAAAGTCAGTTGAAAGACAAGCGGTCTCATGTTTTAATGAGCATTTTATTATAAACATACGAGGCCTCCTAATGCCCTTATAATCAGCATATTATAAGCTGTAAAAACGCATATTAGAGGCAATTTAACGTCTCTTTTACGATTTTATATCTTGTTCTAGCAATGATGGATGAACTTATTTATGAAATATTAGTTTATTTTTTTTTTTTTTTTTTTAATTTGTTTTAGTCGACTGAATGTTATTAATTAATTTGAAATTTTTAATCGAACTTTACAGTCAATTGCAGTAACCAATGTTCTTGTGAAATTTCACAAATCGGTTAATGCTTTTAAACAAACATGACAAAGACAACAAATGGAACAATTTATCCTGGTAATTGGTGACATATGTTTCGGCTATTACCACATATATACACATATTCATATGTATATACATAGCCTCATCAGACCAGTTTTGGTTAATTTGTAATGTAATGTGTTCCATTTGTTGTCTTTGTCATGTTTGTTTAAAAGCATTAACCGATTTGTGAAATTTCACAAGAACATTGGTTACTGCAATTGACTGTAAAGTTCGATTAAAAATTTCAAATTAATTAATAACATTCAGTCGACTAAAACAAATTAAAAAAAAAAAAAAAAAATTTCTAAAACCGGAAGAATACGTCCAACAATTATTCGGAGAATAAGTGGCGGAAGCCCGAAATTCGAAATAATAAAGCTACATCATATAGCAAGTCCTTAAACCGATGGTTTAACAAAGCTATGCAGCAAACGAGAAATGACAATAAAGTTACAACAGATGGCGCAATCGCATAATATAAAATTGCACTTTGTGTATGTCGTTCAGCACAACCTCCGTGGCTCAAGTGTTAGAGCGGCCGTCCACATATAATTCATGGAATGGTCGGGGGTTCGAATCACATTACAAATTAACCAAAACTGGTCTGATGAGGCTATGTATATACATATGAATATGTGTATATATGTGGTAATAGCCGAAACATATGTCACCAATTACCAGGTTAAATTGTTCCATTTGTTGTCTTTGTCATGTTTGTTTAAAAGCATTAACCGATTTGTGAAATTTCACAAGAACATTGGTTACTGCAATTGACTGTAAAGTTCGATTAAAAATTTCAAATTAATTAATATTAGTTTATCCTAAACACTATTTTGACCTGTAACTTATACATTGTATATACATACATATTTTTATTTATACACAAAATATTAACATTCCTATTATACCGGTTTAATAACGAAAATGCTATAGAGAATATTCAAATGACTATTATTCCTATAAGCCAGGTAAGATTTTTTGTAAAGTTGCACCCTCTGAGTCTGTAATGAAAGAAATTGTTGGGAACATCGATGAGTTGCATTTATAGAGGGTTGCGTTGATTGTTGCATTATGCATATTACTTATTTTTTTTTTTTGTAAAAAAAACGATTTTTTAACATATTTAAATTGTGGAAATTATGTTCTTGTAGTCTATTATTTTAATTGCATTTCAAAAGTTGTCATTAAAAAGTTGGGTACTGAAATTATGTGCTTTTAATGCTCAAAAAGAATTAATTTGGTTGCCTTTTCGCCTTTTCCTCGAAAGTTTTTCGTGCTCTAACGTTGCTATCGTATCGCTTTTTACGCGTAACTTAAAGTCATTTTATGTTAAAATTTTGAACAATCTAATTAGTTGCAGTAATTAAATTTTTTTGAAAGACTATACCAATTCTAGCCATCTTACAAAATTATACAGGGTGCCTCAGCTATGAATATGCGATAGAATAATTATAAATTCTATGGGAAAAGATCAGTTCAAAAATGGCAAAACTTGCCAAAAATATCCTAAAAATACTGAAATCCGTTGATTTTGACTTATAGTAATAGATGGGTGATACTCTTTTTCCAAGGTTGCGATCAGTAAAAAAATACAATTTTAAATAAAAAACATTTAAGATTTTTAATTTTCGATTGTGTAAGGATAGAATATAAAATTTTTTGTTTCTGTAAGATATTTATTTTGGGCGCCATATCAGGAATATTATGTTAAAAAAAAAATTTCATCTGAAATTAATCGTGTAAAAGTTTCTTTGAAGCTCGATTCCAACCGAACTACAAATAATTAACAGTTCCAGAAGGATCTTTTGGATTTATTTCGCCTACCTGATGATTGACTGAGCTTATTCTTAATTTCTTTACTTACTTAAAAATTTTTTTTTGTTCACTTTATCATTTGTCATGATAAATGATTTGTAAATGATTAAAACTTTTAGAAATATTAGATGCTTGTTTGTAAGATCTTCAAGCATTTGGTAAAAAATTAAATAACGAAAGTTAGTAATTTGAGACAATAATTTTTATAATAATTTTATATTGCGTTTAATTTTGGACAGAGATATAGATTTTAAGACCCTGTATTATTATATTGAAGTAGAACTAAACGTTGCAACATTTGCTAACTCAACTGCTGCTGTGTCAGTCTAACGTAACAAATTGCATGAACTGTAAACAACTCGTAAACTATGATTAACAATTTGAAAATAAATTACAGGCCTTACAGTGGCAGATAAAAAATGCAGTGGTATTAAAAAAGTATGAAAAATAGAATAAAGGCAATGTAAAATAGTTTGAAAGTTTCCTCATTTGCTTTTTATTTTGCAATAAAAATTGATTGATTTTGAAGCTGAAAAAAAAAGTTGTCTCGCTTATAATTATTTACGTACATCAACATCAGCATCCCGGTCGGATTTCTAGTCACTATTTATGACAAGTTAACTCATAAGATAATTAATGCAAAGTGTTGAATAATATTGAAATCCTACTGTAACTACTGCGGCTTCACTTTCTTTTAAAGTCTCGATGTTCATACATATGTATGAAAGTATAAAGGAATCCGCATGGTGACAATGATAAAATTAGTCCCACTAGGTTTGGCTGAAATTTTAGAAATTTGCTTGAAAGTCTCCATGGGAGTGACCACCACCTTACTGGGGATCTTTATTCTTGGAGGGTTACGCCTATATGTGCAAATCCGCCAAATTTGGCGTTTTAGCTGGCCTCGTTTTTTTTTTTTTGGAGTACATCGTTCAGCCATAGTTTTTCTTGAATCTAAAGCTGTCTTGAATTAATATTCAAGGTTGTTCAATTAAAATTCAGATAGCTATTTTTTTTATTTAACTTTGTATGTAACTTTTCATGTTTTTTTTTTTTAACTTAAATGATATTTTAACTATGTCTCCCTTTGAATTTTAATTGTTCCCCCTTGAATATTCATTCAAAATAGTCTTAACTTCAAGAAAAACCATGTTTGAAGAGTCTGCTCCAAAAAAAAAAAAATTAAAAAAAAAATCGAAGCCATGGTCGAGGTAAGATGACAATTTCGATTTTTTTTTTTGGAGCAGACTCTTCAAACATGGTTTTTCTCGAAGTTTAGACTATCTTTAATTAATATTCAAGGAGGAACAATTAAAATTCAATGGGAGACATAGTTAAAATTGGATTTTAGTTAAAAACAACATGAAATGTTACATATAAAGTTAAATAAAAAAATAGCTATCTGAATTTCAATTGAACAACCTTTATTATGAGTTCAAGATAGCCTTAGCTTCAAGAAAAATTATGGCTGAGCGATGTACTCCAAAAAAAAAAAAAAAAAACGAGGCCAGCTAAAAGGCCGAATTTGGCGGATTTGCAAATATAGACTCACCAAGGAAGGTTGTAGAAACATGAATTAAATTGAGCATGAAGCAACTTCCTATTGTCACTGCGAGATGTTTACCTAATTTTTTTATGTTAAAGTATTATTATTAAGATATTGTTCTGATTACTTGCTTAAAAATATAACTTAAAAATGCACACATTGATGACACTTCCGATTGGGAGAAAATAACAACAAGTGTTCAAGAAAACTGTATTTAAACAATTGCTCAACTAACAAAAAAAAAAAACAAACATGGAAAAGTAACAATTTTGTTGTTAGTCATTAAGTGGCAGCAGTAGTTTTTGTTGTTTGTTACCTTAATGCCTATTTATTTGTTAAAACAAAGTGCAAAAAGCCGATTTTCACCCACAAACGATGTCTCACAATAAAGGAATAAACAAACCGACGAACAGACTCAACAACAAATTTTTCAAGCTTAGCCACAGGCGACAACAACACTAGAGTTCGTCAAAGATATCTCATGTCATTCGAGAACGCTTAAAATTCAAAACCTTACACCTTTAGAAGAATATTCCTTAAAAAAAAAGTTATGGGTTCACTAACGTTTCTAAATTTAATTTTTTCGCGATAAAATTAAGAAAATGATTATGTCAATTACTATGTTCCACAAAGAAAAAAAAGTATTGTAATAATAGCGTGTGATATTCAACAGTCTAAAACTTTATAATTACAGTTTCAGAATGGAATTTAGTTACCAAAAATTACTGAATAATTAATGAAGATTTGATATGATCGACAAATAAAAATTCCAGGGTAAACTGTAAAAACTTGAATCAGTATCACATAATAAATCATTTATCTATTTATCGTATGATTCGATATTACTTTTCTGTCATCTTCATTGTAAATATACGACATAAAATGTAGATATATGAGGCGCCCAGTTGCAAAACTGGAAAAATACCGAAAAACGTTTCTCTTCATCTATGTTCATTGAAAAATTAAAACGTATTTCCCACATAATAGCTTATAAAATTTTTTACTCAAAGCACGTCAGATCAGACTTTTCGAGTTTCATTTACCTATGTTTTTGAGAAAACAATTTTGGACTTGACGGGTTATGATACCAATGTACTGGACTTGGCAGGTTTTGACATACTTAGTAATCAACAAATTTTGTTTGAAAAAAAGTGAACTTGGCCGGTTTTGATACCAATGACTGGACTTGGCCGGTTTTGATTTCAAAGTGTTGGACTTGATTGGTTTTGAATATAATTGATAAAAAATTTGGCTTTTACTGCTATCTCATGATCAGTGGTAAGTGGCACACGCTTCTTTACGCTTTTTAATGCTTTTTTACACTCTTTAAGCGATTAGTCGTTCTCATTTTTACGCTCTTTGAGCGCCTGGTCGTTCTCTGGACAGCACCGCTCTTGATGAATATATAGGTTTGCAACTTCTTTTCAAATTAATTCCAATTGTGACAAAATTTCAGCTCAATGGAACAAAATCTGCAAAAAAATTTAAGCAAGTATATTGACTTGGCCGCTTTTGAAATCCATGCATCAAAATAAATTTAAAAACGTACTATTTCCGTCAAAATTTTTTTTTTTAATTTAAAAACAGTAGAAAGATAAAGCATGGTCTAGATTTTGATATATCAGAATAACGTAAAGTGCCCTATTGCCGTCCACTATAGATGGATCATATAAAAAAGCTTTAAATGTCTTATGCAAGTATTGAATATACATTAATTGAATATAATAAAGAATATTTTTATAAATAAACAACTATTTTTGTATTACCAAAAATGTAAAATAATATAATAAAAAAAATTTTTTTTTTATTCCAAATTCCGTCCACAAAAATTGCAAGTTCCCTAAAGCCGTCCACTGACATACCTAGTGCCGTCCACCCATATTTTCATTCAGATATTGTGTCTTTACAAGGATAAAAATAAAAAAAGACTCAAAATTAAATTTTTTTAGTTAAATATAAATAAAAAGTGTTAATTAAATTGAATAATAATAAATAATAAAATCGAGTCTTATTAATTTAAGGACTTCAAATACGATTTCGTTAAAAAAAGGATTGCCATTAAAAAAAAAAAAACAAATTAAAAATAAAATAATTTCATAGAAACATAATTATAATTAAAATATCCTTATACTAAATACAGGTTCAACCTGTAATAGATTTTAAAAAAATAAAGAAAAATTGAATTCCGCGATCCAATTGGACAAAGTCACAGAGGGGGCTAAAAAGTTCTAATTTTCTTGCATTCATGCAAACTTTAGTCATCAGCTCGGGATAAGCTGCTTATTAAATTGAAATTTTATGCAATATTTAGGCACCATTTTGCAAGCTGCTGGGGACTTTGTTGGCTTTTCTCCCACGTCTGCATCTTCTGCTCTGAAATATTTTTGTCATCTGTCAAATATACTATTCTCTATTAACTACAATATGAACAATTCACAATTGACTTCATGTATTGCATTTTTTTTAAACTGGGATATCTTAATACTCAATATATTCAGAGATAAGTTGCCAAATTTAATAAGAGATATAATCGCAGTTTATAAAATCTCCGATTAAAGTGGTATTAAGAAAAGAGATAAGTTAACAGGCCTCAGACTTTATTCTTTTTTTTTAAATGAACAGCTTCAATCGCTTCGTTTCAAGAGTTTTCTGAATAATGTCTATTTTTTCTTTCACTCTTTGCAATAATCTGTAATAAAACATGAAAACTAACAAAATTGCTTAAAACTTTTCTTACTCTATGTAATATTAGCATTATATCACGTGGTCGGAATTAGGAAACAGTGCAAAAACAAGTGCATAAGTAATGAATATCTCGGAAGCATCGCAAACATTTTGAAATATTTTTAAATAATATCAATGTTTACATAATGCTTGATAAAAACTTAATTTTAAACTAATTTTCAACAAATATTATTTATTAAAATACTCCTAAGAACCATAATACTTTTCTGTATAAAAACATCTATTAATTTTTATTTAGTGAAAGGTAGATCGGAATTAGGAATTGAGATAATGACATATGTAATTTAATAGTTAAAAATGTTTTAAAGCCTAATTTATAGTAAATAATATTTTTTGTATCAATTAAATTGCATGTGTGATTATACCCCAGTTCCGTATGTTGGCCGGAATTAGGACTTCCCTCTTTTTCAATGTTCCTAATTCCGACCACATTACTTACTTGATTTTTTCCCGTATTTATTAAAAAATATCTTTAATATTATATATAAACCATGGTTGAAGAATGTATACGTAAATAGAACTTATTCTCACCCTTAACAGAAACCTTTTTTTAAAAAAAGCACTTTTCTAAAATCGTGATTTTGACGATTTCTCTGTAAAAAAACGTCTTCACGTCACTTCGCGTTGAATGACAAATTGTTATTTTACAAAAGTCAAAAATCGTTTAAATTGTTAACAATTTAAAGAAAGATGAGTACAGCTATATATTTATAAAATATTTGATTTGAAATTGTTCGTTATAATTTAAATATTTATCAGAAAAGCTGCTGGACGGAATTCGGAAGTGGACGGAAGGTGACTTTACGTTATCTCAAAATTTAATTTTTTTGGACTTGTGTGAATGTTGTCAGGCTGTCCTCTGTTTCATGCTATGTTAAGAAGGTATGATGGTTAAGGAAGTATAATAACAAATAATATAATATGAGAAAAAAGTAGAATTTTCGATTATAAAAATTTTTCGAAGTAAATGCTACATTTTACAGTGTGTACACTGTAATATTTCATTGACAATCACAATCAATTATTACAGTTTTTCTGTAATTAGATATTGTCAGAAATCCAATGAATTTTTACAGAATTTTTTTTTTTCATGCACTCAACAAATAGGAGAATAACATTGCTTAAAATATTATTGCAGCCAGGTGCCGTCGTCGTGCCTTCAATGCGCTTAATTGGCACAACTCTATCCCACGAGACTTAACTCCACACCATCACGTTCCAACCTCCGTGCTTAACTGTAGGTGTTCTGTATTTGGGATTGAGCTTTGTACACTGATGACGAGGTATAACAATTTTATTCCCCGAGGAATAACAAAGGAAGACTGTGTTATAATTCATAATTCGGTACAACTGAAAATTCGGAACAAAACTTAAAAAAAGCAACTTATGTTATAACTTATTTTAATGATAAATTAAAATTTTGGAAAACTCCATTTTTTTAAGCAATATCAAAAGGTGTACTTTTTGGAATTATTAGCGTTCCCAAAAAATCCAAGAACATTAGTTTTTTTTTGGCCAACTCTAAGCAAAACCAATAGCAGCAGCAGCAGTAATAATATTTTTCTGTTTTTTCTGCAATCACTAAAATGGCTAAAACAGCGTGCAAATTTCATTGCCTCAAAATACAAGCAGTGGCAATCAAGTGTCGTTACGTTCCATTATGTTGCATAACGCTGTGTTTGTATGCTTAAGACGTTATGCTACTAGACGTTAGGAAAAACGTTTTCTATTTGCTAACGCTGTGAATGATTGCATTTGGCTTTTTCTCACATTTTACTTTGATTTTAGCCAATTAATTATTTGAGTAGTAACATTTTTCCGCAATTTGGTAGATAAGATAAAATCTAATAAAACACAGTTAGTCAATTGAACGAAAAGCTGTTCTCTGTTTTCGTTTTTTTTTTTATTCGATTTTTTGGCAACATACAATGCAACTTAAGGGGACATGATACCTTCAAAAAATTTGTTCTTAAGTGTTTTAAAATGCGTATAATTTTTATAAAAAACAACATATCATTTTGAAACTTTACACATAACAAATTTTTTTTTAAATTTTTTTTAAAATTTTTTTATGAAATTTATGACCACTAGAATTTTTGAAAAAAAACACCAAAAAATCACGGCGGGCATGATTGCAGCTCACTGAATCATCTGAAAAAAAAAAAATAAGAGGTTTTAATTAGCATCAAAGCCGCCATGGAATGAACTACAGGCAAAAATTTTCGTCCAAAAATAACCAATAAAATAAAAATGACGAAAATGATGAAAATTGGCATTTTTTCGGGCCAAAATAAAGCCAAAAATCAAAAACTATATATCGATCTTTCTGTCCGTAGTTCATTCCCTGCATTTATATGTGCACAGCAGCATATTGAAATTTCAGATAGATCGGTTCAGTATTTTTTTTATCGTTCTCGCCAACTCGAAAAACGTGGTTTCGAGAAAAACGCGTTTAATAGCTTCTTAATTCTTGAAAATTTGAAGGTTTCATGTCCCCTTAACTTACTTTACTATTAAGCCGATAGCCTTTGCAGCTAGTGCTTACCATTGTTTTTTATAAATTCATTTATAATAAATATATAATAATAATAATAAACTTACTTTACAACGGCATCATAATTGGAAACTTCACAGCAAAAGAACCAAGAAATTTCTCGAAATGAAAAAAGTATGGGAAAACAAAATTATATTGTAAATAACTCGATTAAGAAAGCATTCGTGCACAACACATATCCAGCCAGGATTGTTAATTTATTTGTGCTGTGTTCTTAAAACTTCAAAGAAGAACTTAATTTTTCTATTAATCATCGATCAGAATTGAACCTAGGTTGCCTTGCGTCATGAAACTGTTCAAAGGTGCTCATCTTAATCACCTGAGCTACTCTCATTTTTTTTTCCGAGAGACTAAAACTTAATTACTTTTCTGTTAAACGAAAAATTTAATTTTTATAACTGATAATTCATATAATGTACTTTTAGTCAACAATAGGTTGGCTGATGTCGTTAAACTGCGCATGTAACATTTGATCTGATCAGGACCATTAGATGAAATTCACACATGGCTGCCCGTAATAGGGTCCGCAATTGTCCGCCTGGTCTAAAGCAGACTATGGTAGGGCTTACCGGATTGGAATTCCTACTCGGGATGTTACTAACATATTTTTCAAAAATATAACAGTTTTTTAAAAAAAATTTGTCAGAAATTTAGAAAAATAGTTATATCGCAAAAGCAGTGGGACGAATTTGAAACTTTTAATAACGATTACTTCAAAAGCAATATCCGCGACTTCCGACGGATATTATTTCCAACTAGTTTCATCCCAAAACTTTCGATTACATCTTTATTATTTTCTCCAGAGCCCCTATTCGTTCAGAAAAACAAAAATTGGGCTCTTAAATAATAATTTTAATAAAGTTTAGCTACTGCAGCTATTAGCCTTCTTAGCAATTCAGCTTGAAATCCATACAACATACGTGTCAAACGGTTGCATCTAGCGTTTTCATGATCTAACATTGATGTCAAACCATGTTATACAACATGAGGATCATGCGAACCGTTCTATTCATCCAGTAAATTGCTTGCAATACATACAAAACTTCTACTCTTTCAAGTACGAATTATACATTGTGGAATATAACGGGTAATTTATTTAGAGGTACTTCTCTCTAAAATAAAAAAAAATTTAATTTTATCGGGTAATCTTTGTTATACAAAAGAACTATTTCTTTCAAATGTTATTTACACAGATGTTGTTCATATTGTTTATTCGTAATACAGCTTAATAATTTGAAGACACTGTGCCGTGGTAAGTCTTTCCTTGAAAAAATGCCAAACAATACTGTACAAAAATATCATCACAGTTTGACACAACTCACGTGTGATCTGTCATAAAATCACTACTTCTAAATAAATCACCTGTTACAAATCCATAGATTTGATATACAGAAGCGTATGATACAGCTCCGAATTGAAATGTCCCAAGCCTTAGGCACCGAAACAAAACCCAAATTGTGTTTTTGAAATTGATGTTCACACACACTTAATAAACCTTCAACTTTGATCTTTTTTGACTGCTGTTTCACCAAGGGACAAGTCATCATTAGTACTTAGCCAAAAATTAACCATGCATACTTGTATAATACATATCGCTCACTTACTTCAAGACTGGCATAACTCAAAAAACGTGATTTTTGAGTTAATGATGCAAAAATATCCACCATTTCATGTTTTATATTGTGTGAAAAAATCAGAAAAGCCTTGTGAGAAGAGTTTACGTAGACATACTTTTCATCTTTTTCATATAAAAAGCAACTTATTGAAAACTTTAAATGCGTTTTTCTACCACTTTATGTTTTTTGAGTTATGCCAGTCTTGTAGTAAGTGAGCGATATGTACATACGTATGGTTTGCATATATGTACATACTCGTGTGTGTTGCGCAAGCCAAGACGAAACCACTTATGATGTTAAACTAAAACAGAAAAACGGCACCAATATAGCAACCAAACCGAAATCCAGTGGCAGACCGACCAAAAATCTGATAATTAAAAATTCACAAATGATTTTCAATTTGCATATTTGATCAATAAACATATACTCGCTGAATATGGTGCATGTCTGTTGGGTTCGGGAGCATGGGCTATGTGCATTCTGCTTGGCTGGCATTTGGGTGTTTGGGTAAAGACGATTGAATTTTAATTGCATTTCTATTCTGAATTTTTTGAAATGAAAAAGTAAACACTAACAACTAAAATAACGTCAAATGGCTCACATATAAATGTTTAGTATATCTAAAGGGAGGGTATACGTCTATTTTTTATACAAGGAGTGTCTGCTGACTTTATTTAGAAACCTTGAATACAAGCATATATGAACTTCTTAATGAAAACTAGTTTGTTTATTAAAACTGAAATATGTAGTTATCGTGTAATAGCCTTCGTGTGATACGAAGTTAATCTTATATTGAAAACTTACTACAGCGTGGGCCAAAAGTCACCATGGGGGTTTAAAAATTCAATAACTTTTTCGTTTATATATTTATTTTATTTTTTTTTTTAGATTATAAAATATACAAAATGGAAATTTTTTTACACTATGTATGAAAAATAATATCTTTTAAATCACCCCCGTTTTCAGCTTCGCAATGATGGGCTCGTTTTAGAGCATTTTCCATAACAGCTGTCAAAATTTGTGGCTGTAGGGTTCGAATTTCGGCAACAATGTTGGCCTTGAGTTCAAGAATGGTTTCAGGCTTGTTAACATACACTCTATCCTTCAAATAACCCAAAAAAAATAGTCTTGTGCTGTCAAATCTGGCGAACGCCTTGGCCAATTAATTTCCGAATTTCTGGAAACTATTTTCTCTCCAAAAATTAGCCTTAAAAGTGTCATTGTGTCTCGGGCAGTGTGGGCAGTGGCTCCATTCTGCTGAAACCACATCTCAGGTCTGTTTTGAAGAGCAGGACATAGAAAATTTTCAATCATATACCGATACCGCTCTCCATTTTTGGATACAGCACTTCCATCTTCATTTTCGAAGAAGTAAGGCCCAATGATGTTTTCAGATGTAATACCACACCATACTGTACACCTAATGGGGTGCAATTGGCGTTCATGAATGACTCTTGGATTTTCAGAACCCCTGAACTTGCAGTTCTGCTTATTAACAAAGCCATTCAAATGAAAATGAGCTTCATCACTCATAATCAGGTTTTCAACAGATTTTCTTTGCGTTAAAATAATTGATCGCTGATTTAAATAATAAAATTCTATTACTCCAGTTCTCTGTTCAGTTGTGAATCTCTCCATTATTTATTCCCCAGGTGTTATTTATATAATCTGAAAAAAGAAATAAAAAAAAAATATAATTAAACATTATGAACTTACAGTCATTTTTAGCAAAGACCAATATTGCAAATTTTACTTATTGATCAATGCTATCTTTTATTCAACAAACATGACAAAGATAACAAATGGAACAATTTAACCTGGTAATTGGTGACATATGTTTCGGCTATTACCACATAGCCTCATCAGACCAGTTTTTGGTTAATGTTGTACATGGAGTCGATCCCCTGACCGTACATGCATTTCAATTGCATATCTGTCGACGGCCGCTCTAACAACTGAGCTACTGAGGAACTGACCTTGAACTGTACAAATTGCGTATATCCATTTATTATCTCTTGTCACTTTCTCGCTTGTTGTCACAGCTGCTAAGCCATTGGCTTAGAGACTTGCTCAGTCAGTCGCAAAAATCAACTTTCATAAAAAAAAATATGTAAACGAAAAAGTTATTAAATTTTTAAACCCCATGGTGACTTTTGGCCCACGCTGTATATAATTATAATTTTTTCACTTCCATCATTTTTTTATTAATAAGGTCTAATATAGAGCTGATTTAGAGCTTCAGTTTAATAGCTAAGAAGGCTAATCGCTATAGTAGCTAATCTCTATTATTATTATGTATTATAAAAAAAGTTAAAAGAAAAATAGCCTGTTAACTTAGTGTGATAAAAAAATTGCCGTACTTAACTATAACTAGCTATTTTATTTTCTTTTTTTCAATAAAATGTGGTCTGCTAAATTTACATGTAGCTACAAATTTTAGCTTTGATTTCATGACCTCTCGGTACAAGAAGTCAAAAATAGTCGAATAAGTTTTTTCTTTTCGCTGTTAGCGGTAAACCTAACATGGAAACATTTTCCATAAAAAATACATTTTCTGGCATATATACAGTTTCTATAGTCTTTTTTCTACGTAAAAATGGATTTTGTAGTGAGACAGTTTTAAAAATTAAAATTTTCAGTTAGTGCAATTTGGACCAAAAACTTCCGTTAGTTTGATTGAAAAGTTTATAAGTGTACGTATATTTAGATTGCATGTTGTTCCATAGTCTTTTGCGATTTATGTTTCATTCAACTTGAATCAATTACTCCTAATTGAGGCTGCTGAATCAGCAGTCAAGTCAATTATAACTATCTATGATTGCCGTTGCACTGAATTTCCTTAATTCGCGATATGTGCACGCATCCAACATCATTCCCCAAAGCATACATACATTCATATGTTGATGCTTGCTGTACAACTTTGCTTATGCAGAGTTCTTTTCGAAAGATGCCACATCTAAAGCGAACATTTGTATGAACGCCAATTAAGCACATTAAGTCGATATGATTTCAACGCTACGTCGAAATGTAATTAATTGTCAATCATGTCAAGCTCAAAACAAATGAAAAGTTGCAAACGTTTCTCCGCCGATGACATTCCACGCTAATTTCTCGGCCGTTAGTCTGCGGTCGTTGTCCCAGTTTCGCGCTTGCCTATTTTCGAAGCAGTGCGAGCACTACCAAGCCTGTTCGGCACTGCACCATCTCTTGTACCCCATGCACTCACTCTGGCTGCAAACGCGCCAAATGTTTGTGCAAATGTCGTTGCAATAGTCATTATAATGCATCAACAATAAAATATTTGCTAAAAGTTTTATGAGGCATCGACTGATACATTCGTGAATTGCAGTTGCATTGGACAGCCGAATGAAACGCCGTGTACACGAATTTTGGATGCGCCTGATTCGCTTTCAAATTGGTGTGCCATTGCAGCGTGGCGAACATTATGAAACTTTTCTGTGACACATTAACAATGCAAGAATTGGCGCGCGGGTGTAGATCACAATGGCCGGTGCCTTTTAAAAGCGACAGCTTTAGCTATGGCCTGCTATGGCTACGTGCTGGCGACAGTTGCTGTTACTGCTGTGCGTTTTTTTGCGTCATTTGCTATCGATGAAAACTATTAATTACGACTTTTAATTAATTGTTAGATTGGTGCAGAGCGACGAGACAATTGAAAGTGTCTGCTGCCTTATTTCATTGTTCATTCATTGACACGATGATAACTAGCAGAAGGTTTATCGAAAATTTGTTTTCATCGACTGAATGGGACTCCTGAGTCAGCAACGAGTATTGACCGCGAAAATAGCGTCTGCAAATCATAATTTAGTGGCATATCACAACTTTATTTACTGTTGAAAACAAAAAATTAACAGCATTTATATGAAACTACGTAATCTTATAATTGTAATGTTTAACGTCATTTCGTTGTTCCTTGCTCTGAGGATTAATTCACTTAAATCTAAATTGGTATTGTTGTAAACTACGTTTTTGGTTCCAGAAATCTAACTTACGTAAATACTGTTGATCGCATATTTAACGCTTGCGAACGTAGAACTCGTTTTTCATTTGAATTCTAATCACAATTCAATTTGCGAAATGTCAGATGAGTTTCGCACGTTTATCGCGAATAGCCACGACGATTCCACTTTATGGCAATTGCAGCTATAGTAAGTTGTGCGCCAGCCATTGAGTCGGCCACAAAAGAGTAATCAAGCAGTAAATATTGGCCACATAACAAACACGCGCACACGCAAGTGGACAACGTTAAAAGAGTCGCCAACAGCAGCAGAAACATGCAGTACTTTTTTGAATTGATGCATGCTCCTCCCGTTTCGTATTCTCATAAAGAATTCCTTCACAACCTGTCATTGTCCGAGTGCGTTACAAATATGTTTAGTCAGCGGACTCATTCGCCGTCGTTGCTGTAGCCGTGACGTCGTTCAACGCGTTATTTAAAACAATTAGCGAAAACGCAATGAAATGCGTGCATAAATTTACGCATTAACTGCAATTTACGGCACACATTAGAAGCGATCCAGTGCCCAGATATGAGAAGCAAGTGGGCCGTAGCTATAGTGGCAGTAGGTAACGCAACGCCAACATACAAGTCGGTCTGTGACATTGAAAATGTCAGAATAAAGAATTTTGAACATTCAAAGTAATGAGGGTCTCAAAAAATGCAACGATTTTGCTGCATGTTAAGTTTTTGTTCCTTGTGATGGTCAAAATATTTCAACTAGAGCTATAAATTTTGACCCCAAATTATAACCAGTTAATATGTGCTGTTGGTGCGATAAGGAATAAACAAATTTTTACGACGGAACCTGAATAACATAGGCAAAGGAAAAATCGAACGCACAGATTCTGTAGAGCTACAATTATTGAAAGCTGCGAATTTTTTCTAAAAAAAAAATAAAGAAAATTAAATGTTTTGACCTGAAGCAAGTGCAGTCACTAATACTGGAAGATAAACAAATTAATGTGCATATCTTAATTTTTATTGCATAGTATCCAAATTTTTTCGGATTGCTTAGAATTTATAATAAGTGACGGTTAACAACTCAATAGGAGTATGGATTACAAAATTTGACGTTTCTTCATCGAGCAATCTAATTTCAATGAATTTAGCAAACTTTATTGTCATTTTTATTCGAGCAGTAAAATATCCTTAAATCCTTAGAAACAAAAGTTAAAAATTACTGTGGCAATATGCAACTAAACCAAAGCAAAAAAACGCGCCAAATTCAAACGTTTGCTATGTGTTCCGTGCATTATGCAAATTTACAACAATGTTGTCGAACAACGTTGGCAGGAGCAGCGACAATAACTGTCGCTTTACGACATATCATTTACACATATGCACGCACATACACGAATATGTTGCCAGCCAGGACCTAAAAATGTCTATGCAAAATAACAACGAGAACAACAATTGAGTGGCAGAGCAAATAAATTCAGTGCTCGTTCACAAACTGCAAACAGACAAGACAAGAAGAATTGTCAACATAAAATAAAGTCAATAAAAAGAAAATTACACACAGAATGAGGCACACGCGTGGCAATCACCACCAACACAAAAGCAATGAAAGCGAATGCAAATGAACTTCAAATGAGCGCCAAACAGCCGAACAACCCACCACACTAAATTCAGTTATTCCGCACCATAATTCACAATTTTCTCCATTTGGTCCTAGTCGCAACACCCTTCGCGTTCTTCTTTTACCATAGTGGAATGCTTTTGATGTTTACTGTTCGCGACTGCCGTTAGAACTTGGAGTCACCCTGGAATTTTAAAAATACTTACACAACATATTATGCTGTTTTTGCCAGTGTCTTCGAACTTGCAGTACACTACATCAGCGGTGGGCATAGAAATATAACAACAGAGCAAAACAACATCAAGCAACAACAAACGAAATTTTAAAGTTTTTTTTTACTTTCATTTCCAAATTTGCCATTATTAGCACAAAAAAAAACCATATTGCACTACAAACAAAAACAATTGCTACATTCGTCAAGACCATAGGTGGGCACAAGTTCTTCTGCAAGTTCTAACGAGAGCGTAATTGAGAGTAACGGGAGAGCATTTGTGTATACGTATACAAATGTGAGCGCACAACAACGATTCAATTCTACTTCAGCGGAGTAGAACTTCATATGGTTGTTGTACCACTACATGGAAACAAGATGTGCATGCATGTTAGTGCCCACCATTGGTCAAGACCAGAGCTGGGCACCACTACACGTGTGTTTCTCTTAAATGTTCTTCAATGCATGTGTAGTTGTGCTTTGTTCGCTTTTCAAAGCAAACTGAATTAAATTTTACGCTCTCTGCTTTATATACGTATATAAAAAGTTATTCTCATTCTGCCGCAGTACTGCGCGCGGTACGTTTTGCCCAGCCACGGTCAAGACACAATGCGGCGCCGTCGTTTATGCCTTTGTGTTTTGTTTTTGTTTTCATTTGAATTCAAGTCAACGCTGTGCCTCGATAGCGTTGAAATTCTGCGAATTTTTTTTCGCTTGCTTGTGCGTCGAATAACGGTGAGAGCAATGAGAGCAAATAGAGCCACTATGTGCCCATCACTGTACTACATAAATGTATCAAATGAGTACTCCATACAGAGCAAACAAATATTCGTTGGAGTCAAACCTATTTTATTTGAAAAAAAAAAACTGTAAAACTTTGACCTGGGCGGCGATTCTCTTACAAGTTTTCATACGGTAGAACTTAGGAACGTGGAATTTGTTTTAACATTTCTTCTAACCTTGTTTTAAAGAGTGAACCCAGAGCCATCTAATTAATACATTCGAAATTTGGAACATGTTTACGAAAATTAGAAGTTTCGTTCAATTTTCATCTAACTAAAGAATGAAGGAGGAAACAAGGAGAAAGAGAATCTGTACATTTGAATAATGCGCAATATTTTCCATAACCAAACTCAGTTTAATGTTATATGTGATATTGGAGGTTACAATTAAATTAAAAAAAAAAAAAAATCTAGTAGTTATGAATCATGCATACGAATTTTTATGTGTGTTGATTTTTGTGTGACTTAAACTGAAAATGAATTGCTACAAAACAGTCTAACGCGATATTTGCGTTCCAATTTCTTACAGTTCCGCAACTCGAGGAAAACTCGGCCAACTTGCAAACCTATGTACATTAGGGTGTTTTTTTTCAAACTTTTGGAGATGGATTTTATTTATTTTTGCCTATTTATAGCTTGAGGAATAAAAATAATTGTCCCAACTTTTGAGCTTCCTAACTCAAACCTGTAAACGGCGCGGGCAGAGTTTATGTCCAATTTGGTTGAAATTTAACGAAAGAACCGACTTACTAAGACGTAGAAAAAGTTTGCCTAAGTGCCAAGATATAGCCTTTTGGGATTTTTAGTCACCATTGTTGTCAAACCATGCGGAAAAAAATACACCCAAAGGGGGTTTTTTATTTTTTTTTTTTTTGAAAATTTGCGGTCCTATTCGTCTATATTATAGAATCGGGTTTGAAGAAAAGACTCTCAAAATTTCAGCTTCCAAGATCAAACCTGCGAACGGCGCATCCACTTTGTTTTCTAGTACAATTCATATAAAAAACGATAAAGGAAAAGCACGAATAGTTAATAGAATTTTTTTTTGCGTTTTAGTAAATTTTCTTCAGTTGAAAATATAAAATAAACTTCAACTTCCCATGTATAAGACTAAATGATGAAAACAATGAAAAACAAAAACAAAGCAAAAAACTTTCCTTTTTGCTTTCTTTTACTCTTAAAGACATGTGAAGCTGCAGCATACAACAGACGATAAACGACAGACGATGATTGAGTTGCCCACATTTATAATGAAAGTCTGAGTCTGACAATTGAAGGAGTGAGAAAAACAGTTTAGACTTCAGGCAACACAAAGAGAAGTAGTGATAAAGCATGGCTATTGCCAAAAAGAAGAAATTGCTGTCGATTCATAGCATGGCGCAGTGGTGAAATATGAAATCAATTTAAATTGATTAAACTGAAAAAAAAAGGTTTAATTAAAGAAATTGTTTGAACTAGGTATGAGAATATGATTGCACTTTTTGGAACATAATTTTTAACCAAAATTGATTTTGGCCAATCAATGCAACGATATGTAAAAAAAGAAACAAAATTTAATAAAAAATTTATAATAAACTTCAATGTGAATGGAGGCAATACCGATATCCAACCGTTGAGAGAGCAAATTTTCCAGTCAAATGTTCAATTTCAATTTTCAAGATTCAACACCTTTCGCTCTAAAGTTGCTTTTATTGCATTAAAAAAAAAAATAATGATAATTTGAATATTTATGGCGTCGCAAATATACCTGTCAAAGGCTTGGCTGACGTAAATATCTGTAGAACGACAGTTAAGATTTAAATGCTAGAGCTGCCAACACTCTAACACTTTGCAATGTTGTATAAGTACAAGTGTAATTTTGAGGCTGTAATTACACTTAGCTTCATTGACACATGTAAACAGTCAAGATTTTAATAATAAAAATCTAGTGTACTTACTAAACGATAACACTAGCTTACAAATTTGGGGTTCATCTCGAGATCTGGTTTCTCATATACTTTTTTCTATGTATTTTGGGGCGTAGATTCCAAAAATGGCAACCATTTTTTTTTCTCTTAAGAATCGTTTTCAAGATATCCCCAAAAAACCCCTTTTTCGGCACTTTTTACATTTATTTGACTATATCTCCATAAATTTTTTTTCGACTCCAAAACTATTTTCAGCATTCGAAGGATATTTGTATTCCCTTTCTAACGTTATGCTGTTTGTTTGAATCGGATAAGGTTTGATGGAGTTACAAGCACTCAAAGTCCAAAAAAACTGACGTTTTTGGTCTTTTTTTGAAAATCATTGAATTTCAATTGCTCCATTTGAATGAAAATTTTTTTCTTTTTCATATTTTTAAAATTTTTAATGAAAGACTATTCTTTTGCAAATATTTTAAGTAGGTATAGTTTTGCGAAAATCGGACAAAAAATGTAGAAGTTATTCGAAAAAACAGTAAAAAACTTGCAGTTAAATTAAACGAAAATACATACGTTTTTTATTTAAAAAGAAACGGTGCTTTCACAGTAAACGTGCGTGTACAAATCAAAATCCACTTAATTTTTGTTTAGCTATAGTCCGAACCCTTCTCAATATTTTTGAAACATTTTGTTGTATTTCCTTTAAAACCCTCTCAGTGTATGAGATTTCTTTGCGACCCTGTGCTCTACGAGTATACAATGAACTAAGCTCTAGCTTCCTTGGAAGGGTGACACTCTTTGTTTCATTTGTTCTTGTTTCATTTTAAAATGATTGGAAGGCTGTATGTTTTGCATAAAAACAGAGCTTTGATTGCTTTTCAGAGGTAACTAATGGAGATCATAATTTCAAAGTTAAAAAAAGTTTGATTCGATAGTAAAACTCAGTGTACAATCTCTGTAGCGTCTAGAAAAACGAAAATTTCCTGTTGTGCACTTTTACATCAATCAGAAAAATTGTGGTTAGTTTTGCCATTGCGAAACATTTTCATATTTTTCTATTTGTGTTATTTATTAATTGTGAAGTAGTAATGTTTTTTATCATTTTTATGGACATAACTGAACTCTTTTTCGTCTCACTTTCAACGTGGCGTATGATTAACATTTAATTAAAATTAGCTACATACATACATATGTACGCAACAAACACAAATGAATGAATCGCTTCTCAACAAATGTTTTATACGCCAATTTAACGTATTAGCCCACATTAATGTCATATGGAACGTAATGTTAGCAGCATTTTTAAACGTAAGCCAAGGCTTTCAACAACACATATGATGTACATACGTGAGGGAGTTCCGTTTTGCTGCCTGTGTTAATTTTACTTTTGTTTTTGTTTTTATTGTTGCTGTTGTTTTTGTTTGTGCTTTGTTTTGTGTTACTTCATTTTTTATAACAAATCATAAGCTCCTGTTGTGTTTGGTGCACACTTGCTATCCAATTTTGTGCACTAAGAGAAAAATATGAGAACACAATAACAAAATTATAATAAAAAAATTGTAAAAACAAAACAATTAAAACCCAGTTGCATTGATAACACTAGTTTACAAAATGATTTTTTTTTTTTCATATAGTTTTGATGATTGGTGATTTTTCTTCTGTATTTTCTCACGCTGAATTCGGAAACCAAGGTTATTCCATTTTTTATGGAACCTTTTTTGAAACATTGCAATTTTTTTACTTTTTCAACTTCTTTTCGCTTCAAAAATCATATCTCGAGCTAGAATGTCTAATTTGATTGTTCCTGGTACCAAATAAAAGGTTGAATTTTAAAAAAATCAAATCGAAAAGTTTATTCTGTGGCCACGAAAAAGTATAAATCGATGAAAAACTTCTGGTTTTACTTAATGATCGTAAAGCCAATACTTTTACGTAAAAAATAAGGCTGACCAGAAGAAAATCTACATTAAAATGACAAAGTTCGAAGCGATCGAATGAATACATCCAAATCTCACATATTCGATTGCAATACATTCTCTTTATTTTTTGATGTTTTCGAATTATTAGAATAAGTTAGTTTAAAGCCTCCGTTAACTCAGACAAAGAAAAAATGGACTTGTTACTGTGGAAAGAGAACTAGGTCCAAAAATTACATTTATTTGAAATTTGATATTTATAGCTTGAGATATAAGTTTTTTAAGCGAAAAATTAAAAAAAAATATTTAAGAAAATAATATATCAAAAGCTTTTTTAACCTTGATTTTCGAAATCAACGGAAAAATACATAAGAAAAGTCACCTCTCATCAAATGTTAATTTTCGCTTCACGTACACACGCACACACACAATTTTATTATTCGTACCTAAATAAAACATTTTAATATTTTTGATATTTTAGGCGCGTAGATGTATGTATAACTCGTCCACTTCAAGTGGTTTTGAGAAAATAATTCTATATATCGTATGTATGTATGTATGTATGTATATAGAGTTAAAGAGGTGATTAACTGCTATGTTTAAATAAGTAAATATGTTCATAATCTTAAAAAAAGCTTTGCGGTGGTATTCGGAATCGGACTTTGAAATTTTGCTATAACCAATTTGAAAACAAACTTTTCAAAATTTCAAAATGAAATACTTCATTTTATGTTCATTAATGGCCGTTCCACAATGTCTGGTTAAAATTAACCGGAATATAAAATAGTTCCCTCATATTCTACATTTCATCGAATTTTATTACTTCATTTTGGTATTAAGTTTCACACAAAATGTCGCTTATGGACTAAAAGAAAAAATTTAAGTACTAAAAGAACCCTTCATACTAGAAAGATAACAATAGCTTCAGCTATATATTTTGGCTTTGTCATATAAATAACATAAAATGAGAATCTACTTCACATTTCTCAACCTCTAATCAAAATCCTCCAAAATCTCGAAATATTTCCAACTCAAATATCAACGTTTGCTGCTACAGTGATTTTATCTATACGAATTATGTAAAATTGCTTATATGGAAATAGTTTGTAACGCCAAACCGCAAAATATACTGAACCGATTTTAATAATTTCTTTTATAAAACAACAAATTTGTGTTAAATAAGGATATTGCATACTTATTTTTCTAATTTTTTAAAGTTAAATATCCTTATTTTAAAGATTAAATTTTTGCAAAACCTCGCACAAAAATTGTCGTCTGATTTTTGATTGCATGTGCGTATGCGGCTTCTTGAATTCTATATTGTTTTTTTTCCTTTTCATTTCTTTTCAAAGTTCAAAGAACAAACTCTCTTTCAATTGTTTTTTTTTGTTATTTTTGAAGAGAAAAGAAAGGGCATCAGATGTTAAGAGAGTAATTTCAGTACCACTAACCATCAAATTTGTCTCTCTAATTCCTGAATCTTAAGAAATGTTTCAGCCAGATTGTGCAATTTAAAAAGAGAAACAAATCTGCATAACTACATATGTACTTATCTCATTTTTCATATGAGGAGGACTTAACAAGTTTTACATCTACTCTCCTCATTTAAGTCAGTTTTTTGTTTGTTTGAAATAACCGCGTGCAGTACACTCTCGATTATATTACCTAATAAATGTTCATTTTGTTCATAAAACCGAAGGTGATATACATATAACCAAGGGTCTCTCTTAACGTTTAACTGAACTTTCAATTGTTAAAACAAATAAGAAAACTCTATTTTTTTTTTTTAAATAGCAATTATAATTCATTAATTAAGTCGTAAACATTAAGTTATATAAAACTTTTTTTCAAATACATGGTATGAACCGAACATATGTAAATAATGCGTTTCAATTTTGAGCAAAGTAGCTTTAAATATTTTGCTGATTTAGTTTTTCAAATGCTTCTTCTCTTAGTTTATATTTGCTGCACTACTATATTGCGCTAGTCAAAACTAGTGCTTCACCGAGAACCAATATGTATCGTATATATAAAATAAATATATAAAAAATATATATAAAAAATATAATTATAAAAAAGAAAAACGCGCAAAATGAAAATGTAATTGGACATTGAGGCGTGGCTACTCACATACAACAAAAACACTTAAATTGCTATTCTTGGTACTATACCGTGTTTTCAAATTTGAGCGGGGAGTGTGCGGTCAATTATTCTATCCGTGCCTTTCCAAGTAGTACATTTGCTTTGTTTGTATTATGTAATGTAATTTGTACCTTTCGTGTTATTTAAACAAATTTTTGAAGTAAAACTTTTTTTTTTTTAATTTGATTTAGGTTGAACAATAAGACTTTGTCTTTTATAGTTCCTTAATTAATAAACATAAATGGGCACAAACTTAATAGTAAATGAGAATATTAATATAAAACAAACAATATTTTTTTTAAAAAGCTTATGAATATAAAAAAAATAAATAAATAAGTAGAAGTTGAAATTGAGATTAAATTAAAATTACAATATAGGATCAGCAAATAAAATTTAAAAGGGAAATTAGTAGGTTAAAATGAGATAACATAAAAAGATACAAAGAGAAAAAGACAAGAGAATAAAGTAGAAATGTTAAGATTATAGCAGAAGAGAGGTCCTAAGTTGAGAAGTATTTGTAGATATCACGTTTAAAACTGATTCTTGATGAGTCTCGTCTCAAATGTATGAGCAATGAATTCCATAGTCTTTCTAAGCGGGGATGTGATTTGAAATTTGAAAACGCGACAGTATTTTTTTAGCCGTACTGTCACTTTGTATAGTTTTTTCCTGAAGGTAAAGCTTGGTTGATGGGATCTTAAATAGCTTCAGCAATAAATGATTTATTTCAAGTACTCATCGAGCAAAAGCTGAGATATAAGCGTGGAAAGATTTCCTATTTTTTCAATTTTTTCAAGCATTGCACTGATTAACTACAAAAGCCTTGCCATAGCGAGGAGAAAAAAATTTACTAGTTATAGTCGACAGCTTAAATAAATTTTTGATATAGCATAATTTTTTTTTGTTCAAATGAACTGTTCAGTTTTCATAATTTTTTCAACTGTATTTAAGTGAGAATACGAAAGCCATTATAACTTAGAAGGTTTGATTCGAGGCCTTGAGGCACTGAAAACACCTAAAAGTCGATTTTTGAAAAACTGAAAAATATCCCCATTTCAAGATGACCAATTCAGTCACTTATAATATTTCCTTGTATAATGTTACTGTCATAATTGCTATCATTACGTAACAACATATTTTTTTGCTAAGCATAGACATAATCATTTCAACATTTCCTCTGTAAACAAATTTTCATTGTTGACAATTTTATTAATTCTCAATTGTTTTCAACTCAACTTTTCAGTTAAATTTCATGACTTGAAGTTGACAGCTTAAAGCTATGTTAAGCTTTATTTGCGGCGCAGTATTAGACAAAAAGTTAATTTTAAGCTGCTCAGACTATAATTACTAAGTAGTTACGAAATACAAAATCATATTATGAACAAAAGCAACAACCGCAATTGTCTGAGAAAACAATTTATGTTGTTTATATTGAAATCATCGCTTATTTTGTCTTTGTTGCTTTTGTATAGCCGTCATCGCAAATTAGATCATCTGTAGTTACTATTATGTAATGGGTGACTGAGTATGTTTGATTGCTTGTATAAATGCTAGGAGGTGGGTTCAGGAACTATTCCATAGCCTATTAAGCTCTCAGCAAAATAAACTATATTTTATTTCTATAAAATAAAGAAGCGTGTCACCTCCACTACAAGCGAAACCTTTAAATTGCTTTATAGAATAACGTATTAAGTCAATGTAACGCCAAGTTTGGTCATGGAACGTTTGGTGTACAAGCAAGATCTGGCTAAAAAGTGAGCGGCTTTGGACGAGTGGACGAGTGGACGAGTGGACGAGGCACCTTCTATACAAACAAAAACTGTAAAACAAAAACTGCAAAAAATCTATTCAAACTTTAAACGGGAATATTTGGTGACATAGACAATCAGTGTACAAAAATTAGGCCAGATGACTAAATGAACGTGGCAGCTGCTATACAAGCAAAATTTTGATGCATACCCAAATTTTTTTCCAAAATTGGTACGATAACGTTTGGCATCGTTGCAAGCAAGTACAAGTCAAATAGTAGACGGCATTGGACAAGCGGTCAAGGCACCTCCCATATAACAAAAAACTTTGATACGCAGTGCTAAGAAAACTATCGAAGTAAAGTTACCAGACTTGGTTTGAAAACTTTTGGTGAACCATATTAACTCACAATCATCGCCCGTGCGCAGACGGATCGGACAACTAGTTCGCATATAAAAAACATTCGACTACTGCACCAACAATTTTGCGTACATCATCAACAAATTAAGTTGCGTGGTGGAGTGCATCTTGAGTTAGGTTGCACACTGAGTAAGTATAAAATTCGTTGCTTGATCTGCTTTCTTATATCGCAGGCAAAAGTAAAAATAGGATCATCAGATGGATGTCGAGGCAAACCTTCTGAATTCTATTGTTTCGATAACTGAAGGAAAGAAATAGTGATACCAAGTAAAAATAAAATAAATAGCGCTGAAGAAACAGAGAAAACTTTTGCTTTACTATTTGTTCTTCCAACATTTTTTATGCAATTTCAATAAAATTGTTCATTGTGCGGAAACATCAGACAACGCTTAGTATCTCACTGAAAAAATGAATGTGATTCGATGGATGGAAACACGGTCTGATGTTTCCACACAATATGTTTTTGAGATTCGAAAGTTTCGTAAATTTCTCATCTCTTGTTCTGAATCTTTGCGCTTCTTTAAAGTAACTTTCGCGTTTCGATCTTAAAGCTGTGTACAATATAATGGAGTAAAAAAACTGCTTACATTAAATACTTACATTCTAATATATTTATGTTTTATTTTGTTTTTCTCTTCATTAGCAAAACGCTCTTCAAATTTATCATCACCGTTTATATTTCATATTTAACTTGTAAATACAAGTTTTCACTTCTACTAATTGATAACTAATTAATAATTACTTACGATCAATATACTGTGTAGTCAGTACTGTTGTGCTGAATCTATCAGGCAATTGAAAGTAAAAAAATAAAAAAAAACCTATTTATCTACCACCAGTGCAATGAAACTGATTTAAAAGATGATAAATTGAAAGAAAAACCAAACAAGTGCTCAATCACATATTTTTAAATCCATAAATATTTGATATTTTTTGCGTATATTTAATCCTATTACGCTCGTATTGAACTTTAAAGTTCCTCATTTGTTGTCACCATATATCACGATCAATAGCTAGAAGATTAAGCAGCACATGGAAACCATTTAACTTGGTCTTATTGGTTGTGTATTATGTTGACCGCAATTTATTCAATATAATAACTTCGAAGCAAAACGCTAAATTATTCGTATTCGCTAAGTTAACATTCATCTCATTAAAATTACTGCCACGCTGCTATTGCTGTTGGTATATATATACAAAAAACTTATTTACGAATATTTGTATATTTAATATCGGATTCTTGATAAAAGATTCGTGAGCTCAAATTGAATTTGGTGCGACATTAAAAGCAGGTCTTAAGCGTTGTTTGTCTTTGTTTACCCATTTGCGTTAAAATCAGAATAAGAAATTAAAACTACATATACATACGTACAATGAATGTCCATCGGCTTGGCAAACATTTTTTTGAATCGGGTCGGCTCTTTCATTTATTTTACTTTTTGCGTTGATCAGTTAAGAATCACAGCAAAAAATATAAACATAGTGCGCCAAAATTCTAAATTTTCTCTCCCTTTACGAGTACATGCAATAGCTTTTGTAACTCTTTTGATATTACACATTTCTTACACGTTTTGGTTTTCCTCATATTTCTACGTCAGAAAATATAAATATTTCTAAACGAAAAATTCTTTTATAATAACGGCAGGATAAATACAATGCCGAGTTTCAAAACAAAACCAGAATCTTGGGCAAATTATTGCAAGGCTCACTTTCTTAAGACATATTTATTTAATATCTATTTCTAGACGGTCATTTTCAATTGATAGAGCTAATATTAAAGTTGTTTTTGATTAAAGAAAAACTTGTTTCCTCTTACCGCTTTTTTCCGTTCTATCCTCTTTGTGTTTTTCTTACATTACGGCTCTGGAACCCTCTATAGAAACTCAAGTCAAATTATTTTGACAATCTTCTGATAAGCACTACCAGTATCTGTTTCATGTTGTTAATGATTTTTTGTCGCACTTCTTTTACGTTTTGGCTGCTAAAATTGTATGCCTTCATTTGTAGACTCTCGCTTGAGCAAGAACAAGCTTTTTGCGACCATGTCTAACACACGATTTCGTTGTTACGCGTTGTCTGTCATAACACACCTGAGGGCCAGCAAGGTTTTGTTGACAACAGCAGCAACACTAAAATACAATGTAGTCGATGTACATAAATTTCAAAACTAAGGTACACTGAGATAAAAGCAAAACGAATTTTCTAACTAAGCGGCTTGTGGCTGTATGTGCAAACATTATTAAGGACGGATTGTTAAATCAAACCGATAATTTTCAAAAATATAAATAATTTTTAACGGAACATTAAAACAAATTCAAATTTGCATATTGAAGTCGAAAGTGGTGAAATTACTACAATTTGAGTGTCGCTCTATGCGCTTCGAAATAGCGCCCAATAAAATAAGCCTCGAAAAAATTGATGAAAAAATCCCCAAAAATGTTCATACATGTTTTGGAGTTATTTCATAATGAATTAACAGCCAATGTTGTGGGTCTTTTTCATTTCAATTGAGGTTTCCTTCAGTCGTGCTCATTGTGTGTTATTTCATTATGAAATAACTCTCAATGAAATTTCAGTTAGGGCTTATTTCATTCAATTCCTTTTGGGCGTTATTTCAATTTATTTAGGTACTCTTTCATTTGACTACTTATACCTTAATACAATTTTTGACATATTTCTTTTTTATGTCGGCATCGTGGTGGCCTTCAGGCGTAGTACATCCAAAATCGGCTTCGCAAGCCACAGTATATTATAAAAAAGTTAGGGTAAGTGGGCGGACTTCGGCCGTTGCTCAGGGTTTGGATCCTTCAATATGTCCAACACTAGCTTCGCGGCGGCCTTCGGTTGTGTTTAAAGCTTAGTATATTCAATTCCAGCTTCGGTTCAACGCTTAACAATGTTATTTTCATTAATGTTGGACGATATTTCATTGGGAGCTATTTCATAATGGAATAAGGCCCAATCATTGGCTGTTGTTTCATTTATATGTTTGGGGATTGTTTCATATTGTTTGGGAATTATTTCATTGCCACACCTTGGGTCTATTTCATATTTTTTTTTGTCCATTATTTCATTGGGGTTGCTGTCATTGGAATGTATTTCGTGGGGACTATTTCGTGCACCCGTGGCTCTGTGTTGCAGTGTTTAAGCCATGCGCTAGTAATCTAAGAATTATCGATCGATCCGCCACGTGATCATACAATTTAATTTTTTTATTTTTATTTTCATTTTTGTATATGTACATATATTTTGAATCAGATGCCTAGTCAAAATAATAAGACTTTAACTTGACGCCAAATATTACTATTTGCTAGTTGATTCAACCAGCACCGAGTTATTTTTTTCTCAGTGAAACCATTGTCTACTTACAAAAAAGCAAACATTTTATTCAAAATTTTATTGTCTAGTTGTCGTCAATACCATTGTATTTTAAGATGAAGGTTGAACTGGGGGAAGTTTCTGGTTTTACATGCAAAGTTGTTGTTTCATACCTTTTTGAAAGTGTGCGAGCCAAAGTTTTACATCATTTGCGCACTAAAAGTTTATTAAGTATCACTTTGAATTATTTTATTGTGTTTTATATGTTGCTGTTGTTAATGTTGCGTTAAAATGTTTGGCCTCTGAACTTTTTAAAACAGGTTTCATACACAAACGAAAATATGTTATCTAATTTTAATTTAGCCAAATTGATAATGTTTAATGCAATGTAGCGTCAAACTAACATTTCTTCAGTTCGCCTTCATTGGCGAAGCCAAAAACTTTTCCTGAGCACCTAAACTTAACATATCGGGTTGCCAACGTTTTAACTCATGAAACGAAACAAAACAAAATTAAAATGTTTGTAAATGTTCATTTAGTATGGAAATACATAGTAAGTAAAATCGAAATTAAAATCGAATCTTGTTGTAGTTCTAAATTTTTATCCACCTAATTCCAAAGTTGATTTTTTGATTTGAATCCTTTGCTGATGAGTCTTCAAAAAGATAAAATCGCAAATTTGATGAAGATAGCTTTGCATTAATTGCTTATAGGCTATTGATTATGTCGTAAAAAACAGAGCAATATGGAACTAATACGTTCACGGGTTTTTATTGCAGGAATTGGTCAATGGATCATTTCGGAAGAAAAACCACGGAGTGCTATTAAATTAGAGCGTGGAAATCGGAGATATAGGTGAAAATGTACCCTTTTTAGTTTTTTCGATATGTCTCGCAACGAAGCAAATTTCGACATATTCTATATAAAATTTTTTGTAGAGCATTAAATTTCCCATCGAAATGGCTTATTTAAAAAATGTTTGAAATTTTTTTTTATGCCAAAAATGTTGAAACAAAAAAAAAAAAAAAAAAACACAAAATATAGTATTTATTTCATCTTTTTTGCTTTTCTGCCGAAAAATGGCCACTCGAACATAGCTTTTTTTCGATTTTTATAGCTTTTATACAGATATTGTTTTCATTTCTCATAAAAAAGGTATTTTAAGTTTATTGGTTAATAGTACATAATTGTTACAACAAATGTATGTTACCATGGTGCTAATATAATTCTTCAATAACATTCTCAAACTGTATATCGATATCATCATCGGCTACTTGCACATTATCACAATTGATCCCCATACATTTTTTGGAAAATATGGAGCAAGTCATTTGTAATTTTCTGCCACCTATTAGCAAAAACTCTGGCGCAGGAGGTGTTGTTATGCGAATCTCATTTAAACCATATTTAGAATTTTCGTAACCCCATCTCAGAGGGTTAAAGTTGTTTCCTTGCCACTACCAGATTTGAAAAAACGTTCTAAGCCATGCGCTAGAGAAAAGTTTGCACTATCTGATATTTTTTTAAATTGTTGGAAGCGACAGTTACTTAGGGTCATGTTCAACTTTGCCCCATACAAAGAAACTACAATATATTCTGGTGAAAACCAATAAGCTTAAAAACGTTTTTTATGAGAAATGAAAACATTATCTGCATAAAAGGGATACAAATCGAAAAAAAGCTATGTTCGAATGACCATATTTCGGTCAGTTATTTAGAAAAAAAATTTTTGGCACAGCATTTTAAGAAAAATTTTGTCTACTTTTTTTCTATGGAGCAATGCCTGTTCGAAGTGTTACGGGGCAGGAATGATGCTCGAAAATTTTACCAACAAGTCGAGCGTCTGACCCAAGGTTTCAAGCCCGGAGCATCAACCTGTAAAGATGAACATGGAAATCTGGTTACGGATACGCAGGGTACACTGAGATTATGGAGGGAACACTTTTCCAAGCTGCTTGCTGGCGATGACTCCACCAATCCCGCCTTTGGAGAAATTAACCCGATGCCACCAATCAACGACGATGGTGTGGACGTACCACCACCTAGCCATGACGCGGTACGAGTTGTGATCCAACGACTTAAGAACAACAAAGCGGCTGGTGCCGATGGCCTGCCTGCTGAATTGTTCAAGACCGGCGGCGATGAGCTGATAGGGTGTATGCATCAACTGATCTGCAAAATATGGCTAGTTGAAAGCATGCCCGACGATTGGAATGTCAGTGTCCTTTGTCCTGTACTGAAGAAAGGTGACCCGACAATCTGCGCTAACTACCGGGAAATCAGTCTTCTTGCCATCTCTTACAAGGTCCTGTCGACTGTACTGTGTGAAAGACTTAAGCCGTTTGCCAACACACTGATTGGGTCTTATCAGTGCGGCTTTAGACCTGGTAAGTCCACCATAGACCAGATCTTCACACTACGTCAAATCCTGGAAAAAACCCACGAAAAACAGATCGATACCCATCATCTCTTTATCGATTTTAAAGCATCTTTCGATAGCCCGATACGGGATTGCCTGTATGCCACCATGTCTGAGTTCGGTATACCTGCGAAGCTGGTGCGGCTTTGCAGAATGACGTTGAGCAACACAGCCAGCTCCGTTAGAGTAGGAAGGGACCTCTCCGAACCATTTGATACCGAACGAGGTTTCAGACAGGGCGATCCATTATCCTGCAACCTCTTCAACTTTGTGATGGAAGGGGTGTTGCGAAGAGCCAGTGTACATCGTAATGGCACTATTTTCTACAAAAGTGTCCAGCTCGTTGCATATGCCGATGATATTGATATCATTGGACGTTGTAAGCGAGATGTTACTGCTGCGTTCTCTGCTATCGAAAAAGAGTCAGCGAAAGTGGGTTTGACTGTGAACGAGGGCAAAACAAAGTATATGCTGTCCACAAACAGGGAGACGCGGCGTATTGGATCCTTTGTTACTGCGAACAACTATACTTTTGAAGTTGTCAAGGAATTCACCTATCTTGGCACCGCCGTGAATACTCAAAACGATGTCAGCCTGGAGATAAAGCGAAGACTAACTCTTGCTAATTGGTGTTACTATGGTCTCAGTAAGCAATTGAGTAGTAGAGACCTCTCTCGCCCGACAAAACTGACACTCTACAAGACGCTCATCTTACCCGTGCTACTTTACGGCGCAGAAGCATGGGTTGTGTCGCAGACTGATGCAGCCACGCTTGGGGTGTTTGAGAGAAAAATTCTTCGCAAAATCTTCGGTCCTGTTCACGTCGGCGACGACTACCGTATTCGAATGAACCACGAACTGTACGAGCTCTACGCTGACATTGACATAGTCAAGCGCATCACTATCCAACGTCTGCGCTGGCTGGGACATGTTGTGCGTATGGACGAAGAAGCTCCGGCGAAAAAGGTGTTTGATGCGGTAGCCGCTGGGCGACGACGAAGAGGAAGACCATGCCTCCGATGGAAAGACCAAGCCGAGGAAACCCTATCCACGCTTGGTGTGAATGATTAGAGAAGGCGTGCGCAAAGCAGAGGCGCCTGGAGAGAGCTTTTGAGGTCGGCCGTAACCCGGTAACGGGTTGTTATGGCCACCCAAGTAAGTAAGTAATGCCTGTTCCTCCCAAAAAAAGTTATAGGCAGAAAAGCAAAAAAAAATTTAAAAAAAAAACAAAATTTTGGGTTTTTTCTTTTTTTGTTTGAACATTTTTGGCATAAAAAAAATTTCCCAACATTTTTTAAATAAGCCATTTTGATGGGAAATTTTATTTTCTACAAAAAGTTTTGAAATATGTCGAAATTTTGCTTCGTTTGCGAGACATATTGAAAAATCTAAAGAGTCCATTTTCACCCATGTCTCCGATTTCCACCCTCTAATTTAATAGCACTCCGCGGTTATTTCTTCCGAAATGACCCATTGACCGATTCCTGCAATAAAAACCCTTGAACGTTTTAGTTCCTTTCTTTATGACATAATCAATAGCCTATTAGACACTTTTTCGTTAGTTTGATGTGTAAAGAATCATAGATTGGAAAATGTAAAAAATTCTAAAAAATTCAACAACAAACTTTCTTCGGTCTCAATCAATCTCCGATTTTATTGGTATTGATTTTTGAGCCAAAAATTATATGAGCGCTTGCCAGACCGGTTAAAGCTTTGCGAATTATTACGTCCAGCGCATTTTTTATGAAGCATTTTTTTAATGACATAATATATTACATAGTCAATCTAATGTTTTTCTAATGTTAATGTTTTGTTGAATCAAATTTTCGTTAATTTATATGAAAGGTACCCAATCTATAATCAAGTAATAACTTTGACCAACAACTATCGCAAAAAATTTATAAGTGACGTATAAAAAACCAGGTTTCCAAAACTTTAAACATTTTTTGTAGTCAAAGTAATTCTTTGATTGTAGTAAGTATACCGAAGGCAATAATTTGGGAACTTATAATCGGAAAGCACCCATTTACGTACTTTTTGGCTTGAATGGCCTTCTTAGCGACATAGATCGATATCAATAAAATCAGAGGATGCGACCGAATTATTTTTAGAATTTGGCAGTAATCTTGACCTCTTCTCTGCTTGATTCCGATGATCCACCCGTGAGGCATACTTTTGTTGCATTTAAACCCTTCGCAATTTTTATAATCGACGTAACTCACCTGCTCCAACATATTTGTGCTCTCTTTCGCACTGAACGCACCCCATGCGGCTTGTGTCATTTGACGTCGTTCTCTTAATTGACCCCGGTGCAAGTAATTAATTTAAATTGTGCGAATAAAAAGCAAACGAAATTAAAAAAGAACCGGCTGCGTGCTACACACTGCGAGGCGACATGTGTGCCATTGTGTGTCTGCGCGCCTCTGTGACAATATCTTGCTTGTAAAACTTAAAATACATGCATAAAATAACAACAAATTAATTAATTTCGCCTTTACATATTTTGTTTTTCCTTTTCACTAAAAAGACTACAACTGCCTATTTCTGTTTTTGCGTTCTCTTTTCAGTCCCACCGGTGAAACGCTGCGCACGCAATTTCAAATAAAAGATTACTTATTGTCACCAGGTACCTGTAAGTGTGGTCTACCATGTCCGCTGCGGCCAGAATTTTTCTTCGACTTAAATGCCCAGGTGAGTGAAGTAAATTGCTCAAAGTGTAGAATGAATTTTTTATATTTAAATGAACTCCTATGTATGATATGATGTTTTGAAACAGTCAGAACGAGTAAGTATTCGTGTTGTTTAAAATAAGACGTTTCACTGAAATAAAGCGTTTTATATAATTTTTGCGTTATACATCAATAAAAATATTTAGTATCAACACAGGCCCGAATTTACAATTTTGAAGGGTCTATATTTGCCGGCACGCGTGTGGTAAATTTCAGACCAAACATCGTATTTAATTAAGATATTTCTATCCAAAACTTTCCGCCACCATAAGTCTGGCCCTAAATAGGCCCTGTATCCAAATCAAGCAGTTGTCGTTGTGTGCTTTGACTGGAAAACAATTATAACATTTTAAATATGTTGTTAATATAGAGTCTGCAAACATTGTATTCACGCAAAATGCATTTTGTCATAAATAATTCACTTTTGGCCGTAAATTGTTGTCATAGCGGCTGATGGTACTTTGACGCCAATTATAATTAAAATCGTCATTACAGCTCCAACTCCAACTTTAGTCTCATAAGATTGAGGTAATGCAAAATAGCACGCAAAATAATAAACTGGAAAATGTACGCCATGATCATGATTCCTTTCCTTAGGAAAAATGAATATAGAAGAATTAACAGATAAAAATATGAATGGCTGAAACCTTTTCAACAATATACACAATCATAACAAGGTTGAGTGCCATTAATTAAAGACTATTCAGAAGATATTCTATAAGGAAAAAAATCATACAAACCTGCTTGACAGCAACTCACTGGTGAACGTCGACGTTTTTTTTTTTTCGTAATACAGGTAAACAAATTAAAAAAAACGATAACTGCGTACTATCTGAAATGCTTCTTACAAACCAGGGAATAAAGTGTCAATAAAATGAAGCCACAGCAGCCGGCTTTATTTTATTAAGTTTTTCAACTTCAATTTCCGAACAATTTGTATTGTCGGTCCTAAGTTTGAAGTTTACTTTGGCTTGTTCAACTGCAAAATCAAAAAAGCTATCAAACTTCCGCTAGTATCTGCTTCTCTTGTGTAACTTATTGCTGCTAGTTGGTTAATAGCTCTTTAAAATCTCTTTTCTTTTGCATCTTCTAGCCGATTAAGAATCGGTGCATGCGCGTCACATACTTGAACTTTTTTAGCATTCTTTTTTTAGTTGTCTCACTGTCAACATCAGCCTCATTCTTGCCAACTTGACTCGCAGAAGTCGTTTTGAACCGATGTTCAACATAAAATTCCATCAGATTAATACTTGTTAATACTGTCGCCAATTTAATAGATACTCTTCCATGTTTGTGTGCGCCGTCTGTCCAGTCAACCCTGCGCTCACTTTTGCCACTGGGCTTTGTATTTCAGGCACTGGACAGTGGCCAAAATGGCGATCATGTTATCATTTAAATAATAGCTTCATAACTGTATGCAATGAAAAGATATAAACGCTGGGCTCGTATCTGGGTAACATCGGCTTACAGCCGTGCCCACCTCCCATATGAGTTTTATAATGAGAAAGGTATAACTTTCAAACAACTTTTCAATATGTGTCCTTTGATTAATGTTTATATACCATATTTTATTTTTATCGGTCGTTGATCACGTTCATATTCAATATATAAATGCATTTTTGTTGAATACAAGAATTTTAATAAAATTATTTGGAATCTGTACTGCTAGACTTTTCATTTTAGACTTGTGGTACATGCAGCAGTTATAAAACTTCTGGACTTAAAATACAGTCAGATATTTCCTTGCGTGTGATCTTTCGAATCAATTTCAAAAATTCGGAAATAGATTCCATTTGTAAAGGTGTGCATTAGACCGGGTTGATTTGTATGAAGCAAAAAAAAAGACACCGACGCAAAAGTTAGAACGACCCTTAAAAACGAAATCTATATCATTTTTCTTTTCGTTCCGAGAAAAACCAATGGAGCACTTTTGATTCTCTTGAAGGTCCTTTTTGGCTAAGAAAACGCATTTTTTGCTCGTAACTTTTTTTCTTCACAAAATGGATACCAGAATTTGCTTGAACAAGAAAGATTGCGTTATTGCAAAAAATTTGACGTCAAAAAATTTAAGATTTATTTTCTGTTAAAAATAATATTTAGTCCCAAAATTCGATTTTTCCATATAAAAAATGTGAAAAAATAGAATTTTGCGACCCAATATTATCTATAATAGAAAAAAAATTTAAAATTTTTTAACGTTAAATTTCAATCTTTATTTTTCGAGTAAATTCGGGTATCCATTCTGTGAAGGAAAAAAAGTTACGAGCAAAAAACACGTTTTTTTTAGCCAAAAAGGAACTTCAGGAGAATCAAAAGTGCTCAATTGGTTTTTATAAATACTACATAAAGTAAGATCAAGTTCTATTTGCAATGCTCTTATAAAAAAAATATATTAAACTGATGTGAAATTATCTTCGATTGCAGCCACAGTGCGATGGCGTTTGCTTACAGCCTAGCATTTCAAGTTTATTGATTTTTTTCACGCCATGTTTTTGTAGTGAGTCAGTAAAACCATGTTATGGCTTGTAAGGATGGGGCTGGGTAGGGTTCGGTAGGCCTGGTTGTTTTTTCTTGTGCGTGTTGTATGTGGTGTTTGTGCAATAATAAGTAAGCAGGTGCTTCTTGCAACATGTTCGCTTTAATCGATGAGGGATTCGTTTTTACTTTTCTTCATGATTTCAATTTCAATGTAATGACTAAAAAGAATTTTAAGTATACATTATTGATAAGACAAAAACAACGACAACAGGCTTAAAAATGCGAAGAAAAATTTAATTATTGGTCCATATTTTGTCTCTGTATATTTTGCTTCCATGGTAATTTTTTATTATATTAATCTATTATTGGCTTTGCTGATTACTTGGCATCATTTACTTCGAAAAATAGTCAAATTTTCAAATAAATTAGTTAAACTACCTAACTAAAATATCATTCGCAGTTGCGGATCAAGGTTTTAACCAAAGGAGGTTCACCAACACCGGATTTCTATTTCCATATCGAAATTATTTCACTTAAATAACTGTGGATTTTTTAAATATCAGCTGAAAGGAGATCAGGCACGCCTGGTTGATTGCTTGATTTACCTTGTGGTCCTACGATAAACATTTCCGGTTAAAAATCTCATTTATTAAATCAAATAGAAACCACACACAACAACCTTAAGGGTAACACAACCGTCCTGAGTAAGAATTTAAAACCTATAATTCCCAACCCATTCCCAACCCTTCTTAAAGATGTATTGAATAGCAATGCATCTTCATTTGTAGTCGTTACAATCAGTGGAGGCACCGCAACTACAGCAGATTTCACCGATGAGGGTGTGCAAAAAGGTGAGGTGTCGCCGCTTAATTCATTCAAATGTAATGAAATAAATGAACAGGATTCAAATTCAACTTTATCTTTGTGTAATTTTCTGTGTAATCCCAAAATGCTGTCGCCTTACAGCCAGTCAACGCCGACCAGACCGTCAGGTGTTGCATAGACCTCGCCAGCTCAATAGCTGGCTGGTTCGTTTGGTGATTAAACTCATGTGTTTGGTTGCGCCATTAAGTTGGGTATGGTTGTTGCTATTGTATGTAGATGTGCCTTCTCCATAGTATGAGCGAAGAGCTGACATTTTAACAAATAGCTTCGATTAGTTTTGTAAGACTGATGCCAGTGTAAGGGAGAAAGGCATTTTGAATGGCACTTAGTTACGTAGCTTAGAGTGACAATAAGACATTGGAGGGTAGAAGGTGGTGTCTAGAGGTTCGTTATTAATTTGATTAAAAGCTCGATGTAGGGTAGTCAGTAAGCTCAATGTGATTCATAAGTCGTAGGTGGATGTTTACTATTTGGTTTCCCTTAAAACTTTGTGAATATAATGATCTAAACCAGTTTAAGGCATTCTGCTGCCCATGGGCAAATGCGGCAAAACTGAAGCAGAGACTGCGTGTACCAAGGATGCACAGCTCGAAGCTCGATCAGCTCTGATAACAATAACAAAAATCTTCAGCTTTTCCATACTTCCATCCGTATTACATCTACATATATATATAATGTCGAATCATAATGCATCGAATCGCATGGATGATTTTATTGTTCGATTTTAAACTTTAGTCTAAAAAAGGTATGATCGTACCATGCCTGCAGCGGGAGCGTGCATTCGTATTTTTAAATTTTAATACCACGTGCCAGTCTTATTTTTAAATTTTAATACCTGCAGCTGGAGCATTGATACGATTTCTTTATAAACGAAAAAAAGGAGGCATGTTAAAAAATAAATATGCAAAAAAAAGGGTCGGACGGATCTAGTTTCGGAGATATAGCTATATAATATTTTTACATTTCGGTAAAAGATGGGTTGATATAAAAAAATTTGATAAAACTGCTACATCATTTTAAAGCAAATGAATTGAGCTTCCTTATGGCACTAAAAAAGTTATATGCTAATAATACATTTTTTTGGAAAAATCAACGTTTTTTAGAAAAAAAGGGTGAACATTTTACAAAAATTGTTATATTGTGAAAACTATACAAGTTTTAAATTTTTATGTGTCAATTTTATGCCTTATTCAATTACCTTTCATATGGTATCAATAGTTTGGATATCTATATGGGGTTTTCCAACTTATAATGATTTTTATAAAAGCTATATCCGCAACTCCCGATAGCTATGCGCTACCTTCCCTTAAAATATTAAAAAAAAATTCAGGATATGTACTAAAGTAAACTTAAGCCACTGTTTTTGTCAAAAGCAAAGCATTATTATGAAAATATTATATGTAAGTGCAAAAGAAACCTACTAAAGAGTAAGTTGTGTTCTCGTTAAGCGTTTTTGTTTCCGAATTATCTAAAAAAACATACACTTTTTTGAGCTGTGACTCTTTTAATGAAATATTTTAAAACAAAGAGATGTATTAATTTCAGTTTTGACGCTTTAGCTCAGGGATGCGCACAAAAATTTTTTCGCGAGCTGGCCGCTACAACATCATTTTAGGTAAAAAAAAATTCCTAGTATTTACGAAAATTTTGAAATAGCGGCGGCAAGCTAATTGCATGTAAACAAAAACAAAAATCTCAAGGTGAAGGAGCAAATGAATTGAAAACAAAATCACACAAACAATAAAGTGAGTTGAAGAAAAAATTACAGGAACAAAATACGTGCGGTGGTTGCGGACCGAAAGTATTTGACTTAGCAACGGCAAGGGTTGAACGAGTCGATGAGTTGAAGAAAAAATTACAAGAACAAAATACATGTGGTGATTGCGAACCAAAATGATTTTGCTCGAATAACGGAAAGAGCTCGAGATGAGCTCAATATTTTTTGTTATTGTTGTAAGAGCTAAAAGAGCTATTTGAGCTATGGGATGCGCATCCATGCTTTAGCTCAGGGATGCGCACAAAAATTTTTTCGCGAGCTGGCGGCTACAACAACATCATTTTAGGTAAAAAAAAATTCCTAGTATTTACGAAAATTTTGAAATAGCGGCGGCAAGCTAATTGCATGTAAACAAAAACAAAAATCTCAAGGTGAAGGAGCAAATGAATTGAAAACAAAATCACACAAACAATAAAGTGAGTTGAAGAAAAAATTACAGGAACAAAATACGTGCGGTGGTTGCGGACCGAAAGTATTTGACTTAGCAACGGCAAGGGTTGAACGAGTCGATGAGTTGAAGAAAAAATTACAAGAACAAAATACATGTGGTGATTGCGAACCAAAATGATTTTGCTCGAATAACGGAAAGAGCTCGAGATGAGCTCAATATTTTTTGTTATTGTTGTAAGAGCTAAAAGAGCTATTTGAGCTATGGGATGCGCATCCACGCTTTAGCTGATAGTTTTTCAAATATTCCACTCACCTCAATAAACAAAAGCATCACAACTCAAAATAATATTTTACTGTAGCAATGAATTGTTTCTGCAAATACGACACAACTCAAAATGGCACGCTTTTCTTGGTTTTACAGCAATCAATCATGCTTGACCAAATAAACGCAACTAAAAATAGAACGGTTTAGCTGATTGTGGAGAAGCTGCTTTGATAACACGAAGAGAGACATAACGGCATTTTTACCAAAGGAAAGGAGAGAAAAATTTTAAGGGCCAGTGCAGATATGCGTTACAAATCGATTTCAAGTGAAATCTCAAATTTTACAAACTTTGAGTTGTGTCACTTTTGTGGATTGAGTGCGATATTTTTTTTGAAGTGAAAACTTCTTATGGCACGTTGTGCGGCTGAGGAAAAAAGTACAATTTCGCGACACCGACCGTCATCGGGAAGACTTGGGAAACGAACTCGATTTTGGAATTTTGAAGACTTGGGAAACGAACTCGATATTGGAATTTTGAAGACTTTTGAAACGAACTCGATTTCAGAAATTTGAAGACTTGGGAAACGAACTCGATTTCAAATTTGGAAGACTTGGGAAACGAGCTTGATTTTGGAATTTTGAAGACTTGGGAAACGAACTCGATTTTAGAATTTCGAAGACTTTGGAAACGAATTCAATTTCAGAAATTTGAAGACTTGGGAAACGAACTCGATTTCAAATTTGGAAGACTTGGGAAAAGAACTTGATTTTGGAATTTTGAAGACTTGGGAAACGAACTCGATTTTAAAATTTTGAAGACTTGGAAAAATGAACTCGATTTCAAAAAATTTATAAAACGTTGCCTACTTTTAGGTGCTATTAATAATTTGCCCCTAAAAGTAGGCAACACTTTCTGACAAATTTCAAAAAGAACGCCTAAAAGTAGGTAACGATTTTAAAAATTTCAGATAATGTGTCCTAATTTTAGGTGCTATTTTTGAAATTCGTCGGAAAGTGTTGCATACTTTTAAAGCGGCTCTCACACGATCAATATTACTGACAGTATAATTACTGACAGTATTTACATTACTGTCAGTGTACCACTCACACGGTCAGTATTGTTTATTGTCAGTAATCAGTTTTTTTGACATTCGACTGGTGAAGGTGCGAACTATGCTCCGGCTACGTGACCGACAGCCGAAAATTGCATGCCACTTTTTGGGGCAGATTCCATCCAAACTTGCACCACGCCTCCAGCTAGGCATCGGACGACCATACCCTTGGACGCAATGTTCCATGCCACCGAATGAGGAACTTTTTCAAGTTTCTTTCAAGTTTCGCTGCCTCATCGTCTATCTGCCACAAAATGGGGCATGCCACGCCCCCTCCCAGGATTTTGCCGTCCCGTGCCTACTTGCACCCTCTGACCAACTTTCAGCCGGATCTGCCCCAAAAAGTGGCATGCCATGAATACGATGGTAAAATTTTAATGTTCTATTGTTTCTTTTAAATAAAAAATATTCCAAGTGGAAGACAAAAAGCAAAGCATACACACTAACTGACACATTTAATTCTCGTTCAACGATTGTTATGCTTACATGTTTGTTTCTTTCAATGTCCGCGTTGTTGCGTTGACAAATTGAGAATGAGAGCGAGAGTAAAATTTGAATACATATTCCGTTTTTGTCTTCCATTGCATTGCCATATAAAAAGAAAACGCACACATACCAATTAACGCACTAACTTGCCATTAAACGATTTGTTTTCACTTCTGTCGGCACTCCCGGAGTGCAACCCGCCGTTTTTTTTTTTTTGACAAATTGTCATGTAGGACATGTCCACAATCAACACGCAACTTGATTTTACAAAATGGGCACAGCCAATCCAGAGATGGACTGTCCGTCATTTGAAAAAATGTCATTTCAAGAAAAAGGCATTTAAAGGTTACATACTTATTTTTTTGTGCGGGCTTGGAATTTTTAGAATCATTTCTATAACCATGCGTTATTTCTCAAAACCGTTTTGGGAGGTGATTTGTAAAAGTATAATAAACAGAATAAAATAAAATAAAAAATTTCGATTTATTAAAAATTCTAAGAAATAGTAGTACCTTAATGTCTGCATCTTACGATTCGTTATTTTTCACCTTCGACCCAAAATAAATATGACAAGCAAACCGCAAACAAAAAGTCATAAAATACTACCATTTAACCGGCGCAAGCCTAACAAAAGGATTGATTTTTCCTGAGAACAAAAGCATGTTGAAATCTTCAAAACAACAATAAAGATGGAGGTAATCAAATATTTTGTAATGTGTTGTATATACAGTTACTCACAAAATTGAGTATACACCTTGATTTGAAAGGAATATTGGTAATTTTTAAAGAAATTAAAATAGTTTAGTAAATAATTTTAATGCATGGGGATAGATAGCAATCTGACGAACTAATAACGAATATAAATTTTAATATTTTTAAGACAAAACACAAAATTAATTCATAAAAACGTAAATTAAAGCAAAATTCAAGTTACGAAATTAAGTATACACTTGCCAATTTTGACATCAAATTTCATTTTTTTTATCACGGAAGTATTATAAAGCATTTTAAAGTTTGTAGGGCTATTTCGACTAATAGTTTGAATACAAGATCATTTCGTTTTACGCGTTAGTTTCGCAATGGTGACCACTAGCAAGGATACAACTTTTGCAATAAGATAATTGGTGATGAGATGATATTGTAAAGGAAAATCGTATCGCGAAATTGGTGAAATTATTAGAAGACCTAATTATACAGTTCAAAATATTATAAGCAAGTGGAGATACGAAAGTACATTGATGAATTCTATAGATAGAGGCAGAAAATACTCCTATCAAAATGTGATGAGCGAATTATAATAAGTAAATTGCAAAAATATCCAAAGGCTAGTGTTCCGAAATCGACAGCAGAAGTTACCAAAGTTATTAGCAAGTTATTCTACAATTAAAAAAAAAAAGGTTTGAAGTTTGCTTAAATGCCTTTGAACAGCCACCGAGCTTTTAGAAAAGGGTGATATTCACGGACGAGGCAAAAATTAATCTTTGGGGATCAGATGAATATCAATTGTATGAAAAAAGACTAATTCTTCGCTGCAAGCTAAAAATTGAGTAGCCACAATCAAACATGGTGAAGGGTCAGTTATACTGTGGGGATCTATGACAGCTAGTGGCGTCGGATCCATGGAATTTATAGACTCAATTATGACCAAAAAGGTTACTTGGATATTTTAAGACGAAATTAGTGCCGCAATACTTAAGCTTCCGTCCGGGTTTTAGTTACAATAGGATAATGATCCAAAGCACACGGCGCACATATGGCAAGATTGGCTGATATAAAACTCTCCAAACCAAACTAACACACAACCACAATCGTAGGAAAGGAACCCAATTGAGCATTTATGGGGAGAAGTGAAAATAAAATTGAAAAATTTTCATTCGTGGAGCAAGGAGAACTTAAAGAGAGCGATAGCCAAGATCTGGGAAGAAATTTCGCACTCTTTCACCCAAAAACTGGTGGATTCTATGCCACGACAAATTTAATCGGTAACAGATGCAGCAAGTGGTCCTACTAATTATTGGAATCAAAGAATATCTTTTTTAATTAAGATTTAATGAACTATTTACTTCATTTTAATGAACTGTATGCTTAATTTTGTGACATGAATTTTGCTTTAATTTACGTTTTTATGAATTCTTTTTGTGTTATGTCTCAAAAATATTAAAATTTGTGTTCGTTATTAGTTCGTCAGATTGGTATCTATCCCCATGCATTAAAATTATTTACTAAACATTGTTAATTTCTTTAAAAATTGCCAATATTTCTTGCAAATCAAGGTGTATACTCAATTTTGTGAGTAATTGTATGTTGGACTGTAATTTTTTGTTATTAAAGTAAATCAACAAGTGTTGTCGAGTAGAGTTTTAATATTAATAAGATAAGAAAACTTAGTAAAGAGAGCAGCATATAAGTAAAGTAGTGCAAGAGCTCACTTTTGGACCAGCAGCATCATGTTTATTCCGCCCGTACGGCAACCACGTTATTGCCTTGCCATGTATGCGATTCATCGGAGAAACGTCACCATTTTTTGGTTTTTTCTCATCAATATTAATTGCCTTTTATTTGTTTATCGATATTCAAATTAGAATTGGTATTAACAAGTTACTCTTTGTTGTAATATGCATCGGAAACGTTGATGACCTTTTTTTTTTTTGCTCTGACGGTTAATTAATTAAAAATAAAAAATTCATACTTTCCTTAATAAAATTTCTGCGAATAATTCGGCCCTGACCGCCACTGCATTTGAGTGCCAAATTTCAATCATCGTAACAAAATGTTTTTCAGTCTGAACACAAAACGCTTGAATGCTTTTGACATCTCATTCAAATGGCGACAACAAACTTTTCCCTTTCCAAGTTTAGATTTTTGCTGACGCATTTAATTTCATTTGTGCGGTACAATAAAAATTGAACTCATGTAAATCATGTACAAGCGCCTTAAAAGTTTTGCATGCTAAGCAGGACGATCGAACCCGTACCATTCTCCTATACATTCATACATGTCAACGCCATCGCCTTCGCCTTCGCCAGACACGGCTTAATGACGTTTACCCAAACTTCAAGTCAATGACACAAAAGGTGGCACGACTTAAATCCTGGTAATGACATCAGGTATTCCACGCATGCCTCGCCAAATTTGAGCTCTGCTCCACCTACTCGTGCAGGTTGGTTCAAAATTAAGCGAAAACAAAAGTATTTTGGAATGGTTGGGTGAGTGCTGCTTGGTAACTGGTAAAAAGGTGCTAAAACGATGCTAATGACAGGCGTCTTCTTAGTTGTTGTTGTTGTTGCTGTCATTGTTTTCGTATTAACAAATGCTGAGTTATTGAAAGAATCATTTCGGCAAATCGCAAAATTATTGTATTTGCAAAATTGAGTTCCGCATGAATTGAATAGCGCCGTTAAAGATGAAAATAAAAGTTGGAGGAATTTTCTCATTACAGCATAGTCAGACAGGTTTCGTTTAGATGATGAGCGAGAAAAATTGAGTCAATAAACTACGAACGTCTCGTATTTTCAATCGAAAAGGAGGAATTTGTGGAAAAAAGTTTCTGTAAATGTATGATGACGAACACGTCGAAAGGTTATCGAACTGAAGTCGGAGACACATAATGGTTAGGGCAACTTTTTTTTTTTTGATAAAGTTACTATTAAAATTACACAGCTCAAGATTTGTTTTTTTTAATAATACTGCCGTACTAAGCGAAAAAGACGTATCTCAAAAAAAAAAAAATATCCGAGATTGCTATGGTATCAGTTAGTTTAAGAAACTACGCGTCTAATGATATACTCCAAATATCGGTATCTTAGTTTTATCATATACAAAATGTACTATGAAAATTTCTTCTATCTCAATTTTACCACAAATTACTAAGCGAAAAAGACGTATCTCAAAAATACGAAGGAAAAATATTATTATAATATTCGTATACGAATAAAAAAATTAAAAAAATAACGGGAATTAAACGCAAAGCTTTCTTGACTGGATCACGTTATCATTGTCGTTGCAAGTTTTTGTCATTACTTGTTTGTTTACGTTTCGAAAAGAACGAAAAAACCATGTTCGTTTGGATGTATGCTTAATTTTTTAAATCTTTATTTTAGTATATCAGCAAATCCATCAGATTGGGCCTTTTAGCTGGCCTCGTTTTTTTTTTTTTTTTTTTTTGGAGTACATCTTCCAGCCATAGTTTTTCTTGAAGCTAAGGCTATCTTGAACTCATAATAAAGGTTGTTCAATTGAAATTCAGATAGCTATTTTTTTAATTTGCATTTAAAGTAAGAAATATATGAAACTTTTCGTGTTTTTTAAAAATTGTCAATTTATTGGGTTTTTACGCTGTAGTCTAAAGTCTGTTGAGTACATCTTTCAGCCATAGTTTTTTTTGAAGCTAAGGCTGTCTTGAACTCATATTAAAGGTTGTTCAATTAAAATTTAGATACCTATTTTTTTAATTTGCATTTAAAGTAAGAAATATGTGAAACTTTTCGTGTTTTTTAAAAATTGTCAATTTATTGGGTTTTTACGCTGTAGTCTAAAGACTGTTGAGTACATCTTTCAGATATAGTTTTTTTTTGAAGCTAAGACTATCTTGAACTCATAATAAAGGTTGATCAATTGAAATTCAGATAGCTATTTTTTTTATTTAACTTTATATGTAACATTTCATGTTGTTTTTAACTAAAATCCAATTTTAACTATGTCTACCTTTGAATTTTATTTGTTCCTCCTTGAATATTAATTAAAGATGGTTTAAGCTTCGAGAAAAACCATGTTTGAAGAGTCTGCTCCAAAAAAAAAAAATAAAAAATAAAATCGAAATTGTCATCTTACCTCGACCATGGCTTCGATTTTATTTATTTATTTTTTTTTTTTTTTTTGAGGAGACTCTTCAAACATGATTTTTCTTGAAGCTAAGATTATCTTTAGTTAATATTCAAGGAGGAACAATTAAAATTTTAAGGGAGACATTGTTAAAATTGGATTTTAGTTAAAAACAACATGAAATGTTACATATAAAGTTAAATAAAAAAAATATCTATCTGAAGTTCAATTGAACAACCTTTATTATGAGTTCAAGACAGTCTTAGCTTCAAAAAAAACTATATCTGAAAGATGTACAGTCTTTAGACTACAGCGTAAGAACCCAATAAATTGACAATTTTTAAAAAACACGAAAAGTTTCACATATTTCTTACTTTAAATGCAAATTAAAAAAATAGGTATCTAAATTTTAATTGAACAACCTTTAATATGAGTTCAAGACAGCCTTAGCTTCAAAAAAAACTATGGCTGAAAGATGTACTCAACAGACTTTAGACTACAGCGTAAAAACCCAATAAATTGACAATTTTTAAAAAACACGAAAAGTTTCATATATTTCTTACTTTAAATGCAAATTAAAAAAATAGCTATCTGAATTTCAATTGAACAACCTTTATTATGAGTTCAAGATAGCCTTAGCTTCAAGAAAAACTATAGCTGGAAGATGTACTCCAAAAAAAAAAAATAAATAAAAAACGAGGCCAGCTAAAAGGCCCAATCTGATGGATATGCACATATATAGTATAGTTTCTAAAAATATAATTTGATTTTAGTTTTTATTTAATTTATCTGTATTTTATAAGATAGAAAATATTATATCTTTTGTATGAAAGTTTATATGGCGAGATTAAAGTAAAAAGACGTATCTACATTTTTAAAGCTATAAATACTAAACGAAAAAGACGTATCTCATGAAAAGCGTATAAACGCAGGGAATTTCGATATTTTGAGTAAGTCATAAATAAATAACCTTAAAATGATACTTAAGTTGCCATAAATAAGTTAAAAAATTCGTAGAGAAAGTAAGAATAAAACGACATTTACAAAATATCAATTATCTCGAAACGAAATTTATTGACGTCTTTTTCGCTTAGTACGGCAGAATAGTTTCATCCAAATATCTGACGCGTATCCTTGACTTAAATATGTATGCAACGAACCGTCTAACCGTGTAATAAATACTTTTATGTCTTTCGAATGCTTTGTTCAATGTAGTTATCGATGTGATTTCGTCGAACAGAACAGACTATGACCTCATAGTCGTATAACATATGGAGACTAGGGAGTTTATTTTGAAAATTTTGTAAATGCATTTTATTTTATTCTGAAAATTATTGTCCTAATATTTGTGCTTCCAAGCTCAAACCTTCAAACGGCGCGGCAGAGTTTGTGTCGTTGAAATTTTACGAAAAAACCGTCTAACTAAAAGGTAGAAAAAGCTCGTTATACGTGCAAATCCATCAGATTTGGCCTTTTAGCTGACCTCTTTGTTTTTTTTTTTTTTTCGGAGTACATCTTTCAGCCATAGTTTTTCTTGAAGCTAAGGCTGTCTTGAATTAATATTCAAGATTGTTCAATTAAAATTCAGTTAGCTATTTTTTTTATTTACCTTTATATGTAACATTTCATGTTTTTTTTTAACTTAAATGCAATTTTAACTATGTGTTCCTTTAAAAAAAAATTGTTGTATTAGTTAGATGCCTGTATTATAGAATCGGGTTTGAAAAAAATTCTATATAAAACAAAATGGAATCACCAGTGTGCTTGCAAAAAACTAAACTCTCTGAAATTAGAACCTCAACTTTTGATTTCAGAGCAATTAGTGCTCGACAATATCTAATGTCTGAACGATCTAATTTCTATGAGTTGGGATTTGTGAGCGTCTACTGTTCAACCATACACATTTTTTGCCTTCCCATAAGTCAAAGGCTGGAGTAACAATCACATTAGAAGACCTTACATAAGAAGACGACAATATTTCCTAATGCCTTCAAACTTACCTTAGGGGCCGTTCAAGTATTACGTAACGCAATTTTCGAAGATTTTTGACCCCCCCTCCCCCCTATGTAACGCGCCGTAACGTTTTCTTCTACCCCCCCCCCCCCCCCCCCCCTTAAACGTTACGTAACACCCAAGTGACCATATTTACCTAAAAGTCACAATTATGTTGCGAAAAGTACCGGAAATACATGCGTATGTTGTTTATTTTCTTTATTATACCCTACACCGAGGGTATATTCACTTTGTCATTTTGTTTGTAACGCATAGAAGAGGGCGGTGGTAGGTATGAAAAAGTATATAGATATATTCTTGATCAGCGTCACCACCTGAGTTGATTTAGCTATGTCCGTCTGTCTGTCTGTTCAAATCAGGTTTACGGAAAAACCAAGAAACCTAATTGAATGAAATTAGCACTCTCAGGTCAGACCTTCTTGCAGGCATCTTGCTATTCAAAACGGACGGTATCGGTTCATGGACACGCCTACCACCCTTACTCTATGTATATTTGCCCAATCCCATTTTGAAAAAAAATGCAGCGATTTTGATGAAACTTGGTGATTAGGTGTACATTTGAACTAAATTAAGATTAGGCTAGGTTTCAAGTTTCCAAAGATTCGCGTGGCACTGTCCTAAATTTTAACCTCTATACCACCATATCTCGTAAGCCGTGCAAGATATTGTGATGAAATTTCTTTATTTTTTCGACTTTTTCATCGATTTTAAATTGTTTAGACTTTTTCAACCTCTCTCAACATTAACATTTTGCATATATTTACGACTTTTTCAACAGTTTTCAACCTCTTAAACATTTCACACTTTTTTCGAATTATTTAACCTCTTCAACGTCTTTTTTTACTGAAATATATGTACCTACTTTGAGTGCAGTGTAGGGTATGTGAGTTTCGGCCTGACTGAAGATAACACCTTAACTTGTTCATATTGTTATTTAATAAAAATCACACATAATGTAATAAACATTTGCTTAAGCTTAAAATATGTTAAAATGGCGAAAAATGAGACGAACATATTTTATTAAAATGATAAAAGTTGATGGGATCTACAACAGCTACAGCAATAAATGAGAAAAATAGGAAATCTTTCCACGCTTACATCTCTGGTTTTGGTTAACCAATCTCGAAGATGATAGTTTTAGAACATTCTGCTTGATAAGTGCTTTAATTTAACATATCATTTATTGCTGTAAATTATCTAGATCCCATCAACTTTTATCATTATAATAAAATTTTTTGGCTGTAGCTATTCAATAAGCATACACATAAAGAAAGCGTTTCATTATACACACCTCATTTCAAATCACCACCCGCTAAAGTAGTTTCACTTCTAAAAGCAATGTTACGTAACGCGTTGTTCGAACCCCCCCCCCCCTCCCCTGTAACGCATCGTAACGTTTCACAAGACCCCCCCTCCCCCCTAATTGCGTTACGTAATACTTGAACGGCCCCTTATTTTGTACCAGCTGATGCCTGTGAGTTTATACGCGAAGCCTGCTTTTTATATTTTTCTGCGAACGCAATTAATTTAATTTATTTTTTGTAGATTGTAATTTTTGTAGATTTGTAATTTGTAATTATTCTTCAATTCTTTTTATTAATTTTATATTATATATTAGTATGTACAGCTGTGTTCAAGAAAATAGTAGTGCCGTTAGGTCCTAAGTATTTAACTATCCAACTAAATGAAGAGTATAATGTTCATGTTAAATTATGAAAAAATAGTAATTTATATTTATTTCTGAGAATATTTACAGCTTCATCTGTTACAAACGTTTATTTATTTTAGCACAAAGGCTTAATCAAAATAAAGATCAAAAATTCTGGTGTTCATGAAAATAGTAGTGGTTATTAAAATGTAAAAAAAACATAACTTAATTTAAACTACATGTTTTACATGTTCTTCTGGGTCTGATATTCCGTGGTAAATCCTTTATTGGCTATTATGGCTTTGCATCGACGTGGCATAGAGTCAATAAGGTCCTTACAACGCTTCAAAGGAATTTCAGCTCATGCCTCTTTAACCACTTGCCAAAGCTGTGTTCTGCTTGAGGGCTTTGCTGTTGCTACGACTCTTTTGACATCTCCCCACAAATTTTCTATCGGTTTGAGATCTGGAGACAAAGCTGGCCATTGCATCACGTCGATTTTCTTAGATACAAACCACTCTTTCGCTAGTTTGCTAGTGTGTTTAGGATCATTATCCTGTTGAAACGTCCATTTTAAAGGCATTTCCCAACTGGCATACGGTAGCATTACATCCTTCAATAAATTAACGTACACTTCCTTATTCATAATACCATCCATCAAATGAATAGGGCCTACGCCAGCATAGGAAAAGCAACCCCAAATCATAATGTTCAGTCCACCATGTTTAACCGTCTTGGTTGTGTATTTGGGGTGGTATTCCGTGTTTGGTGGACGACGAACGTACTGCCTGGAGCCTGTTCCACCAAACAAAACTATTTTGCTCTCATCTGTCCACAGTACGTTGCGCCAATTTTCGGTAGTCCAAATCATATGATCATTTACAAATTTGATTCTTGCAACGACGTGCTTCTTCGTCAAAAGGGGAACCTTTCTGGGACTCTCGCTTTCCAATTATTTTCTATAAGTCGACGACGAATTGTCACAGCACTGACAGACAGATTTAGGTAATTTTTTATCATTTTTCAGGACGCCGAGGGCTTAGTCTTGCTATATCGTACAATACGTCTGTCGTCTAATAGCTAGGTCTTGCGCTTACCACCACGATTTTCAGCTTTGTTTCTAAAGTTAAGAGCATTTATGTCATAGTAGCAGTGCATCCAACAATATACTCGATTTCCTTGTAGGTCTTTCCTAGATTTCTAAGCCTTACAATCATTTCCCTCTTCTCGACTGAACAATGCTTTCCTCTGCCCACTAAAAAAAGAAATAGCACCGTGATTGTAATAAATTTATATCAGAAAACTATTCAATTACCTAATTACACTTACTTATGATAGTTATCTTGACTTTCTAATTTTTTTCAGGTGAGTTTTTAAGCTAGTTTTTAATTTTTTAAACTAATCACGTAACGCACTACTATTTTAATGAACAGCAAATTTTTGGTGCAAACATGCAAAATCGTCAAAAAGAAGACAAACTGAAACAAAAGTAACGGGATTTTTTTGCTTTCCTGTTCTTCTTACTCAGTTCTACAAAAACTTTGCAAACGACTTCGATTTGCAAGGCAAAACATATAAGAAAATGTATTTAAAAGTCATGTCCTGCTACACTACTATTTTCATGAACACAACTGTATATCGAAGATATTTTGAGAACCATTTGTATAAAAAAAAAAAAAATGTTTTATCTAATGTATTAAAATTTTTTTTTATATTTTTTTTTTGATAAAATTAAAGTATTAAAAAAAAAATGATTACATGACATACTATTCCCCATCGTTTAAAAAATGTTCAAAAAAACAACAAAGTGTACAGTCTTGCGATTTTTGATTGGTATCCATACCACCTATTTTTGGTCAAATTTTATACATAAATACAATTTCCTTCTCATTTGGTAACGAAGCGTTAACGCTTCCTTTATTGAATCTTATTTATATCTTTATTATTGACAAACAAAAATTAAAAAAATCTGCATCTCATAAATAAAAGTTAACACCAAAGGAAGATTTTAAACCAGCAAACTTACCGGACAAAACTAAAGCACCCCTTTTTTATGATAAATAAAAACTTTTAAAACTAGTAGGTACTTAGTTGTGCAATGTTCTCTGTTGATATTCATGTTTAAGTTATCCCACAAGATCTCAAAAGGATTCAGGTCGGGACAGGCCAACCAAGAACTTCTATCCTATTTCTCTGACGCCATGTCTTAGAAGCTTCAGAGGTATATTTTGTATCGTTGTCCTGATGCAACCTTCATTAAAGTGGCATCTCTACATCGACATATGGCAGCATCACAACTTTTAGCATTTCCTAAATCCTGTGAATTGACTCAATACCTTGACCAGAGAAGCAACACCAGTCGCAGATTTTTTTCAATTTTTGTTTGTCAATGATAACTGTACAAATAAATAATATAAATACGCAATATGGTTCAATAACGTCGTTTTCATAAAATATTTATAATATGAAAAAAGTGTACTAAGGGGGTGCTTAAGATTTGGCCAACACTGTATTTAAGAAAATATTGTCCTTGTAATAAAAATTTCAACATACTTTAAGATAAAATTTGCTGTTGATCAAAAACCATTTTGAACTCGAACTTGTCAGAAAATTCATTCAATCAGCATTTGTGCCAAAAACATACTGCATTCCACTGTTGTGCTACCCATTTTGTGCGCTTTTATCATGAAAATAAATCTACAAACAATTTGGAAACATTTGTGATAACGGCTCGGTTTTTATTAAAAATTACGTAAAACCTGCAAGCAAAAAAGTCGGAAAGACAGGCGGTCGTAAACCACGTTAAAGTAAAACTTGCGATTTTTAACGCAAACTACACAATTCGCATGAAAGGCATCCATGCAACATGGGAGATGGTGAGTGGCAATGAAATCTCAAAGCGAAGTGCAGTGTATTGTCGTTGGGCTATATGCTGCAGTCGATGACGATTACGCTGATGATGATGATACTGCTATTGATGACTTTGATTGAGTTACGAGTTAAATTTCCACAACAAAACTGTGCTGCTGCAATTTAATCGATTTTCTTTGCTGCTGCTGATTTATTGTGTAAGACTCTCTTTGTTGCTGTAACTGTTTGGGCCTTCTCGTTAACCGTTGCTATAAGCAATCGCCTGACTTAACCTCAATTTAGACCTCAACGTAAACATTCTTATTGGTAGTAGGTTATTACTTTTGTGTTTATGGTAAATGAGTTGTGCAATCATGTGAGCCGCATTGCCATGACGCTAAAAGTTGCTGATTATTGATGAGGAAAAACAAAACCACATAAAAGCTTTAACTCATTTATCTTTTCCATTTTTTTAACTCTATTTCCTTTTCTGCATTCGGAAAATGTTATCAATAATTTGCAGTACTTTTGACAGCCACAAAAAAACATTAAAAAACCAACGATTCAAATGACAAACATTTTCTTAAGATCATTCGTCCGTCCATAGGTCTGTCTGGGATGCTGGTTTCTTAATATTTATCGTCTTTATGCGTCTACCACTTGAACGATGCGACAGCGTAGCCTTTTTAGCAATGGAAATTTATTTTATCCATTTTCCGCCACTCATCCATTTCGCATTTCATCCATATTTTTACTTATTGTTGGCTGTCAAATAAATTTTCTAAAGATATGTAAATTTGAAAATAGCTAGAAAAAAAATTTTTGTTTTCGGTTGATTTTTTTCTTCTTTGTGACCCTTATCGTTTAATTTTTAGCATTCTTTGTGCATCAGCGCACTTTCCTAATAAATTGAGATTGTTCGTTTTTCTACACAAAGTGTCCTTCCACAACGACGTAAAGATTTTGTGTGTTCTATGTTATACTCTACACTCAAAAAATCAAAATGTCAGTTCACAGTGTCCATTTGTATATGAGCCGCTTACGCTTTGGAATTCCAAAAAAAAAAAAAAAAAAAACAGTGCTTTTGTTTTTGTCGAAATTTTGTCACTTTTGGAAAAATAATAATAAGGCACTGCGTAACCTATTCACTTAACTATCCATACCCACATTCCTTTGAAAATTTTAAGTAAGTAAATTGAAATATTCATTTCAAAAAACATTTTTAATTAATAAAAAACATTTACATGGCAAATGATAAATTAAAACTAAATCAAAGTAGTTAAATCAATACATTATTCAGGATAAAAAGCTATTTATCCTCCTCGATCTCGGAAAGTTGTCCAGAGAGTTAGCTGTGGACTTAAGATTGATAAAAATGGTAAGGGATTACTATAGTCAAAAGCTTCATCACTAGTAAAATTAATTTTCACATTAACTTAAGTTGTACGAAGTAAATAAATTAATTGGGATACTAATTTTATTACTGATAACTCTCATTACTAAAATTGAAATAATAATACATAATCAATAACAGTTCACTAGAGCTCAAATAATTGTGCAATTTAATACATTAAAGTCCAAAATTTTAGTTGAATTAAACGCTTCACAACAGATGTTTTTCGAAATAAGCTTCTTACCTAAGGACTGAAACAAACACAATGAATGGCTAGCGCAAAGTTGTACCACTGTTCCGCTTGTAGTTTGAGGTATTTGTTTCGTGCCAAAACTTTTCGATGCCTTATAACGGCCATATGACAAACTAAAGTTAAGGCATTTTGTCTAATGAAAATTACTAACATAGCAAGTTAGAAAACGGGTATAACTAACATTTTAAAAATTTTGAGCTATACCACTTTTGCTCTCAGCGGCTCATATGTAGACACATCGCTTTAGAAGTAGACCAGTAGATTAGTGCCACGTTGGATATCTGGACTTAAACTACTGTCGCTGCGCAAATACTAAGGCAAAGGAAGTTTAGATACGACTCATCCGACTCGCCGTGGCTAACAATGCTTTGGAAGCGAATTTTTTTTTTGCAAACCATTTTGAAACTATGGAGAAGTAGGCTTATCCAAGGCATCTTCTATCAACATATATTATTACTGTTAACTAAAAGAGCTCTAGCATTTATAATTGAAGCAAAATATTTTTTTTTACGTTTTAATATTATTGAGATATATTTATTTCATAAAATTAAGCTTAATTTGTAAGAAATCCAGATAATTTAAATGAATAAATGTTACTATAATGAAAAATAAATATCGCTCTTAAGTATTTTCCAACGGCTTTATATTCATCTACGAGTTGTTATTCTACAGAAAATATGTCCCTTATCGGCTTTGACCTTGGCCGGCTGTAGTGGCCTTACTAGCTTTGCTTATTTTTATTGTAGTTTTTGGTCAACGTTGTTCCTTTTATTAAGCAGAAATATCTGCTGAAATAACAAAAATTGATATAGAATTCTTTGGAAGGATACAATAATAATGGTTGCTGTTTTCTTGTAGTCATGAAGTGCTTACTGAAAAACTTAAATATTTTGCTCTCAAAACTGACAGAATTGAATTTTTGTTAAGAAGTATCCTTCGTACAATATGGCTCCACCTCCCCTATAATTTCTCTTACCGGGAGCAGAGACCATACTTATGTCTTGCTATCGGTCAATTATTGGAAAAAGCACAAGAAACATTGTTGAGCTAATTTCTAATATGAGGAAATTGCCAAAAAAAAAATTAAAAATTTCTGAAATGGGGCTTTCACTTGAAAGTTCTAAAATATTGTGCTTGTGATTTTGATTATAATTTTGATAACGACGGTCATGGTAAGGATAGTGATACCTTATGGTGATACGACTGTCCAAAAATTCGTGTGGAATAAAAATATGATATTAAATATAAACTTTACCACAAGTAGTTAATTTTATCTTATTTATGCACATTAAATTCATTACAGTGCACGGCAGTTCGTCCATGTCTTAAAAAAGGAATAATTAAAAACATGCGCAGATTTTAATTTCTTGTCCGCACAAAGGAATTGTAAAATTAAATTTTTTATCTTAAATTTTTTATGTATTCCGCCACTATATGGCGGTCACTGAATCTAAGTTTGATGCTTGTTTCGCCCTATCACTTCAAATTAAAAAAAAAATATATACTTTAATGTAAATTTCTCGGAGTTGGCATGTCTATTTCTCCTAAGTTTTTGAATTGTGTAGGGGTTTAAGAAATAAGGAAAATATATATATTGGTACTCGCTTTTGTGTACATCAGGAAAAAATAATTGTTTACAGGTGTAAAAGTGCAATCTTTCAAATTTTAAGCGCCCCTGGAGAATTCAAAAACACAAGGTTATTTTGACGAACTCTAATTCAAGTGTAGTGTATCTAAAGAGCTCAAATTCCTGTATTTTTGGTGATCAATAAAAAGTTTTCTTATTTTTTTTGTAGCTGTCTTCTTTTATTATTCACCAGAAAAAAACAAAGTCATCAGCGAATTTTCTTTTGGTGAAGTTTGCAAAACAACTAACGCTTTTATTTAATTTATAAGTAGAAGCTTTCAAGTATCTTAATCTTACTCTTCCTTTTTTTTTTTTTTAGTTTTGTAAAGTTAGAAATGGTTTTTTTTTTTTGCATTTTTGTATTTCACCCTTCATAATTTATTTTCTAGAAAAGTGAAACTGATTTTACAATAGCTATTTATTGGTTTTGTTTGTAACTTAAGCTTGAAAAGAATGTGCAAAAACTTTCCTGTGATAAACTTTTCCTTTGCATTCAAAAGAAGAAAACATCAAAAACATTCTTTTGCAGGATTTATTGACCGTCTCTAATAGCAACCTTTTTTCATTCTTTCCTCTTTCTCTCTCTCCGTAATATGGTTAGTAAATGTATGGCTATTACTACCACAATAATCACAGCCATATATCCTTCGCATAATTATTTCTTGCTGTTGTTGTAGTCGGTGCTTGTGTCCTCCTGAATGTGTTTTCCTTTATCTGTCTGCGACGTTTTAAAAAACCACTAATTGCTATTCACTTTGGCAACAAATTCAACTGGAAGGTAATTAATTTAAATTTATGGTTTCCTCGGTTTGTCTGTCCCAGTAGCAGCATCTGTCAAACTGGTGGCGCTTAGGTGACGAGACTCACGTCAAAGTAGTTTCAGCAGAGTTTACTCTGCAGTTTGGTGTAATTTTTTCGCAAGCTTTAGTAATTACTGTGTCTTGTCAGAATTAAAGACGTATTTGTTCTTCAATAATAAATTCACCTTCCAGGCTCCGATTGACAAACAAAAATGACTGTTGCTTTCATAATAGTTAGATCTTCCTGTAGTGAATACTCTCTGGAGACATTTTGAGAAAAGGGCACTTCGCTTCGGTATATTTTGCATATTGTTTCATTTCAAGTCAACTTAATTTGCAATTCACTTAACGCGCGTCATCATTAATTCGAAGAATTGGAGAACAAGAAAAAACTGATTTTTGTTAGAAATTATGAAATGAACACAATTCGGTTGAGTTAAATAGAAATGCCACTTATAAAATCGTAGCAAAATATTCAAGAGGATGGAAGTTATGCCACTTAAAATAACACATACAACAAACCGCAGCTAACAGATTCAACAATAAATGAACGTTAATAAAGTCAAACAAGACCCTAAATTCAAAACATCAAAGCGTGTTTTTAAAATTGGCCATGAAACGGATGAATGACAATTATCCAGGTACAAAGATACAGATGATTATTGAGATAATCTAATAAACCATTTAATAAATTAGTGCACAAGAAAAAATACTAACGTTTACAACAACAGCTTTGTTACTGAAAAACATTTTATTTATTTATTCGAGCGCACGAGTTGGAAACCTTACTCCTTTCATTCGGCAAGGGTGTTTAGAACATGATACCTCAACAACAATTAAAACAAAAACAGATGCATAGAACTAACAAACAAATCGACAATCTCAACAACAATTGACCGAACACCAACAGAAAGGGCCAACACAAATGCGAAGCAACCGAGGAGATTGATAGCTTTGGAGGCGATTTGTTTATTCTTCGGATTCGGTAAATGCGTTGAACGGTGGCGAATAAGAGAGTTTGCTAATAAATGATGTGTCATCAGCATCATCAGGAGCCAACAATAACATTATCATCATAATCATTATCATTAAATGTAAACATAAACACACACAATCGTCGTGATGAGTATCCGAATGCGTTGAACTGTTGTATTCGATTTACTTTTGTATGACAACAACAGAAATTATTCTCCCTGTTGACTCACAGAACCGAGCAAAGGCTACTACAAATGAGAAAATGTTTATGCTGTGGAATATTTGTAATTGTAATGTGTTTTCTCTGTCAACTATTTTATTGCTCTTATATCTTTTACATTTGGTGCTTGAAGATATTGAAGATAAATTTTATATTTAACTAGCAAAATCAAACGATCTGACTGAACAGAGCATTAACAGAGGACTGTTAACACGACGCAGAAGCAGATTTGGATAAGAGCAAAATAAATTTGTCCAGCTTTTCATGGTTAATCAGAGTGCACAAACCGGTATAGGTTGACTGATTTTTGACCTCTTCAAACTTCCTTCTGCGTCATGTTAAAACTTTTTTAACTCTATTACACGTTGGCTCTTGTTATAATTATTATTTTTTAGATATTTGGTCCAAAGAGACTTCTTTACTGCCATTTTTAAATATGAGCGCAATACAAACTTTCGAAATAAAATCTGAGTTAAACGGGATAAAAAGATGTTACTATTCTTGAGATGACAGAAATTAATATTGAACATTAAAGAATCACATAATTTGCATCTTTCCACGCATTTGGAAGAAGAAATAATATAAATTTAAGATTCCCAACCCTCTCAAATTCACAAAGTTAATAACACAAATTTTTGAGCCCTTTGTCAAACAAAGGATCAATGAAAATTCGTCCCATAATCATTGGTGCTACGTTATACAAAAAAACGCATAAATTAACGCAAGTTGGTAAATGAAAACTCTTCATATCCCATCAGGGAAGTGCTGCAGAGCAGAAACTAGAAACAATCTGTTGCCAATAAAAGAAATCTCAGGAAAAGCACAGGAAACTCACATGAATCGGGATATTCAATTAAAAAATGTGAACATTCGCTGTCTTGCGTTGAGCTACGTGCATAATAAAATTTTTTTTGTTACAAAGCTTGCAGTAGGAAACTATTTGTTGGCTGACAAGTTTATAAAAGAAAATAGCTTCATGTACGTCGATGATGGAGGTTCTTTCATTTGTGTACTAATATGACTAATATCAGGTATTTTTCTTAGAGTTACGCTGTTTCGAATTTAAATAAAAAACACTAGCAAATATCCCAATGACCTGAAACTTTATCCGGTAGAAACTTTATGCTATTTGGCATTTGGATATGATTTCGGGTAAATGAGTGCAGCGACTGGCTACACTCAAATGATATAGATGGAACTACTTCAAGTGTTTGCGTGAAATAATAAAATTTTTGTCACAAAAACTTTTGATTTTACTTACAAAATAATAAAATTTTTGTCACAAAAACTTGCAATTTGATAGTTGAAAATTATCATACAAAACTGCTCTTTAAAACTTAACATAACATAGGACTACAGCCTGGCCATCGTCATCGTTCTTTTCTTCTAAACACTTATAAACATTTGATATCGTATATGTACAATGTAAGTAACAAAAAAGTAATATCGAATCATAGAACTGCAAAATATGAACATGAAAAGTTTATAAGTGATAAATTGTTTGTTGAAATGAATAAGTGTTTGGGACAAAAGACAAGTGTTTGTCGAAACACTTCCATAAATTGAATTGTTTGACGGAAATATTTTGACGATTTGTCGTAAATAATTATATCATTTAGAAGCAACATTTTATGAAATGTTTTTTAAATTTTCCATAGAAGTAATTGAATCACTTGCCACAACTACTTAACTTTTACTTGTGTTAAATACATTGGTTTTTCTTATATTGTCTACAAATACTTATACTGGGTGTTTTTTTTAGAGGTTTGTTTTTCGAATAGAGATAAAACTGGCATTTTATGGTCAAATCTGGCAACTCTAATGTCATTTATGTTCAGTTTGGTTTGCCATTGCATCATGAACAGGTTGACAAAAGAACAACGCTTGCAAATCGTGCAAATTTATTTCGAAAATAATGGTTCAGTTCGCGAAGTTTACCGCAAGCTCCGTCCATTTTATGGTCGACATAATCGTCCATCAGAGCAATTAATTCGGTTAACCATGGGTCATTTTCGCACTACGTTTACTCTATGTGATAATACGCATCCGCAGAGACGTCGAACAGTGCGCACCGAAGAAACAATTGCCGCTGTAGAGCAAAATGTTGAAGAGGACCCGAATGAATCGATTCGCCACCGTGCACAGCAATTGGAGCTTTGTCCATCAACTTTATGGAAGACTTTGCGCAAAGATCTTGGCTTGCGACCTTACAAGATCCAGCTTGTGCAAGAATTAAAGCCGCGAGACCATGCAATGCGTCGTGATTTTGGTGTATTGGCCGAAAATGAGATTGATCTCGATGCTGATTTTCATCGCAAAATTTTGTTCAGTGATGAGGCTCATTTTTGGTTGAATGGCTACGTCAACAAGCAAAATTGCCGCATTTGGAGTGAAGAGACCCTTGAGACGCCATTACATCCACAAAAACTGACTGTTTGGTGTGCTCTATGGGCTGGTGGAGTCATTGGGCCATACTTCTTCCGAAATAATGCTGGAGAGTCAGTTACCGTTAATGGAGACCGGTATAGAGCCATGATAACCGACTATTTTGTTCCCGAATTGGATGGCATGAATGTGGATGAGTTGTGGTTCCAACAAGACGGCGCTACATGCCACACAGCGCACGTCACAATCAATTTATTGAAGGAAACATTCGATGAGCGCATAATTTCGCGGAATGGACCTGTCAATTGGCCACCAATATCGTGTGATTTGACACCATTGGATTATTTTCTTATGTGAATATGTGGATATGTGAAGTCTCTCGTCTACGCCAACAAACCAGAAACGTTAGGGGACTTGGAAGCCAACATTCGTGGCGTTATTGCCGACATACGGCCCCATATGCTCGAAAAAGTGGTTCAAAATTGGACCTGTAGAATTGGCTTTATTCGAGCCAGCCGCGGCCCGAAATCATATTTAAACATTAATGGCATAAAATTATCCTTCCAATAAAGCCAAATTGATGGACATTAAAACGATTTTCTTGTGTTTTATTTCAATTCGAAGCTCTATACCTCTAAAAAAAACACCCTGTAGTTTAAGACAAAAGTTAAATGTTTGCTTGAAATAATAAGTGCTTATATTAAGCATTCGATAATTTGCCACAACCGCTTTCTAAACAATCGTTTTTTTTGAGTGTACATATGTACCGCAGTACATAGGTTAAAATAATCTCTATCGCGGTATTAATACGGTGAGCGGTGATTTCCAAGGGCTTTAACATCGTGGCTTACCCGTCTAGGGCAAAAACTTGATGTATGTATATATCTAAAGAAAGTGATCTATAGATGTAAAATCACAAGATCTGAGGAACCAATTGAGTTACAGGGTGTTTAACAAAGTTCCTTTGGAACAGTACTCAACAACATCACCTCAGTAATGCAGTGCAACTAAGTAGAATGAACTATGTTTATTTTGATTAACCACTAACATATTTATAATTTTTTTTTTTTTTTGACATAGTACTACATGTGTATGAATCAGAATTACATCATATGATTATTTTAAAAATATGAGAAATTTTTCAATGCATATCATTACATTAAAGTTATTCTCGTCATATTTATAAAAAAATATTCGACTGATCATTTCTTTGGCATTCTCGGCATGTTGCTAATTTTCTATATGTGACAGGGAAAGTTAAAAGGTTCACTTTTTTAGCGATTCTTATAGAAGATGCTACGCTCTTTTCAATGCAACAAACCGCAGATTTCTAGCTGCATTAGTTTTTTCACAAATTCACTTCAAACATGGACACATTGACAAAAAAAAAAAAACGTACAAAAGAATCTAATGTGACAAACTTCTCTGAAATTGATCAAATTCGCTTAAAACTTGTTACTCGGGAGTTTTTGAGGTCGCTGATTACGAATCCATTTTGAAATTTTGAGAAATTGATACTAGATTCGTAATCAGCGACCCCAAAAAACCCCGCGTAATAGGTTTCAATCCAAAAAAAAAAAAAACGATCAGGCGCATCAAAATCCATTTCTTAACTTCAAAGTCGTTTTTCTCGAAAAGTTATTTTCGGACCGTAGGCCGCTTTCTACTTTATCTGTCACATATAGAATCGCAATCATAAAACTACGATGCTTAACTGATGAATAAAATTCACACATGACCTACTGCGAAAAATAGTCAGAGGTTACTAACTGATGACAAATTTAAAATAAAATTAGTTGGCTGCCCCTGTTAGATGTTTTTCCATTCAACATATCAAAACATTTTGTTTAAAACTCAATAGTATCACAAAGTAATACAAGCGTTTACAAAAAAGCGTTCATAAGACTTTTTAAAATGTTTGAGGACGAACACTCACAAACTTGAAGAAGCTCCGATTTAAAGTTGATTCAAGGAAGTGTTATTAAAAAATCAGGCCACTGCAAGCGCTCACGGTGTGAACTTAATTTAATGATGCTTCGTAATGTTAGAAAGATACGAAAAATTTTGATGTAGTCAAAATTGATAAGAAGAATGAGAAATGTCAAGAAATTATGACAAGGTCGCCAATTCACTTTAGTATAAATTTTATTTCGAATCCGCCCGTAAATATTTTCACACATCATCAAGTAATTTCAGGGAACGAATTAAAAGTTGCTCTCTTGTCATTTTTATGAGCTAAACATTTTTATTTATCCGTGAATAACACGAGCAAAGATATCAAGCCTTCTTTTGAGCACTACTTCTTCAGTAAATATTTCTCTTGTGTCCTCTATATCCTTAAAAAGCATAGGTCCATCACAAAACTCTTCTAACTTGCACAATCAATAGCGAGTGCCTTCAATTAACCCCAAATTTCCCAGATTCACTTATTTCTTGTTCTAGCCGCGTTTCAGCTTCCCTGAGGGTTCCTCTTCAATGCTTGCCGGCAGACTTCCGTGACCTCCATTTCCATTTTGGCCAATGAACAGAAGTTAGCTCTTGCGTTCATCTGGTTAGCAATTCGGCATTGGAGATGGGTCTGGTCCACCAAATGTTCATAATTTAGTGCGGACAAATTATTGGTGAGCACTTGTAAATTGTGTACCGAAGCACTGTAGGTTAACCAAGTTTCACAGCCGTATAGAAGAACTGGCTTCACGTCTGACTCAAAGATTTTGAGTGTCATTGTCGTTGGAAGGAACGAAGACTACCAGGTGCTATGACGCGGCCGAAATAAGTGAAGTTGTCTTATTTCGCTAAACTGGATTTGCTTATCATGAAAATATCGCTTCACTAGTTGGTCTTAAAACACCTGACATAGACTCAAAAGGCTCAAAGGATTAGGCTATTGACCTTGGGACCTGCGACTCGTCTGTTCAATGATTAGCACCAAGAGTTCTTTATTTCAGTCTTCAGGCATTCGTTCTTTTTCTCAAATTTGGATATGGACAGGGAACAGAAGATTAGCGGTCAACTCCGGAGTTTCCAATATTTCGGCAATACTATACGATTTCGCAGCGAAGTTGGCACGAGGCCAATCGTTGTGGTCTTCCAATAGCAACGGAATCTGACGAATGCTAACGGGTGGAGTTAAACGGTTGGTCTCTGAAAAATGTTATTCCCAGCTGATTAGTTGGTTATCCGTAGCTGTTAATAGACTCTCGTTTTTGCTTTCGATTGGTCGATTTCGTCTGAATTTGGTGTGGCTTGTTGAGCGTTAACTGCAAGTTCGTTGTACATTTTTCACTTGTCCTTTTTTTAAGTGCCTGCACATACATATCTACATTTAGTAAATATTCAAGAAGATATAAATTCTTTATGCTAACACAATAATCTTCGTAACACAAAAAAAAAAAGTCGGTTGCATCAAGTCTTTTTAACGATTTTTTAAATATCAAAATTAAATAAAACAAAAAAGTTATGTGTTCTGTGCCGTGAATGACGATCAATTTCACGGTCACATTTTGGTAACTAATGGAAATAAAAGGAAAACCACTATTTTTTTTTTTGGGAGAAGTAAATTGCAACAATTGACATGAAATAATGGCTTCATAGGCTACTAAAAAATATTGCTAGTACTCGTACCTTAAGACTTTTTCCTCGCTTATGTAGATAAAAATAACAATAATTGTTATGTAACCAAATTAGATTTAAAGTAAAAATTTATAGCTTAAAATATTTATCATATGTAGAGCTCCTCAGGAAAAAGTTCCCCGAATCAAATTTCTTGTCAGATATAAAGCTTGAATTGCGTATCAAATATGTCGAAGAAAAAAATTTGTTCTTCCTTGTGCAAGAAATATCAAAATTTTTAAGAAACTGGCACACGTTTGAAGTGGTGACGCCATTTTTCGTTTTTTGTTGTTGCACTTGGCACTTGTTGCACAGCTGCTCTCAGATTTTTATGATGCATTTTTGCTTCCTAAAATAGCAGTCGAAGATGAAACATTTGTGCGCCACGTATGTTTGTGTCTGGGCATTCATACTTGTAGCAAGTGTTGTTGGGCGCCACAACGGCTCATATTACAAAAACATGAATAATGCTGCAACATTGTGTCTGCATTTCATTTTATTTGTTGTTTGATACAGTAAATCACTCTGCTTTATTGAGGTTGTTAATTTCTTAAAGTTGGTGTTTTTTTTGGGTTTTTTACTGACTAACAAAAAAGTAAAAAAAAAAAACTTCAAAAAATTATAATATCCCTGCTACTTTAAATGGAATTTTTGATCTACGAATGTAATATTGTCACTCTTATCTCTAGTATTTCCAGAGTATTTATTTTTTTGCCTTGTTTGTGGTTTTCTTAAAAATAGTAGCCTTGTTTGTCGAAAAACTTCAACTAATGTCGACTGAATATTTTGGAAAATTCACTGAAAAACATATTTTTTTGTTTTGTTTTTCGAATTGGGTAGTGTAGAGAGATATTAAGCGATTTTCAGGTTTTTTGCAATTTTGTCAATATTTTTTTTTTGTATTTTACCATGCAACACATTCATGGAAAGGACATTTTCTTCGAATGCATCTCTAATTATCGACTAGTGGTCGGCACTCCATATGCTCGCGAGCAAACGAAGAGCTTAAGCGAGATTAAGGAAACTATAAACCGAGCTGGTTATTTCGTTAATGCACTGCAAAAATGTTTGAAATCAAATGGCAAAATAAATATTTTTTGAAAACAAGCAAGCGAGTTTTAGGGATAGTTCATAGATTTCATACAGAAAAGTATTTTGTAACTAAAATTCAACTCCTGCAATAATAAATCGCATGAAGCGTAAACTGCAAATCGAGCAAGCATTTTTGTCAGTGCTTGCAGCTTTGACATTTCCCTCTCCATTGAGCGTAAGAAAATACATATTTGATATTTGCGCTCTGCCGATCATTGCCGTAGACTAAGATAAGGAACAGTTTGTGGACTTAATCAGGGCGAAATTAAATACGCAGCTCAATCCAGACTTGTGCGTAATCAATTACATTTGGTAATTAATTACTCATGCAATTACAATTACTTGTAATTTTGTTATTGAAATGTTTCAGTAACAATTAAATGTTGATGTAATTGAAAGTTACGTATTTACAATTACTTGTAATTGTAATTGAAATATTTTCTACAGAAATTACTATAATCCAAAAAGTATAACTGAAAAGCATAGTAATTGAGCGAATAATAGAGTACTTTTACATGTAATTTCCAATTTTTCAAGTAATCAATTACAATATATAATTAATTAATAATTAAAACAAGTGCACACATATAAATACATATTATTGTTTGGGAGTCTTGAGTAGATTGTCGTTAGCGTATGACGTGTTTTACTCAATCGTGGTATTAAAAAAAAAAAGTCTGTGTACAATTTCTCTTGGTAAAATTACGAAGCGTGCTGCAAAATTTAATGATGAAGACATAATGTCTTCATCAAAGCAAAAAAAACATTCAAAAACATTAATATCAGGAAGTGATAAGTCTAGGAAAAATTTCTACACTCCACTTCAAATGAATGATGAGTCTGATGATGAACCTGATGATATGGAATGTAATTCAGCTGAAAAAGTTCAAAAAGAACTTGTTCCTCCTATTAAAGTGTTAACTCACAATAGTGATATTATTCGAAAACTTTTTAAGGAGAAAAATATTACTAATTATTTAATTAAAAAAATTTCAATCGGTATAAAAATTGTATGCAATTCTTTCGAAACTTTCAATGTGGTTAAAATTATTCTCGGTGAAAACAAACTTCAGTTTTTTACTCACCAACAGAAAAGTGAGAGACTATTTAAAGTCATATTATATGGCCTTGAAAGTTTTTCGTCCGAAGAAGTAAAAAAAGAACTTAACTCACTCGGCTTAAAATGTAAAGATGTTAAAGTTATAACAAAAAAATATGACAGTTTCTCTGACACTCTCTATATAGTTTATTTTGAGAACGGTTCTGTTAAACTACATGAATTACGCAAAAATTGTAAAGCGCTCTTTAACACAATAATAAACTGGGACTTTCAGAGAAAAATAAAAAACAAACTTGTCCAATGTCATAATTGTCAAATGTTTGGGCACGGTGAAAGAGGTTGCAATATTAAAGTTAAATGTGCTAACTGTGCTGGAAAACATAAAACTATTGACTGTCAATCAGTTGAGAAAATTCGATGTGCTAATTGTAATAACAGCCATAAGTCAACTGACCTCTCATGTCCGAATCGCGCTGCATATCTCCAAATTAAAAATAACTTAAACAAGAAAAATATGCGTGGTCCATTTACACCAGCAAAAAGTAATTCTTTTAGCAACAATAACACATCACCTGATCAAAACTCAGTTGTTCGTTTTGTTCAATACCAAAACAATCCTAACTCTTTTCCTCCGCTCTCAAAGAAAAGAGACAGCTTTTTTAATCAATACACTACACAAGATCAGACGACTCCCACAACAACAACGTGGCCATCGTATATCGGCTCATCTAATCAAGAGAAAAAAAATAATTTGTTCTCTGAAGAAGAGATATCTCAGCTTACTCTTGAAATTATTACTAAGCTTAAAGTATGTAATTCTAAAGAACAACAATTTCATGTTATCACACAATTAGCTTTTAAGTATCTGTATAATAGTAAATAATGTCTTTGAATTCTTTAAAAATAATTTTTTGGAACTGCAGAAGTATCCGCAACAAAAGTATTGAATTGTTTAACTTTCTGTCTGTTAATAATGTTGATGTTTGTTTACTTTGTGAAACGTGGCTCAATAATAATACAACGCTTTCTCATTCCATGTATACTTGTCTTCGACATGATCGTTGTGAAAATCGCGGTGGTGGAGTTGCTATACTCATTAGAAAAACAATTAATTTTTCTGTCAACAGAACCATTGCTACTGAAGTCATCGAGAATATAGGCATAAAAATTTGTTTGCAAGATTTTACGGAAATCAATATTATAAGTATTTATTTTCCTGGTGGCACACACACCCGAAATACGGAACAAATTTAAAAATGATCTGAGAAAGCTTTGTAGTATAGGTGGAAAAATTATATGCTGTGGTGACTTTAACAGTCGACATAGGGATTGGGGTTGCCTGCGAGCTAATGCTTGGGGAAATATACTCTCTGAGTTTACAACATTTTTTCCATTTAATATTTTATATTCACATGACCCAACATATGTTCCTGCATCGTCTAGATCAAATCCATCGACACTGGATTTGATTCTGTCGAATATTCCATCATTCATATCGACACCAATAGCATTAAATGAATTTAGCTCTGATCATCTGCCAGTAATGTTTAATTTATCAGCAAATATTTTAGCTCAAGCTAGTCTAAATTATGATTACAAAAATACAAATTGGAAAAGGTACAAATTAAAACTGAAAAATAGTCTTTCCGCTGTTTGTACGGAACTTAATAATGTAAGTACTACCAGCCAAATTGACCATCAAATTGAATTCTTTACCAGTAAGATAATGGATGCTGTGAGGTTTTCTGTACCTATAATTACTCCAAAAAATAATCATATGAAACTGCCCTTGTACATATTGAATTTAATTAAGTCTAGGAATTATTATCGTCGCTTATGGAGTAGGTATCGGCTGCAAGCAGATTATAATGAAGTTTATAGGCATACTGTTTTTATTCGAGAAGAAATACGAAAGTATAGAAATAGAAATTGGGACTGTAAGCTACTGTCGCTAAAAAAAGGTTGTAAGCCTTTTTGGAATATAGCTAAATTATTAAGAAAGAAATATACTCAGATTCCACCACTAATTCAAGGTAATAAAACCTTTATTCGAAACAACGATAAGGCTTGTGCTCTTGCCGACACATTCCTCCTAAATCTCAAGGTATCTGAAAATCTGGGCAGTATTTCTTTTGATAATATTGTCAACACGGTGATATCGCGCTTCAACTCCACAAATGTGGATACCCCAATGTGTGACTATGTATCATTAGATTCAGTCAAAGAAATTATACGTGAGCTTCACTCTAAAAAAGCTTCCGGCTTAGATGATATAAGTAATGATATGCTTAAGCAACTGCCACGCAGTGCTGTTATATATCTTACTTATATCATAAATTCCTGCTTGAAAGTTCAATATTTTCCAGATACTTGGAAAGTAGCAAAAGTTATTCCTATCGCTAAGCCTGGAAAACCAAAAAACCATTGTGATAGCTACAGGCCAATAAGTCTTCTTAGCAGTATTAGCAAAGTATTGGAAAAAGTTATAAGAGATAAAGTTTTAAAATTTGTTGACCTAAATAACATTATACCTGATGAGCAGTTTGGTTTCAGAATGTTTCATAGTACAACACATCAAATAAAACGTGTATGTAATTATGTTAAAAGCAATTTTACTTCAAAAAAATCCACTGGTCTTGTTTTACTTGACGTTGAAAAAGCGTTTGACTCCGTTTGGCATAATGGGTTAATCTTTAAACTTATAAATTATAACTTTCCGCTACAGTTAACAAAAATATTGAAAAGTTTTTTGACTAATAGATTCTTTTGTGTACATATTAATGACGAACACTCTGATTTCTTCAATATACCAGCTGGAGTTCCTCAAGGGTCAGTGATAGGACCACTCCTTTATTTGATTTATTGCTCCGATTTTCCAAAATCCTCGCAGAGCGAATATGGTGTTTATGCTGATGATACAGCAATATTCTATGCGCATGAATTTGGTCAAAACATTTTGACTGAATTACAGTGTGAACTTAATAATATTGTTCATTACTTCGACAAATTAAAATCAATGCAGGTAAAACAGAATCCATTTTCTTTACAAGAAAAAGAAAATCTTGTTTTTTACCTAGCTCTAAGCTAATGATTAACGGCTTTGAAGTTCCTTGGTCGAATAATGTTAGGTATCTCGGAATTTATCTTGACCAAAAACTGATCTTCAGAGAGCATATCAATAAAACAATCAGCAAATTCAATATTGCAAAAAACTTATTGTTTCCATTAATAAATAGATATTCGAAACTAAGCAACATAAATAAGATTATAATAACGAAAGTTGTTTTTCAATCTATAATTTTATATGCCTGTCCAGTTTGGGGTTCGTGTGCACAAATGCATATAAAAAAATTACAAATTTGCCAAAATAAACTTTTGAAAATGAATTTAAATTTGCCTTGGCACTTTTCTACAAAAAAATTACATAAAAAGTCCAATGTCAAATTAATATCAGACAGTATCCATAAGATAACAAATAAATTTATAATGCTGAGCCGCATTTCTGACAACCCTCTAATTTCTAGTCTCTATGTACCATAGCATTTTTATAAGTCCTTGTTTATTTATCTAGTTCGTTAAAAATTCCTCCTTTCATTTCTTATAATGTCAATTTTTAAATCATGTTATACCTTCAATATATGTATTTTCTGTTAATTTAATTTGTTAATTGTTTAATTTAATAATTTACTTATTTTATAATTTTTACAAAAAATTATATAAAAAAAAAAAAAAGTTTCGTCATTTCTAGTCATCCCTTAGCTGTAAGTCTAAATTCGAAGGTTTTTTTTTGTAGTTTTCCTTCGCAAATTTCATTATTTAATATGTATATACATATGTATGTAGTTTAAATAAGTTTAATGTAAAAATAATACAAATTATAATTTTAAAGCTGTAAGGTAATATACCAGATCTCTGTAAATTGTGTGATAACTATATGTTTTATAACGTTTTCTACTACTAAATAAAGAATTATTATTATATTATTGTTTGTATGCACCTCTACGTTATAAGATGAGCCCACAAACCAAATCTTCTTTACGATAGCTTGAAGAATCTGAGGTGGACGTCATGGACTCAATGAGTCAGTCACGCGAAAGTTCTTGTTTTACATTACCATGTAAATCATAAGCAATAACATAACAATTTTTTGTGAATTTTATAAAATTTTATCGCTTCAAAGAAAATTTTTTTCAAATTTTAATAAATGTAGCTCCAAGAAAATGTGTATTAATTACATTTTCGTTTCAAATTACTTGGCAAAAGTAACGGATTAAAATTCTCGAAAGGAACATTTCCATGGAATACTAATCTAATTACAAAAGTAATTAGAATTGCATGTAAATTAATGTAATTGGAAAAATTTCAATTACAATTACTTTTAATTTCTTTTTACAAGTAATCATTACTTGTAATTGGAATTGAAAGAAATGTAATCCAAAAATACCCAAGTCTGGCTCAATCGAAAGGATTTTTCGATGTTCGTTTTATTCCTTAGACGTTTGTTCGCAATCTCCAACAAAAAATATCACGATATTCATTTTATATATTAATTAATAAAAATTTTAAAATTGTTAAACAACAACTCGGGATTTGTGAAGAATAATCAAAAATTACTGTTACTACAATAAGTCTACTAAAATATTTTAAATTGTTTGCAGAAAAAACTAAAACCTAGGCTACGCGTACAAAGTCGCGAGAATCACCTAGTAAACAAGTAAAACGTTATACTATATACTTGTTCGACTTTGTTCATCCATGACCGGAATTTGCATTTTTTCTGGTAATCCTAAGAATATTTGAGGATCTTGGTGCAACAAAGAGCTATAAAATTTATGCAAATGAGATTATGGCGTTAAAGAAGGTGCTTCACCCTATAGGTTAAAAGAAAGCGCCATTGCGGCACAAAGGAAAAATAAAAGAGAAAATATCCTGTTTGCATAAAATCTTTGTGTACTCGAAATACTGTTTGTGTAATGTAAGTTTAATAACTCCGTGTTGCATTAGTGGTGTATCACTATATATCTACTTCTGGTTCTCTAAATTAAATGGAAAGCTAAGCAACGTTTTTTGAGAGTTTTTCTCACACAAAATGTTATCTTGAAACATTCCTAAATAACGTTCGAATGATGTTATGAGGGTTTTATGATTAGTATTATGGATTTCTATTCAAAAATTAAGTTATGAAGAGCATGCTTTGGCTCACAAAGTTATTCGTGCACAAAAAGGTCTTATGTTTGACACTTGCTATAATTGGGTTAAGTACTTTCGAAAATTTCATAGTTCAATCTTCTTTTTTTTTTATTGTTGTATGAAGGAGACGATGTTTAAGCTTTGGAATGTTATCATTTGCATTTTTTTTTTCTCGACAATTTGCCACTTCCTGTTCGAGCAACGTTAACTGACGCCGTCCTAAATAATTTATTCCCTTTTACAGACAGTCGGAAGTGATACATGAAGTTGCAACTTTAAACTGACGAATAATCGCTCAAACTTTCGTAAATTCACAACTTGTCAGTTGCGTTTTTAGTTTGGCGATGTGCCATCAAGCGTGATCATCTGATCATCGCCACATGTTGCAAACAGCTACAACAAACAGAAACAACTGTGTTGTGGCAAAAAAAAAATGCCTCAGTTACTATATTCGCTGCTGCTTGTTGACGACGTTAGCGTAAGCGATTATGTTAATTTTCCCAATGATCATCGTCCTTTATACTCCACATACCCCTCGAGCTGTAATAGGAGCCGTGCACTCTTTCAACGAATGTGATTCAGAAATTGCAACAATGAATTTATGTTTGTAGTACAAATTCGTTTTCACTGCATGGCTCATCTGAGCATAAAAAAAATCCTTTCGCTGTATTACCAGGTCGTTGCAGACCTGCTTCCCTGTCAGCCAAACGATTTTGATGTTTTCAAGTTGTAACTTCGTGGCTTGGTGCATTTCGGTTGTATAATTTTCATGACTAATTGAACACAAACGATGAATCGAAAGTCAAAAACTGTTAGTTTTTATTTTCCTCCTTGTTGCTTTTACAGTTGACCTGCTTTGAAAAGCAATTTTTCTTCGTTTTGTTTTTAAAGCTGCCTGTTAGAATTCGCGATTGTTGTTTGTATCATGCAAATAATTCCCATTAAATTCGATTTAATTTGTTTTAAAAGTGAGTACAAAATGGGAGTCAGTGTCGGCTGTTCGGAGTGCAGTACACGCAAGGGCCAATGATAGGGAATTTCACACAGTCAGACCAATGATTGAATGCAAAAGTAACCAGCGACTGTGTCATAGATCGAAAAAATACATTGAAATACAGCAGTCACAGCTCTGCTAGCAAACCTTGCCGCTCTAATGAAATTTTTGATAACATCGATAATGTTTTAATGCTTATGTTGTGAAAATTTGAGGGAAGTGAATAAAATATTACTTCAGTTTTCACAATCTTAATATGCAGTTCAGCAGTGACTGCAAAATCGCTAAGACTTGTGTGATGATTTGCATATCCGACGATCTAAATTTTGGCTGCGCAGCACCAAGCTCGTTCAGCTCTTGCAATAATAACAAAATATATCCAGCTCTTCTCGAGCTCATTCCGTTATTTCGCCACACAATCACCACATGCTTTTTGTTCGTGTAATTTTTATCTTCGATGCATGCAATTAGCTTTCCGCAGCTAATCAAAATATTTTCGTCACAATTTTTTTGTTGCAAATTATTTTTGAGCTTTTACCCAAACTCATGTTGTTGTAACCAGCACCCGAAGCAAATTTGTGTGTGCATATCTGATCTAAATGACAGCAAAGCAATAACGCCGACATAGACCAGAGTATGTCTAACTGGCTTTAATTTGTTTTGGCCACTTAATTTTCCCATTCTTTCTGTCCAAACTTTTTTTATTCGCGTAAAACTTTCATATATCACCATAAGAATAAATCGATGTTTTGGTTCATCTCTTACAACGCTTAAACGTATTTCACCAACAACAATAACAACATCGATTGTAATTTGTTCCCATCAAAATGATGAAAGTACAGCATAGTAATCACTAAAACAATTCAAGTCTTCTTTCCTGAATGTTGTGTGGGTTTATAGTAAAACAAATTTCTACCTTTTATTGCTGTTGATAGTTGTAGTTGCAGTTGCGAAAAAAACATAGCATTTGTTGCTGTCGTCTGTAAAATTCTGCACACCTCAAGACACACCGATAATGATGGCAAGAGGAAGGTAACAGAGAAGAAAGAAGACTTATGGAAATTTTATCGATTTTCATCATCCTCTGAAAACACAAAAATAAATTCATCCATTTAGCTGCACAACAACAAATATGGCCATAGTTGATCCACCCACACACTGACACAACCAAACCGGCAAAACCTTTAGCTGCAGCTGCTGCATCGGTTGCACCGTTGGAAGAGGAAGTACAGGATGAGGGGACAGGCGGTAAATTCTCTTAGGAGTCGCTTAAGCTGGAATCACATTTTCACACACAAAAACTATTTTCTATTGTTGGGTTTGTTCAGAGTTTATCAGCTTCTCTCTCCTCTCTACTTTCCTTTTTTTAGCCATTTGAAAGGCGAAGCTGTAAGACGACTATGCTGCTGCGCATGATTTTGATTTGGTAGGGTAGGGTATGGTGATGAAGATGAGGTTCGGTATTCGATGGAACACATCAGAACAACGAACTTAGATTTTAAACTTTAAGTGAGCAAAAACTGCAGAGTTGCTAAAATTACAGTATCATGAAAATAAAGCTTTGTTATATTATAATAAACGAATAATATAACTAAACGAATATATTAGCTTGTTATATAAAAAAGTTTTTACGCAATGTATCAGATTGCCTACGTAGCAGAGCATTAAAACACTGCAGTTCGTTGCGATTGCATCCATTGGATTTTAAACCGCAGTCATAAAACTAATGCAAAACAGCTGAGTTAAGTTTTTCCCCCGCCAGTTGAGACTGCATTGCTTCAAGCAGCAGTCAACACTGAGAATGTAAAATTATAATGATAATTCTTTGCTTTTTCGTTGAAGTGAGTATTTTATCCCATGTAGCCACTTAGTTCGGAATTAAATTATTAATATGAAATCTATAACTAATATTCGATAGCTGACAGAGATTGGTGGTAAAGAGCGTAGTTTTTTCACACAACGGGCAAAACTTTGTTACTCAGAAAAATAATTTTAAATCAGGAAAAAGAAATTCTTATTCATAAAGTAAATAATACTTTTCTTGTCAATCTATCTATTCAATTATCTTAAATGAAATTGTGGCCGAGTTAGTTCTGGAACAGGTTCTCAATCCCGCTGTTCTGGGAAGTAGTCAGGCCCAAGTTCTGATTGATTCAACCAAGTTTTTCAATTCATTTCAGATAATTAAAAAATTTGACAGAATCGAATTCTAAAAATTATGATAACTTACGAACTTCATAACCTAATAATTTTATCATGCGATGCTCTTTCGGGGCCAACATTAATATATATATTTTTCTCTTTGAATTTTATTTATTTATTTATTTTGGACTTAAAGCATTTTTTTTTCGAGTAAATAACAAAAACCTTTTTAACTTCCCTACAAACCAACACCACCCTCTAGGACAAAACGTTGTCATCGATATTTTTTCGATGTATTCAATGAGTAAGTCCGAAAAGGTAACCGCTGAACTATCTCACCATTGAAACTTCTGAATTATGCAAGACAATAATTTTACTTGTTGTTCAGTATTGAACCGAGTGTTGGGCAATGGTTCGAACGGATAAGTAACTTTTCAACTAAAAGGGGATGTTCAATTGCAGTCGCCAAGTAAAAAAAACAGACCTGCATAACCTTCATTTTAGAGACCAAGTGATCGCTGAAACATAACGGGACAGAAAGCTATCATTGACTCTTTATTCGAACAATGCAATAACGACAAAAAAACTATTCTAAATGTATAGTTAAAAAGACTTGAGAAAAAAGAATATCGCAATGATTGAAACTTACATGTATCGTATCCGCACATACCGATTCCATAAAGTCGGAAGAAGATATCAAAAAGAAAGTGCCACGTCCCATACAAAGTGCGGCACGTATGCACTTCAATTTATATATCTTGTAAACTAATGTAGATCACGCTTAAAAATTGTTTGCATATTATCGGTATACTTTATGCTTTATTTTAAAGTTAAAACAAAAAAAAAAATAAAATATGTCGAAATTATTTAAACTCTGAGATGAAATGTTCACTTCCGGTTTTCCACAAGAAAAAAAAAATCAAATTTCCAATCTGATTTTATAATTGAAAAGAGCAGAAAGTTTCCTATTGAAACCACAATGTTTAATATATTATTGAAATTTTGTTAAGTTCGAAAAACTGCTTCCGAAAAATCCATTCTTCATATTACGTCAATTTTTGGAAGTCCATAATTTGTCAACTTAGTCTTATATAAAAAAAGGGGTTCACACACGGAAAAAAAGGTTTTGTAAAAAATAACGTGAGATATTCAAAAAAAGCAAAATTATCAGGAAAAATTGTCGTATAGCCCTGTAATTTCTAATTTCATGGAATACTCAGTACAAATTGATGCGCAAACTGCAATCATTACAGTCTAAAACTTTATGATTACAGTTTCAGAATGGAAAATATACAATGTGGTCAGGGAAAAGTTTATTTAGCAAAAAGTACTAAATAATTATTGAAAATTTCATATGATCGACAAATAAAAATTACAGGGTAAACTGTAAAAACTTCAATAAGTATCACATAGCAAATTATTTATCTTATGATTCGATATTACTTTTTTGTCACCTGCGTTGTACAAATACGACATAAAATGTAGATATATGGTTACAAGAAAATAATTATATGAATGTTGCCAGACTGGTTCTCTGTTTCGTGCTATGTTAAGAAGTATGGTTAGGTAGTATAATGAAACATAAAATAAGGAAAAAATAAAATAAAATAAAATAAAAACAAAAAGTAAAATTTTCGTTTTTAAAATTTTTTCGGAGTAAATGCTAAATTTTACAGTGTGAGCACTGTAATTTTTCATTGACAATCACAATCAATTATTACAGTTTTTCGCTTACTATCTGGGCATTACAGGGAAAAACTGTAATTATTGTCAGAAATCCAATGAATTTTTACAGAATTTTTTTTTCGTGCACCTTCTAGACGCACAAATAAGCCGAATATGAACAACTTTCTAAATCTCATTTTTTTCATTGCCCGCTTTAAATGCCTCATGTGCAACAGTAAAAGCGGAAGGGACAGATAAAATTCCTTAATTTTTTTAAAGATACGGATATCTCACTCTAGTGAGAAGACTAGGTGAAGTAGAGTTAGTTTCTAGTTGGGTCGTTTGTGTGGATTTTGAGTCACTTCATATTAATAGAAATTCCGCAGGTTTGTCGCTTCAGCGTTGAGTGTGGCTGTGAATTAAGTTGAGTGCAATTGTAATAAATGTGGCAAAAGGAATTCCAAATAATTTCTTGTCCTATTTTCTTGAACACATACATAGGTACCGTGTGGTAGAGTTAAGGTGCTCTTATAATGGCAAACACTAGAGTTTGCTTTAAGTAATCGTCGTCCTATGATTTACGTGATCACGATTTTATGTACCCTGTTAAGCAGTTAGGTGCGGGGCAATGATTCGTATGGATGAGCGAACAATGCAACATTTAAATTTAGTCCTGAATTTGCTTTAACAATTTATTAGTCAGCCAAGTTGTGTGACAAATTTATGTCTTTCTATAAAAAAAATTGAAGTTTCTTTAAATTATGCATATCTTGAAAGAAATTAAAATATTTCAAATCTAAAAATGTAGCAGAGACCAGTTTAATTAAGCTTAAAAGATTTGTGCGCTCTCAAAAGATCTTTTTGTGAGATTTTTGCCATCACGATAGGGTTCTAAGGTAACATTGCTTAAATGTGCAAAAAACGCATTTAACCTCTGTGATCTACTTATTTTTTTTTTTGGTTTATAGTGCTATGACCCGATTTCATCCTAACTAATATTATAAATGCGAAAGTGTGTGTTTACCTTTTCACGCGTTACCTACTGCGCCGATTTCGATGAAATTTAGCTAAGAGGTTTGCTTCAGTCGGACGAAGGACATAGGCTACTTTATTACTTACGGTTACTTTATCCCGAAGAAATCCAGGGGCGTGGCGCCTCGCGTGCTTATATGGCAACTACAGCTGTGATATTCTGTACGTGAACATACATTAACATTACCAAGCTCCTTACGGGATTGAGCAATCAGACGTGGCCCTACCCATGTAACAATAACACTTAAAACTATATATTGGCACTTGTGACAGCTATACTGCCGTACTAAGCGAAAAGTGCGTATCTCAAACAATTTAGTTTCGAGACAATTGATGTTTTGTTTATGTCAATTTGCTGAAATACCTGTAAAATTGGGATAGAGAAAATTCTCTTAGGAGACTTGTTATATGCTTGAACTAAGATTTCGGTATTTGAAATATTTCATTAGACGCGTAATTTCTTAAGCTATCCGATGTCATAAGAATCTCGGATATTTCTTTTTTTAAGATACGCCCTTTTCGCTTATTATGACAGTTTAGTTGTGAAATTTGATATGTGGATGAATATTGTTTGCGTTAAGAATTTTTTAAATTATTTGCGGAATCGAACAATAGGGCGCGGCAGCTCCCATGTAACAGAAAAAATAAAATCCGATAAGAAAAATTTGAATTGCTTTTTTTTTTGAATTGTAAAATTCAAATTTTTCTTATCGTATGGTTTGTAGGAGTAAAATTGCCTAGGTGGTGACACTTAAACATTCTTAACTTTTTTTATTTATGAAACGTACTAAAATTTTTTTCAGGAAAAGTTTGTGTAGACTTTACAGAACAATTCTGTGGAAAAATTTTGAAAATTTTTGGTTTAAATTCTATTTGTTTATTAAAAACTTAATTTTTTATAAATAAAAATAAAATTTTTATAGATTGCAAAACATTTCTTGTCCTATCACGAACATTTTATTAACTTTTTTCCAATATTTACTGAGAAATCGCAATTTAAAAAACACGTACATAGAAATTCACTTGCTCATAACTTTTTAAAAAATCCAAATTTTGCAAAAATTAGTATAAGGCCTTAATATTGATCAATATATCTTCAAAGTTGTGCAATAAAAAGTTTAAGTTTAATAAATTGGTTTTTACTGTGCCCAGTTGAGAAAACTTTACACTACTACACAATTTTTCATCAGTGCAAAAAGTTATTGAGAAAATATTTCCAAAAAATGGGCTCTAAAGGATCTGTAGAGAATTTTTAAACAAATCATGTGACGGTCGCTCAACCCAGTTGGTATGCAACGTTGTTTTTGTTGGTGTTGTTGCTGCAACATTTAATTGCTCTACATAGTCCCAACCAAGAGACGCTGTCAAAGAATTCATTCAAGCGATTACTAAGTCATCAACAACACAACACTAGCAACACGAACAACTGACGACATAATTTTCATTTCTGCTGCCTGCCGCATGCAGTTGCAAGTAATTATTTTTGAATGCCAACTAAATCGGTTGCAATGCGTCGACCGACTGCGTTGTTGCCATTTCCTTGGTATACGGTAGTCGGCAACAAGAGCAACAACAACTAAAAAGATGCAACCATAGATAGTTAAATGCACATGAATGCAAATTTCGCTCGTTGCTTGAGTGCATTTGTTTTTGCTTTTCGCCAGCACTGCTGTTAGAGACCGCTGAGCCCTGCGACGTCCCCTGCAACATCCCCTGATGTGGGATTTGCCTCAGTTTGGTGCCCGCTGCTATTCCGATTGCCAAAGCAACAAAAATAAAAAAAGTTGAGTTGTACCTTTTTGCCGGACGTTTTATTGTCGCTAGATGCAGGCTACAGGGCTATGCTATTTTAAATACGTATTTTTAATTTACCATTTCGCTTGCAGCAGTTTAATATTTGAATGCCTTGTTGTTGAAACAATTGAGACATTTATGGTAATGTGTTGCAGTAGCGTGTACATTAGGGTGGTTCTTAAGGAAAAAAATTGGGGACGCCCCCTAATTCGGTTCGAAATAGGATGAACAAAATTTAAAAATTAATTTAAAATTTTTATCTTTAACCCCTACGGACCCTATTTCAAACTGAAATTTTACCGTTTTTTTTTTTGTTTTTTTGTTTTGCAAAATCAAATGGGACGCCCGCTGAATCGGTTCGAAATAAGGTAAAAAAATTTTTAAAATCAATCTAAAATTTTTATCTTTAGGGGCCCTATTTCAAAGTAAAATTTGACCTGAGCCGCAATTTTTTTAAACTATTTTTTCTTGAGTGGCTTTTAATTTTAATTAAGAATATATTCAAAAAAAGTATCATTTGGATCTAGTTTTCGAGATAAAGTCATGGGAAGTCGTGGATATAGCTTTTCTAAAAATCATTTTAAGTTGGAAACTAATGAACAGATTTTACATATATTGATGTCATATGGAAGGTCATTTTACTGTCTATAGATTGATGCATAAAAATTTCAAATACTTTCCACGTTATTTTGAGCTATGGAGGTTTTTTAAAAATTGTCATAATTTTTTTTTTAAGTAACTCTTATTTTCTCTAAAAATTTTATCATTAATCTGTAATTTTATTAGCATATTATGATAGCCCAATTAACGTACTTTAATTCCATATGACATCATTGTATTTAAAATCTAGTCAGGAGTTTCCAACTTACATGACTATGTCTCGAAAACTAGATCTGAACGATACTTTTTCTTTAAATTAAAACCTACTTAAGAAAATATAGCTTAAACAAATGGCGGCTTAGGTCAAATTTCATTTTGAAATAGGGTCCGTTGGGGTTAAAGATAAAAATTTTAAATTAAATTCGAACCAATTGAGGGGGCGTCCCATCTGATTTTCGCAAAAAAGTACACTTAAGGACCACCCTAGTGTATATACATATGTTGCTCTTGGGGTGCAACCTTAATAAGGTATAAATCAATTACAGTTTAATAGAAGCATCAGACGTTACGACTTTTCATACCACCTTCAGTACGACCAACTCGTACGTTTGCCTAATACCGACTTCAGTAGCGCATAGATTTCACACAGTAAAGAACAAAATGATAGCGGATTTGATTGCGAATAAATAATAGAACAGGTTTATTAAAGTAAAGCTCCAATTCGCGAATTTTTTTCATGAATAATAGGGAGCATAAAACAAAAAAATTAAAAAAGTTGGATTAAGTTTTGAAAATATAACCACCACTTAAACCACAATTTAAAGGTGTGAACTACAGATTGATCATTAATTTTGACCAATTTTTTTTGTAAAAAACAGTTTTATTTAAAAAAAAAAAAAAAACTGTGTCAATAACTATTTACTTATTTAACATGTTACGAGAGCTGAATTACTACCCTTTAAAATAATGTATCATTTGTACAAAATATTTTCATAATCACTCCTTATTACCGAAAGATTCGAGTTGCCCTCAGACGCTACGACTGTTTATCCGATCTGTCAAAGATGGATGAAAAGTCGGAACGTCTGAGGGTGCTATAGGATAAAATTTTTGAAATATCTTATAACTTTTATTCCCGTAAACTTATAATGAAATTTTTTTACAAATCTAAACATTTTTTTTTTTTTTGCTATGACTGGTGCAAGGAATAACTTCAATAGTTGCCGTTGTATCACCGTTTTAAAATTTACAAAGATGACAATGAAAAATTTATTATAATAAAAGTTTTTGTTTGGGTTAGCCATCGTGGCTTGCAAAAAGTGAAATCTCTATTAACACATTAGTAACACATTAGTCATCTTCAGTCCGAACAATAGCAATGAAAATGAAATCTATCGCAAAGGCAGTGCATTCGAGTTTCATGAACGGCAGTTGCCTGATTCGTAAAATCGAATAAATTGCGACTTTTTATTTACATCGAAACTTTGTTGAATTTTCAGTCAGTTTTTCATGCAATAAATTGAATTTTACATTGAAAATATGACTGAATAAAATCGTTAAATGGGCAATTGACATTCGAATGTATACAATTTTTGTGTCGTCTTACGCTGTGCAGTTTCGAGTTGAACGAGATGCAGTAAAATTTTTCTGTAAGCGTAGCTGTTTTTGAAGATTCTGAAAAATTGTCAATTTATAAACGGTAATGATTCTGGTGTTTAATTTAGCTATTACTCGTATTTTAGTCTTATTTTGTGCTTAAAGTTTTCACTATGATTGTATGGTTGAAAATAAATTTAAATGAAAAAAAAAATATATTTAATTACTGTGAAAGGAGTCTCGCATACCTATGTATGCCATGCGTCAAACTCTTGGCAGTGAATTTAAATTATAACCTAGGGAATTAATATTTTTGTGCAGAGCTTATTGTTCAGTACTTTTAGTGCAAGAAACCATACAAAAATTACAAGCACAAAATGCATTAAAAAGGGCAACGAGCTGCTTATACTAGTTTCAATGACCGCTACGTCATATCATCAGTAAGCTTTGTTAGCCGAAGTTTAGTAGTCTGCAAGCCTACTATGTTCTATTTCTTGCGTTGACCAGTTAAGAATCATAGCAAAAAACAAAACAAAACTTCTACATTTCAATGCAATTGCTTTTGTAATCTCTTTTATATCACACATTGCATTTATAGGGACCCTGTGGGTGTTGGTATAGTGCCATGAAAAAAGTGCAATATAAAAATCTGGCAAACCCGAACTTGACTGTCGTAAGTAATCATAAGATGCAAACGGCTGGCCCTGACATCTTTTAGAAAAGTCAACGCAAAACTGTCAGAACAAATTAAAGCTGAAATTTATCTCTACACAAACGTGTATGCACAGAAACGTGCACTCATTCAAAAATATTGTCAAATGACAGTGGTTGATTTTATTATTATTGTGTAGCTGATTTGTAGTTAGTAAAAACATAATTTTATCAAAACCAATGCTGCATACACATTTGATAGATGTACTGGGTGTTTTTTTTAGAGGTTTGTTTTTCGAATAGAGATAAAACTGGCATTTTATGGTCAAATCTGGCAACTCTAATGTCATTTATGTTCAGTTTGGTTTGCCATTTCATCATGAACAGGTTGACAAAAGAACAACGCTTGCAAATCGTGCAAATTTATTTCGAAAATAATGGTTCAGTTCGCGAAGTTTACCGCAAGCTCCGTCCATTTTATGGTCGACATAATCGTCCATCAGAGCAATTAATTCGGTTAACCATGGGTCGTTTTCGCACTACGTTTACTCTATGTGATAATACGCATCCGCAGAGACGTCGAACAGTGCGCACCGAAGAAACAATTGCCGCTGTAGAGCAAAATGTTGAAGAGGACCCGAATGAATCGATTCGCCACCGTGCACAGCAATTGGAGCTTTGTCCATCAACTTTATGGAAGATTTTGCGCAAAGATCTTGGCTTGCGACCTTACAAGATCCAGCTTGTGCAAGAATTAAAGCCGCGAGACCATGCAATGCGTCGTGATTTTGGTGTATGGGCCGAAAATGAGATTGATCTCGATGCTGATTTTCATCGCAAAATTTTGTTCAGTGATGAGGCTCATTTTTGGTTGAATGGCTACGTCAACAAGCAAAATTGCCGCATTTGGAGTGAAGAGAATCCACATGAGACCCTTGAGACGCCATTACATCCACAAAAACTGGCTGTTTGGTGTGCTCTATGGGCTGGTGGAGTCATTGGGCCATTCCGAAATAATGCAGGAGAGTCAGTTACCGTTAATGGAGACCGGTATAGAGCCATGATAACCGACTATTTTGTTCCCGAATTGGATGGCATGAATGTGGATGAGTTGTGGTTCCAACAAGACGGCGCTACATGCCACACAGCGCACGTCACAATCAATTTATTGAAGGAAACATTCGATGAGCGCATAATTTCGCGGAATGGACCTGTCAATTGGCCACCAAGATCGTGTGATTTGACACCATTGGATTATTTTCTTTGGGGATATGTGAAGTCGCTCGTCTACGCCAACAAACCAGAAACGTTAGGGGACTTGGAAGCCAACATTCGTGGCGTTATTGCCGACATACGGCCCCATATGCTCGAAAAAGTGGTTCAAAATTGGACCTGTAGAATTGGCTTTATTCGAGCCAGCCGCGGCGGCCACATGCCCGAAATCATATTTAAACATTAATGGCATAAAATTATCCTTCCAATAAAGTCAAATTGATGGACATTAAAACGATTTTCTTGTGTTTTATTTCAATTCGAAGCTCTATACCTCTAAAAAAACACCCTGTACATTGGGGTGGTTCTTAAGTGTACTTTTTTGTGAAAATCAAATGGGACTGAGGGGGCAATTAGTTCGAACCAGGTTAAACAAATTAATTTAAAATTTTTATCTTTAACCCCTACGGACCCTATTTCAAAATGGAATTTGACATAAGCCGCCATTTTTTGAAACTATTTTTTCCAAATTAGCTTTTAATTTTAAGAAAGAATATATTTAAAAACAGTATCGTTCGGATCTAGTTTTCGAGATATAGTCATGTGAAGTTCCGAATATTGCTTTTCTAAAAATCGTTATAAGTTGGAAACTCCTGAACAGATTTTAAATATATTGAGGTCAACTTCCTCTACGGAGTTTTGAACTTTTTTATGGCAACCTAAATATCATTTTAAGGTTATTTATTTATGATTTAAGCAAAATGTCGAAATCTCCTGTGTTTATACCTTTTTCATGAGATACTGTCATTTCGCTTAGTATTTATAGCTTTCAAAATGTAAATACGCCATTTTACTAGACTGTCTGTATAAAATACACAATACAAACTTGAATCAAAATATATTTTTAGAACCTTTTACTGAAAGAAAGGCTTAAAAAATTAAGCATACATTATTTTTACCTATGAAATCTCAAGCCTTAAAAGTAGGGAGTTCTATCCAAAAGGATATTCTATTTTCGTTCTCTTTGAAATGAAAACAAACAAGTAATGGTAAGGACTTGCAACGACAATAACATGATTCAGTCAATGAAGCTTTGCGTGAGATGTTCGTTATTTTTAAAGATTTTTCGTTGTATACGACTATTTACGGACCTTCGCATTTTTTTGAGTTATGCACGTCTAACCGTTTAGTCAACGTTTACACGAAGAAAGTCTTGCCGCAAAGTTTCCTTGTTCGTAGGCAAGAGGGAAAAAGCGAAAGGGACGAGGTAAAAAATTTGTCATATGTTGCAAACGCGAAACGAAAATCACAAAAGAGAATGGACAAGAATTTGTCTTTCAGACTTTCCTCGTGTAAACGCCGAATTAGTAATTTGCGGTAAAATTGAGATAGAGGAAATTCTCTTAGAAGATTTTTTATAGCGTCGGCTTACAAACAAAATTGACCATCTAGAAAAAATCAAATTTTGTGTTTTTGGCGGAAAGTGTACAAATTTTAATTGCTAATGTAAGAATGTACTCTTATAACACACTTTATCAGGAACTGTATACATTTTTCTTTGGTAACCGAAAATAATGTATCACAAAGTTAAGAGGACTTAAGCACAATTAAAATAATAACTGGCGCTACTTACTAATTATTTTTTTGTAGATAGTCAATTTTGCTTGTAAGCCGACGATATGCTTGAATATCGTTATTTGGCTTAGTTCTTTGGACGCGTAATTTCATAAGTTATCCGATGCCATAAGTATCACAAATATGAACTTTTTTTGAAATACGCCCTTTTCGCTTCGTAGGGCATTATAGCTAGCAACGATAGTTGTATAGGAAACAAACCCAAAATCACAAATTAAGTAAGTAAAATTATAGTTGATATGTCAACATAGCTAGTTGCTTAACCCTATAACCCCTACGGAGTGCGATCACACCTCAACGAAAGTTGGAATCGTGCCTTTGACGACAAAGATATTCTCTATTTATTTTTGTGACGGCTTTGAATCTGTGCCATATTTAATTATGTATCCATAAATTAGTTAAGAATAAACCAGTTTTTAATATACCATTTAAAAAATATCGAAGATATAGCTTTTAATTCTCCTGGGAGATATAAAAAGTGCGGACCGCAAATAGTTAATGTAATAAAAATATAGGGAAGGGGTTGTGGAATTTATAATTTCATACTGGTGAGCAAAAAAAACATAAAAAAAAGTCGTTGAAAGTAAGTAAACGGACCACCCAATAGGCTCTTTTTATGTGTATTATCCGGTGTGACAAAAAAATATTCTACTATAAAAACACCACAATCCCTTGTTCTATGATAAATAAAAGCCTGCCAAATACCGCAGAAGGTGGAAGTCCTTCAAAATTACTTCTCAGTAAAATAAGGTTAAACCAAGTTAGTTTTTTCTACAGATATAGCAGCAACAGTAGTTCATTCAATTTGTCTAGTGTCATTGAAAACTTTTTTTTAGCAGAAATTTGAACTCTGCAATTGTACCCCTCAGGTTCTATTTCCGTCAATTATTCGTTTTTTTTTTTTGGTGACATTTACTTAATTTTTCCATTATATGTAGTAAATTTTTTCAAAGATGATTTATACATAATTTATATGAATTAATGTTGGGCACATGATTGAAACTTTCTTTTAGTATATGGACTTCTGATTTTAAGTGTAGTTAATAGGCCTGTGCGCAAGGTTGACATGTGGATAAATGAAGTTCAACTTTGGCGTCAGCGCATTGCCGGGCAAGACATCAAAAATCGAAGCACTGTATATTTGCAATGAAGATGCGTTTCCAAATGTCCATCAAATGCTTCGTATTATGGCAACTTTGCCTGTGACAACAGCAACAAATGAACACACCTTTTCAGCGCTACGTCGTCTAAGGACATACCTCAGATCACTTATCGCTTTAACACCTAAGAGTGTCTCAAGATACTTATCATATTATTCGCATTAACGAAAAAAGTAATAGCTTTTATATAATTTGAATATCTTTTGGCTGTTACTAATAAACATACCAAAATATATGCAGAAGGTTTAAAAGCTCTGCGAAACTTCTGGCGGTACTTTTATTTTGATTTACACAAGCTATGTATTTTTTCTGCAAAAGCTACACAAACGCAGTGTATTTGCACAAAATGCTATCTGCACTTATGCTGTACCGGAAACAAAATTTTTTTTCGAGTATCATAATAAAGCATTAAAATATACTCCGTAAGGCAACCTAATTCACAACTGCCTTTTTTTTCACTCAAAGCCCCAAAATTGCCATGAGACACTTATCTAAACTTTCTCACCTTACAGATAAACGAAAGCTTCTACATCTTTTCTGAGTTCATTTTTGAATTTAGGGTCCACAATTTACCTTAAAAAAATTACATAACTCATTTTCTTCCAATATTTTTAAAAATAGTCTTTGAGGGTTATGTCCGATGTCCGAATATACATCGCGATATCGAAATCAATGTGGAAAGAGTTGTGGACGAGTTTTTTTCGCAGAATCAGCTACAGACGTAATGATAACTGAATATCGCATCATAACATAAACACATTTACATACTTATTATGTATGTATTTAATTATAATAAAATGTCTATATTATAAGTAAACTGTTTTTTGACGTTTTTTATGAACATAATCTAACATGAAATGTCCGAGTTAAACCCCCCCCCCCCCCCATGTATGATTCCTGCGCACGGGTCTGGTAGTTAATACTTATTTTTTTTTTATCTATGAACCCTACAATAACTGATCTAGTTTTTATGAAATTTCTTATACCTTTCTTCAAACATAACACCCGGACAAAAATATTTTGTTTTTATATCTTAGTATTACTTGTTTATATTTTGAACTGCTTCTTTAGAAGACTTGTGTTTCAAAAAACCAAATTTAAATGTTGTTGATGTCATCCTTCAAATGACTGTCATTCAGTTAGTATTTCACATTCCTTTTTTTTGTGTGAAATTGTCTCAAGCGTAGCATTGGGAGAGCTAAACATCTAAATATTCAGCTCGATTAATTAATTGTATCGAAAATATCTTCTTTTTGTGTAAATTAAGCAGGACGAGCTTTGTAGCAGTTTTCTACTTCGCTGCTTAATTTATCGATTGCTACGCCATGCTGCTCACGCCAAAATTAATTAATTACAATAATTGATTACAAAACACTTTAAATTCAATCCAATTAATATTAATTGACTTGGCGCGCGTACTTATTATGATATTTTGTTTTGTGTTTCCACTATCACAAGTCTTGCATGTTGTACTCATGCGCATATTCGTAAATCCGCTCAACAGTCGTCTGTCTGTTGGACTGGCGATAATACGATTAATATTTATGTGTGAACTTATGTTCATGAGTATTCAATGCAACGCGCATAAATGCACTTTCCTCCTTTTCCACTCTTCTCGATTGACTCTGAACGTCAGACTTTTCGAAACACCAACACTGGCTAATGTAATAAAATGGTGCAGCCTTCGGTTCATGCCATAGACTGACGTCAACTACGGTGCATTCAACTAGAAAATAACCAATGGGTCTTTCTTGTTGTTTGCGTTGTTAAGGGGGGCGATTCCTTTAGACCTGGTAAAAGTAGTAATTTTTCATAAATTTTTTTTAAGGTGATAAAATAATTGAATCATTTTTAAATTTTATCATCTTTTTATTACAGTATGTATTGAAGTGTAAAAAAACATGTATTTGTTTTTTAACAAAATGGCGGCTCTGCAGAGTATTTCTTCAGTTTATCTCTTCAAAGGCATCGAAAATTGATGCTGCTGTCAAAATTTTTCTATTGATCTGAAAAAAAAGGGTTTATTTTCTTTCGATTACTGATATGAAGGGAAGGACAACCTATAAAATTACAAAAAAGTGAAAAATCAAAATTTATATCGGCTGTTTAATCAAAGGTCCAGATTTTCGACATTTTTAACTCCAACAAAATTATTTATGTACGAAATATCTTTAAACTTTTAGGTACATTCTTCCGATAATGCTAGTGAAAAAAACCCCTCCAAATTTCAGACTGAGCAAATAAATACTTTTAGAGCTAGAGCACGAACAGGTTTTGCAAACAGTTTCTTGATAATCGCGTTTAAAGATTCAATACGATGTGATACGACGGTATGCGGACACTGACGTTCTTAACAATAGCTCCATAAATATTTAATATTTTGCTTTTTCCTTTTTACAGTCTATTGTTAATATATTATACATTCGAATTATGAAAAAAAAAATTCTATTTCTTAGAAATTCTAAAGGTATCGCCCCCCTTATTGTTTTAGATTAGATTTTAGATTAGGGTCGATTGTATTGTAAATCGTAGAGTGCTTAAAAAATTTTGTGTCTTAAAATAATTTAGATTGATTTTATTGCATAATATTTGCTTTATTCTTAGCGTTGCGCAAGCCAAAAGATATAAAAGCTGTGTTTTATTCGCCAGTAGTTTTTTTTTGTTTTAATTTTAAGTAATGTAAAGAATTATCAGGTGTCGTATTTGCTAGTTTTAAAATCATTAATTTTAAGAGAAGAAAGTCAGACTCGTCTTTCTGTATCAAAGGAAGTCTTTTAAATTGACGCTGTTATGACGCGAGCCTATTTGACTACTAAAGCTGTCTTTTAATTTTAAGCAAACGACCTGTCACCATTCAAATTTTCACATGCGCCGCCTTTAAAGCGCAAGGCAAATAAACACAAACATTAGGACAAAAGGCAAAAGAAGACAAAACAAACTGTCAACTTTACTTGACACATTTCAATGTAAAACGGAGAACTAAGCTGACACTGTAGTCAGCTACCATAGAAAAACAAGGAGGCCGCTATATAATACATATGTATATGATTGCACACATATACATGCCCACCAATTAAACATTTAGACAAAATATGCAGGCAACAACGATGACAAGAACAAGAAAGTTAAATTGATTACATCATCGCGTGAATAATTTACTAACGGCAAAAAAGGTGCACAGTGTGGCAACGCCGATGTATGATTTGGGTTGATTAAAAGCAAAAGCTCTCATCATTTGTGTACATAAGATATGCCGGAAATTTTTATCAAATTTTATTTAGGCCAACCCTCAATTTGATTAAAAAAAATGTGCAAAATACAAGCCCTACTATTAACACTAGGGGTGGCAATCCCGGGATTACGGGATCCTGGGATCCCGGGATTTGCTCTAAATATAGGCTTGAGTAATTCCGGGATTATAAAAAGACAATCCTGGGATTTTCGGGATTAGAAAAAATTTTATATTATATAATAAATATTCTTTTATATGACGTATCTAAGTACAAAATCTGCAAAATAATTGTTTTCAATAGATTTGATGTGCATGACACATTTGCATCAACCTGCAAAATGCACTTCAATTGTGTCTGAACCTTAAATTGAGTAAAAATATTTTTTTTTATTGTAGCAATTTTTTGTTTAAGATTTTCTTAATAAAAAAATCACATAGCAAAAAAAAATATCTTTTTTAATACTTTGACTAATTTTAAGAGTTTTTTACTAAGTGCGATTTGTATTGAAAATTGATAGTTCAGGAGAAAAATTAAAAAATGTGAAATTTAGACTAAAATTATTTTTATCAATAGGGGAAATACTAAAAATGCAATAGAAAAACAACATAAGCGAAACATATCTATTTTTTATAATAATATACAAATCTGCAACAAAAAATATAGGTTTGTCTTAAAAAAAAAACCACAGCCGACCTTGATTTGACATTGAAATTTTGACCCATACCTAGACCTACCAAAATTTAAGTTCTAAGATATAATTAAACTTTGGTCTGAAGGTTTTTTTTCTGAAATCAGCTTCTAAAGATTTTGACAACTTAAATAAATGCAATCACTGTCACATTTGAAAAGGTGATTAAGTATTAATCAAGTACAAAGTGTGGTACACGAATTTTTAAATATAAAAATAAAATTGAATAATAAAATTGATAGTCATAAATGCTTGATTATCCTCTATCATCTCCTTTTAATAGTGACTATCTTCTACTAGTCAAACTTAGTAAATGTGAGTCAATTTTTAAGCTATTAGTTTTTCTATTATTTTGCGTTCTTATTCTTCATTGATACGCTGTGAAATAAAGCAATTTTAATTTTATATGTATATACAATAGTATAAACTTCTCCTTTTTTTTTCTTGTAGTTTTCTATGCATTTATTAGAGCTATCAATCCCGGGATTGATCCCGGTATCCCGGGATTGGAAACTTCGATCCCGAAACTCAAAAAAGCTCCGGGATTGCCACTCCTAATTAAAACGCGTCAGCAATTAATACAAGTAAAATGCTAAAAAATACTGCATGTATGTTTTGTTTTTAAACTCGTATATTTTTCGAGATTTCTGCAAAAATTAGTTAGCCACAATTCTCTTCAGTTTCGCATTACCACAAGCACTTCCGAAATAAATATGATTTTCTAAAATGAATGGCGGGAGATATAAGGCAGAGATGGCCAAGTCGAACAAAAGCTCCGGCTCCTTCACTAAAATAATGAGCTCTCATAAATTTGAGAAAAATGTTATTTTTAGATTCCTCGAAAGGTATAAAATCATAAACACAACCAAACAACAATAAAGATTAAATATTGTGACATTTACCGTTACTCATGTTTTTTGTCAACATTTCTTGTCACTATTCAATTGCTCATTATCAGTTACATCGTTTTTGTTTTTGTAATTTTCTATTTTGCAGAATATAAAGCAATAACAACAATACGGAAAAATACGAACTAACGACGCGGCACGCCGCTCACAACATAAAAGGCTTTAACTTAATTAATTTCATGTTTATGTATCAAAAGGCAATGAACGTTATTGTTGTTGCAATCGCTCCCATCGCATTTTGTTTTTTGGATTTTTTGGAATTTGCGTTTGCAAATTTATGCATTGGATCTTTTAATCAAGTGATCAGCGATTTCCAGCTCCCTTACTCCGCTCTTCTGGCCATGCCTGCTCAAAAGTAATATTTTATCAAATAAATATTCAAAAAAAAAAAAAATTAGCAAATGTTCTTAATCGGCGGTTTTCGAGGTCGCTAATTAAGAATACGATGTCATAAATGAATTTTCCAAAACTTCACATTTCTTAAGAAGTCAATCTTAAAGACCGTTGTAAAATAAAGTATAATAACTTCTTAAGGAATTGCAGAAACTAGAAAATAAAGTTTAAAGTTTAAAAAAGTTTTAAGAAGTAAATCGTCACTTTCGCCTGATAATGAGAACTTTCAAATCTTAACAAATATGTATAATTAATAATTAGTCAGTAACTTACCATATACAGTAGAAAGATCTGTTAAATTAATGTCAGACTTCTACTCCGCACTATCACAAAATACGGAGGCAAAACAAAATGTTTAACGTTTTCTCCAAACGTTTACTCTGCCATCTGCCCCCGAAATGTTATATTTGCTCTCATCCGTGAATTCTACGTTCAAATATAACAAATGTTATATTTGCTCTCATCCGTGAATTCTACGTTCAAATATAACAAATGTTATATTTGCTCTCATCCGTGAATTCGACGTTCAAATATAACATTTTTGGGTCAGATGGCAGAGTAAACGTTTGGAAAAAAAAATAATCAGGAAATGGATCCCAAGTATTTGTGTCCGACAGTTGAACATGGTGTCGACCACGTGATGGTGCTTGTTCGGAGGCTGCACTTTGTTGAAGGGATTATGGAAAAATTTAAATATTTATCAATTTTGAAAAACAATCTCGTGTAATGTGCTGAGAAATTTGGCATAAAGGACAACTTTAATTTTTATCAAGACAATAATCCAAAGCATACTGCTGGAATTGTGAAACAATGGCTGCTGTATCATTGTCCCAGAGTAATCCAAACGCCCCTCAATCACCAGATTTGATTGATATTGAAAATTTATGGCAGAAACTAGCTATTAAAACACGAAAACATCAGATTTCCAACAGAGAAACTTAAAAAGTCCCTTTTGGAGGAATGGGAAAAATAAGTCTTCTTCAAAAAGCTATGGAATCTATTCCAAATCGCATAGGAATAGATTTCCCCATACTTTATTTAAAATTTTTTAAAGTGAACCATTTCCACTGTGGCATGTATTTTTGTCTTATTTTGCTTTCTGTTTATTTTTGTGAAGACTGTCAATGAATTAATGAGCTTTTTTGTATTTCTTATTTGAATAGCATGAATTATTGTAATAAAAAAAATGTTTGGTATATTGATTAATTTCTTTGGTTTTATTGAACTTCAAAGTTTTTGTTCACAAGCGGACCATTTTCACTGTATATATGTATATTAGAGTGGTTGTTAAGAAAAAAAAATGGGGACGCCCCCTAAATCGGTTCGAAATAGGATAAAAAAAATTTAAAAATTAATTATCTTCAACTTCAAAATTTTTATCTTTAACACCTATGGACCCTATTTCAAATTGAAATTTGACCTAAGCCGTCATTATTTTAAAACTTTTTTTCTTGAGTGGCTTTTAATTTAAAGAAAGAATATATTATAAATAAGTATCATTTGGATCTAATTTTCGAGATATAGTCATGGGAAATTGCAGGTATGGTCATATAGTCATGTGAACCTTCGGATATGGCTTTTCTAAAAATCATTTTAAGTTGGAAACTCCTGAACAGATTTTACATATGTTAATGTCATATGGAAGATCATTTTACTGTCTACAAGATTGATTCATAAAAATTTTAAATATTTTCCACATGTATTGAGGTATGGAGGTTTTTTAAAAATTGCCACCATTTTTTTTTTAAATAACTTATTTTCTCTAAAAATTGTATTATTAATCTACAATTTTATTAACATATTATGATAGCGCAATTAACTGAATTTAATTCCATATGACATCAGTACATTAAAAATTTGTTCAGGAGAATTTATGTATAATGATTTTTAGAAAAAATATCCGGAACATCACATGACTATATCTCGAAAACTTAGTCCGAACGATCCTTTTCTTTAATATATTCTTTCTCAAAATTAAAAGCTACTTAAGAAAAAATAGTTTAAAAAATGTGGGCTTAGGTCAAATTTCATTTTGAAATAGGGTCCATAGGGGTTAAAGATAAAAATTTTAAATTTATTTTTTTTAAAATTGCTTACCCTATTTCGAACCAATTGAAGGGCGTGCTATTTGATTTTCGCAAAAAAGTACACTTAAGAACCACCCTAATGTATATATTTATTTACATTTTCATGCAATCCCTTTGAGCTGATACCATTTGGAAATTTTAGCAATTTAAATTTTTTTGGAAATGCGATTTTGTAGTATGGTTAAAACTGAAGAGATTTGTAAGCTGCACAATTTTTAGTTAAAAAATTAATTTTTACTTCGTTATTTATTATCCTCTTATTTCGGGCACAAGTTAATGTTAATATTCAATAGGGCTGGTATTTTTTAATTTTTTTTTTATTGAAACCAAAATGGGGATAAAAAAATTGAAAAAAAAATTGTACAGCCTAATGTACATTCATTACAAAAAAAAAAAAGAAAAATATGGAGTTAACAACAATGAATGTGGGGCACACATGTTCCTGCTATAGTATTTTAATAGATACCCAACGAGAAAATTAATCGAACTATGATTTTCATCTTTCCATTGTATTACATCTTTTGCATTGTGTATCATTGTGACTTTATAAGTCGAGAACCTGGGTTCCAAAACGGGTGCTAACGTTCGTCTTATTTTATTTAAAACTGGAGTTCTTTTTTGATAAAAATTTAGTTTTGTAAGTGGTTACAATGAAAATATTTTTAAAAATAGTTTCTCAATTTAATTTTCGCGATATTTTATACATTGATGTATTTTTAAATATTAGTACACTGTTGAAAATATCAGTATAACATTAATAAATTTTTGTTATTCATATAAATCCATAAAAAAATCGTATAGGTTTTATAATCCAAATATATAGTCCAAATTTCTAAAGAAATCTCAAACTGGCAGCAAATTATTTCGACAAACGGTAACACTGATTCACTTTCTAACTTTTTGAGGCGACTTGCTCAACTAAAACGCCTCGAAAGTTTTTGAGGGTTGCGCAAACTTTTCTTCATACAAATTATTTTCGAGGCTCGAAAATGTGCTCAGTTTTCGCAGTTTTCGAGGCTTTTTCGCGTTTTAAGGAATACCCTCAAGGATTTTTTAATATATTAAAAGCGCGATTCTCAGAATTTTTGTTTGTTTTCCTATTTGTGTTTTGTTATTTATTAACTTAATTCTGCATATTTTTTCTTTTTGGTGTGATAATTTTTTTTTTTCATGGAAAAACTTTCGAGTTTTCGCGCGTTTCGAGTTTCCGCGTTTAGAGGAATACCCTTAATATTTTATATTTAATCGCTGCAAGGTTTGAGCCAGCGCTTCGGCTGTCACGGTGAGCTGACGCTTTCCGAGGCTGGCTTAATGTGACCGTCTAACTTAATGATCAGTTAATTGCAGAAGAATTTAAATAAAGCGGAGATAAGTATGTGTATGTTCTGCTTCATATTTTTCGAATACTTATATTCACGTTTACTTCATTTAGGTCCCTCAATTTTTGCTTTATTTCATTCGTTCATGCATTTTTCCATTGGGTGCAAACAGTTCTGCACAAATGTATGTGTGGTTTTTTTTGAAACAAATTTTTTGCTTAAAACTTGATAACATTTTTTTTAGTATGTATACAAAAGGAAATCCATCTTCAAGAAAATGTTCAAAGTCGAATACTTAGAGGTCGATAAAGATTTTACATATAAAAATGTATGGCAGCATCACCGTTTTTACTTTTATATACACATATTTTACTATAAATTAAAAAAAAAGTACTTAACAGTAACAGAGCGTTGAAGATCTGGGCATGCTAGCAAATGCACCTTTAGAGGAACTTTCCAGATTAGTTCGATGCTCAAATATCGTTGGAGAAAACGTGGCAAAAGAGGCAAATTTTCATAGATTATTCATTTTTGTTGTGAAAGTTTATGATAGAAGCTTCTACGTTATATATACTATTTAACAAAAGACATAAAATATTACAAAAAACCAGAAAGCCATGTGCTAATGAATACCAAGCCTGACGTGTTAGAAATTGTTAGAATAATTTTGTTTTTCTTTTTAAATGTAACGTTTACGCTCAAATTCAAATTAAAGCGTAAAAATTACACAGAAACTCATGAGTCTTAAATTAAATTCATTGCGAAATCCGCAAGTACACACAAAAGCTTGGTAAAATTTTCAAAGAGTAACTCCTTTTTCTAAAATCTTTAATTACAATGTTTATAATTTTTATTGTTAAACCTGATTTGTGCTCTTTAAAATTATATGTCACTTACAAACTTGTGTTAAATATGCATATTTGTATGAAGGATACTAGTTTTCCAACCTGAGAAGTGATTTTTTTGAACTGGAGTTGGTTTTTCACTCCCCCCTCCAACAAGGTTTCAACCTGTCGACCTCAGGTTACCGCGGTGTCGAGTGAAACGATATAGCAGACGAATGGTCTAGAATGGGGTCAGAGGTGGAGGTACATATGATATAAGCACACCATGCCATTATGTGAGTGACTACTGTGGAAATGAAGAAGAAGAGGAAACCATTTAACAACGCACAAGCGTTTACAGGACTGGAAGATCTAAAAAGCATCTACCAGGTTTCAAAAGGAAATCCAGATGGTAAATTATGGCTAAAGGTTTTTCCTGATTCGCATTATGCATTTCTGGCCTCCGCGTCTTATTGCTACTTTTGGCTTCAATTGGATTCCTACTGAGATATGTATATGAAATTCACACCCCAGCACATTATCTTTCTTTTTTAAGCTTATAAACTCAATAAAGCGTTATGATGGTGGTTTAGCAGCTCCTTTTGTATTTGCAGATCTTTAAAGCAAACTGGCTTGCAGCCTTGAAATTTAAAATAAAATGTCTTTGCCTATATATTGCCAATGTATCTGACAAAGCGTGGTAAAAGTTTTAAAACTTTTTATGCCCTTCTCTATTTTAAAGTGGTGAAACCCCTTATTCAATTTAATCATACTCTTACAGACAAGTGGACCACTAGAAAATAAACTTTATTGCAAGTCATTTAAAAACAATTTAAAATTTGTAAAAACTTGTGCGGAATATTTGCCAGCTATAAAAGAAGTTTACAAGGGAAATAAAAACAAAAACAAAATAAAAAGTATTTCATTTGGTAAAGTTTTTCTTTGTAAGTTCTCCTTGTACTGTGACGACCAAGAGAAATTTGACATAAATGTTTCAAGTTATCGTCCTTCATATATATACTTCCCACCATTTTATATTCTTCAAATAACTATTTATATATTAGTTAATCGAGAGAGCCACTAGAATAAGTATTTGCACAACTTGCCGTTTATTCATAGAAGAACCCGAAGTGTGTTTTATTTTACAAAACTATTTTTGTTCAAAGCCTGAAATTTCGATCGATGACTATGCATTTTTGTGGTACTTTTAAACAGGCCGTTTGGGAGCTCATACTCCCTTCCAGGGAGGCCTTTAAATAATATTTTTTTGAATTTTCTTAACTTCTTGATTAGAAAAAATTTAATAGCTTGATTGATTATGAATTCTCTTTATTCAAGCTTGAATTGTGATCACTGCTTTGTCATTTGAAATGTCTAACTATCCTTTAAGAAACCGCGTGTTGCCTTCTTATCCGTCGATATAGCTGCTGTTTGCATTCTTCCATTAAGTGATTCAACAACTTATGATTATTATTTCATGGATCGACTGAGGCAAAAGGTTCGGTAACGATGGGTCATAGTTCATTCTCTCTCCTTCATTTCATCAGACGACTTTACAGTCGAATGCATTAAGCTGTTGCTCTTGAACTGGTGATGTTGGTTTGAGTTCAGACTTGAGCAAACTGTAAAGTATCTTGCTTTCTAATTCAAGCCGGATTACCGGTCTAAATAGATATTTCAAAATATCTTTCTGAAAACCACGACTTAATAACAACCTTAAAATGTTACTGCAATCCTATAACTATTTAATATATCATATTTCATTGTACTTTCCACTTGTTAGTTTTTTTCAATTTTCAATATAAATAACCTTAAAATAATAAATTGATTAGAACTACACATATTTAAACGAACTTTTTAATATATTTCCATAAATTTTTTCGCCTGCAATTGTATTTTGAAAATTCGAAAATAGTCGGCAATTAAGACTATATTTTGTATATTTATCATATTTTCAACTTTCCAGATCTAATTTTAAATAACGTAGATACTTTTGAGCAAACCAAAAAATATGTGCTAGTACCGATGAGAAATCAGTTAAATACATCCGCAGCGCATAAATTTATTTTTCTTATTTTTTCGTGGTGAAAGGGCAATTATATGATATTCGCTACAATTTTTTAAAATAAAATTTACACGTGTAAATTAAGTTTTGACACGTATCAAAAGAAAAACTCTTAAGCAACACTTCCATACATTTTCAGAGTGGGATATCAAGAAATGCGCAAATGCGTGTTTATTTTGAAACTTTTGGAGATGGATTTTATTTTTTCCTATATAGCTTGAGGAATAAAAATAATTGCCCCAACATTTGAGCTTCCTATCTCAAACCTGTAAACGGCGCGGACAGAGTTTATCTCCGATTTCGTTGAAATTTAAGGAAAAAACCGACTTACTAAAAAAAAGAAAAAGTCTGCCTAAGGTGCCGAGATATAGCGTTTTAGGTTTTTTAGTTATATGGGGGATGCCACCCACTGTTGTCAGAACTCGCCCACATTTTTCGTGTAAATAAAAATGCGGACAAAATAAACCCAAAGGGTTTTTTTTTCTAAATTTGCGGTCCTATATGCCCATATATTAAAATCGGATTTCAAGAAAATTCTTCGAAAATTTCAACTTCCTAGATCATACCTGCGAACGGCGCACCCACTTTGTTTCCTATTACAATTTTATTTTTATTCCTCAAGCTATAATACCTATAGGAAAAAGTAAATAAAATCCATCTCCAAAAGTTTAAAAAAACACCCTAATATACATATACGTATTTGCGAATTTTTACTAAGTGACGATCGTTAGGAAGCGTGTCAAGTACTAATGCGTATATATTTAAATTAGATGCTGCCGTCTTTTGGGCTTGGAGCAAAAACTGATCTGACCAAAATCTATCTACAAGTACTATGATTTTATGTTATTTTTCAAGCCACTTCCCTGCGATTACAGCGCGTTTTGTCGAAAAAACGCATCGTGCATTAGGTAGCCCGTTATCAATGAACGCACCCATATTTGAGATTATATTACACCATGAATTAATTTAAGTATCTCCACAATACCCATTGCGGTATTTGAATTTTTCGGAGATTTTATTTCTTCTCGATGGAATCATTTTTCTATTGTTCATTGTTCTGCACTGTTCATTTGTTTTCGTAGACATGTTGAAAATATCCTCATGTTTTAGAATTCTTCGAGAACTCTTAAAATCCGTTAATTTAGTCAATTTCGAATATATCCTCAATCAAAAAAAAAAAAAAAAAAACTTGCTTGCAAACTTCATTTTTCGGAATTTGAGTAAAAAAAATCATGAAAATTTAATTTATTCTTATAACGATATTACCGTTCGCGAGTCGCCTGAACTTGGCAACTCGCCTATGTTTCTGTAGTATGGTTGGCAAAAGTACAAGTTCGCCTTCAAAACAATGCTGCCAAATTGCAAAACAGAAATTGACAGCTGAAAAGCTTCAAATTTGAAATTGTCAAAATATTCAACTTCTAATTTTTATGAGTGAAAAAAAAAAAAATAAAATTAAAATGATAACCAATGTAGACTTATTTTTTGAAGATAATTTCGATAATGTGGATAGCAATATTAAAAGAATGCGGCGGAATATTAGGGACAGCTCAAACCCACTCGAACTGCCTAGCCGGCTGTAAGCAAGTTCATTTCTTAAATATTGACAAGAAATATATGAAAAAATTATTTTAGGATTACTTTAGGATTAATAAAGAAGCTTCTGTATTTTTATTGAAAAAATGGACAGCTCATTTAGATATACCATCAATAACCCCGATGTTGAAACTGGCATCTGCACTACGCTTTTTTGCTGATAGCCCCTGAGCCCGCTGTAGAAAATTCGAGTGTATAAGATTACAGGATGGGTTATACGAAAAAGATAATGAGCCATTTTTGGCACTCTGCTTGATGAATACTTTAATTTGATATATCATTTATTGCTGTAGCAAAAAAAAACTATTTTAAGTGACAGTACGACTAAAAATAATAGTGTCGCTTTTTGCGTTTCAGTAAACACACCCGTTCTAAAGAAGTTTCACTGCAAAGAATGTGTTCAGGTATTGAATATCTTTCTTCCGGTAACTTATTTTTAATTAGATATTTTTTTCGTTGTTTATTATGCGCCGTGTAAAAATATTTTTTTTGTACCGTTATTTTTTTTTACCACGTATCCAGGCGACACCCTTTATTGGTAGCTGCTGTTGCGAAATATTATGGCATTAATGTGAAAATGCATTTTGTGCGGCATTGCAACATGAACTGCTGCGACTGCATCACACAAAAAGAAGTCCTTGTACTAAAGCCAGGGTTACCTTTCTATAGCGTGATTGACTGTGTATGTTAAAGTGATTTAATATATTGTGTATTTCGTTAAAGTTTTTAACGATTTTACCTTTCCGGGAAATTTATGAAACCCATAAACTAAAAAAAAACCACCAAACCATGGGTTTTTAGTTTGGGAAAGGTTAAGCTAAAAAATAAAGCGGTTTGATTTTCGACTGACTTACATTGCTAGCTTTGCTTCAAAACTAAAAACTGAAAATTCGTATCTTTTTCAATAGGCACGCAACAGAAAATGCTGCAAAAAGGTAAAGAAAAGTGGCCTAGATTGGTCAACAGGTCGTCTCCGCTTATTGCATGATAACGCTAGAACACACACTGCACAAATGGCTGTGGCATAACTACAGGAATTGGAGTTCCGCCATACTCACCGGACCTAGCCCCTACTACCACTACTCCTTCCTCAATTTGGATAGCTTTTTAATAAGAAAAAAATTTAATTCCGACCTATCTGTAAAATTGGCCTTTCAGAAATTCATTGACTCTTGTCCGTCAGGGTTTTATACCACCGGCCTGAACAATCTGCCGCTGAAATGGCTAAAGTGTATGGACAATATGATGTATAAAATAATTCCTTATATTTGTACGTTATCAATCAATTTTGCCTTTTTTTTTACAAATTTCATCCTTATCGACATACATATTTAAAATAAATTTTATTTGCAAAATAGCAAACTTCAGGTTGGTGGTAGCCCTGAATGCATTGCCTTTGCTGTAATAAGTTTAAATATGAAAATCCCTGTTTAACACAAAAGCCTGCTGAAAAGTCCTTATTTTCTTTTTATACAGTTGTGGCAAGTAGATGGGCTGCCACTAGACATAATGTTGCCTAGGTATGACGCATACCTCCAGTTTAAATGTTTGTGTTATTATGTATTTAGCATTATGTTGGTGTGAATCAAAAGCTCTTCAAATGTGCGAACTTAAGTGTTACCGTTTTTAATGCGGGCTCTTCAATTTATTGGATTGAGCGCTTTTCGTTTTAATTTTTAACGTCATCTACATCAATGAAAATGTGTGTAAGTAACTTAAAAAAGGACCAATATTAATTTACCATGCATAACTGTACAGCTTTGAATATATGTACATCAAGTCAATGACGTGATTGAGCAAACTGACTCGTGTTGAGTATCAAAAACATTCAGAAATGCCTAGTACCACAAACACATGCAAACAAATCTTAACAGTCCAAGTATCACTTTCTTTGTTTATTAAACCCGAAATCGTTTATATTATTTTTTTTAGCGGTAAATATCCGTTTCAATTACTTTTTTGCACAAAGGAAACTTCCAAAAATCCTTTATTTTAAAAAAATATACTTCGCTCCTTAACTGAAGGAAAATGTGTCTAAAGCTTATGCTTTCCTTTAAATAAGTTAGTTGGTTTCCTTAGTATATGTGTGTGCATGTCGTCACCTCCCAATGTGCACAAAAACGGATGCGGATCCGTTAGTGCGGATTCCGTTTTCTTATGCTTCGACATGCTTCCGAGTTCGAAACGGATCCGTTTCGGATTTATTTTTTGTAAATAAAACGGATCAGTTCCGGACTCGTTTTTGTAAATAAAACGGATCCGTTCCGGATTCGTAGCTATACTTGTGTTTTTATACCGTAGTATAAATCATATATTTTTTACTTAAATGGTACTGTTCTAAGTAGTTTGGTGTATTTCATCTTATCTAAAACATTCTATTCAGAAATACATACTTCATACTTAAGAGAATACTTCAGTGATCCTGTTTCCCCATATGCAAGTATTTACAATTGGCCAATTGCACACGCCCGTTAACAAACAATTATATGTATAATTCTGGCAAATTTTTATTGCAATGTTGTTGGGAATTATAGTCTGTGATTCGTTTTGCGCCGTTCTACCTAACTGAAATTCCAGAGAGTAAATACTCATATTTAGCAAACAAACCTTGTGAAATCGCTGGTTCCATATTTTATTAATTTTTTTTTTATTTTCTTATGATATAAAACAATTTTTCGTTTTACTTTTTTATTGCTAACTCCCTTAACAATGCATTCAAACATTTTTTATACCTCGAGATGATCAACTTCTCGCAAATGACATTGTGCTTATTTATACTTTATACGGCTTCTTGTTGAAGATATTTCTGAATATAAAGATAAAGACTTAGATTACCAACATTCACTTTGAGTTTGTTCGAATTGTTGTGTCAGTGGTGCTGCAACATGCAATTGAATCGCTATTACGATAAAAGGGACGAAAAGGCACTTAACAAATGACAGTAAAAATAACAAAGCTAATGCACGCGTGTTCAAGTATTTCATCACAACACCAACATGGACATGAAATGAAAGCATTTTGAACGCCCAAAATAAATAGTGAACCCTTTGATTTGCCCTTTACTCTACAGTGTTCATTACAATTTTTTTACTTTTTATATTTAACTAGATCATTTTGAAACCTGTCCAACCATATGTACCAATGTACATATGCATATAATACTGCTTGCACTCGCTATCAATGCCCGAGCTATTGCGACCAATGTTACGAAAAAGTTACAAATGAAGAAAATGTGGTGTTCCCGCCATCCAAGATCCAATAAATACATTTTTTAAAAGTAAAATTAGTTCTTGGGAGGCCCGGAGCGTCCCTGGCTCTGTTTTTTTTTAAGCTTTACCCATCGATTAGTGCAATAATTCAGAAACTGAATGCAATGCGAAAAACTCGCAGTTTATGATTAATTTGTTTGATTCACATTTCAGGAGTCACACACAAAACAAAAGCGACTTTTTAAAACGATCAGCAGCGATTGAACATAAAATTTTGGATATTTTTATCACTTATTAAATTTTGACGTACACGTGTTTAACTGATTTATTGGAAATAATCAAGAAGTAATTTTTTGTATCAACGGAAAATTCAGTTGTGTAAATGATATAGTGAAAAGTTGGCAAAAATTTATTTCATTTCTATTCAGTTGTCAACAGATTAATAGTTTATTAAATACCGTTTATGAACCAAATCACTTGTAAGTAAATGCATAATAGCTAGACTAGTTAATTTGATTTATAATTATATAAAAATTTTGTCGCGTCAAGTTCATACACATACATAATGAACTTGACGCGACAAAATAAATTTTCAAGATTTATCTGAAGGATTCACAGCTTCAGCTTCTAACTCGAGACACACCCTTTAATGTCATAAGACTTTGAATAAACAGTCAATCTACATAGAAGTAGCTTTCAAGTGATTACATACTGTTTGTCTCGGTTAAAGAATGCCCCCATTCTCTCAGTTTTACACATATCGCCACCTCAGAGTGCAAGTGTCCGAACAGCAGAAACATGAAACGGAGAAAATAGTATTTTGAAGTTATTGAGTCTGCGACTTGTGATTTAAGCAGTGTAAATGTTGTTTTATTATTATTTTTGCTCTTTGCAATTATCTACACGGTATTTGAAAAACACATTATCGAAACTTACTTTTAGTTTATCCGTAAATTGAAATTTATAATTACACTCAAAAAAAAAAAGTGCTTGCCACAAATGATATAGATGGAACTACTTAAACTTTTGATTTTACTTACAAAATAATAAAATTTTTCTTTGTCACAATAACTTTTGATTTTATTTACAAATTGATAGTTGAAAATTATTATACAAAACTACTCTTTAAAACTTAACATAACATAGAACACAGCCTGGCAACATCGTCATCGTTCTTTGCTCCCAAACACTTATAAACATTTGATATCGTATATGTACAATGCAAGTAACAAAAAAGTTATTTCGAATCAAAGCACTACAAAATATGAACATGAAAAGTTTATAAGTGATAAATCGTTTGTTGAAATGAATAAGTGTTTGGGACAAAAGACAAGTGTTTGTCGAAACACTTCCATAAATTGAATTGTTTGACTGAAATATTTTGACTATTTTCGTAAATAATTATATCATTTAGAAGCAACATTTTATGAAATGTTTTGTTAGAAGTAATTGAATCACTTGCCACAACTTAACATTTACTTGTGTCAAATACATTGGTTTTTCTTATATTGTCTACAAATACTTATAGTTTAAGACAAAAGTTAAGTGTTTGCTTGAAATAATAAGTGATTATATTAAGCATTCGGTAATTTGCTACAAACGCTTTCTAAACAATCCTTTTTTTGAGTGTACATAATATTCAGTTAGGACAAAAAAAAAATGTAAATTATTTGAATTTGTTTGAGTTAGGACATTTTCATTCTCAAACTCCACGTAAAATGTATGATACGCTTGATCCAAAAAAAAAACAGAAATGATAAGCGAATGACTTGAAAACAAAATCACACAAACAATAAAGTGCGTTGAAGAAAAAGTTACCGGAACAAAATAAATGCGGTGATTGCGAAAGAACTCGAGATGAACTTAATTTTGTTATTGTTGTAAGAGCTAAAAGAGCTAATAATACTTCAAAGATCTGTTCACAGAGAGCGCTGCAAGCAAAAAATAAAATGCTTATAATTGGATAAAAAATGCAATTTTTTAGAATATTTGTATGTATGTATACTAGAGAATCCATAAAATTTATGGAATGTGCAGAAGTGTTATTTGTTTCGCTCCACACGCATTTTCTAATGAATAAAATAGGATCTGCAAAAAAATTTTGTGTTTCTATTTGAAATTGAGTCGCTTTTGATCCAAAGCCTGAAAAATTAACTTAAATGTTTTTTTTATCTATCGAACTACAATTGTAAAACAAACGGTTTTTGGTGATAACGACCTGAGACATTTCGACATTTCCTTCCTTCTCATTAGACTTTCGATGATAGTGTTAATGTTTTTAAAAGCTTACGCTTAAAATCAAAAGAAATAACGAACGAAAAAATAAAAAACGAAAATATTTCACTTAAAAAACAATTTCAGGCGCTCAAAGAGCGTTGAAATGAAAACGTAAAGTCAATTCAAGAGCGTAAAAAAGTGTGCACGTATACAGAATCATTAACACATGTTTAGCGTTGCTTGAGATAGTGGGCACCACGGCTCATAATAGCTGGCCCATTGCGAAGTCAAGTGCACTCTGGAGAGCTTTATGAACTATTACCTTGTGCATTACCTGGAACGCAACAAGTTATTTAGCGATCTGCAATTAGTTTCCGCAAAATTCTGTGCTGTAGTACTGTTTTCAATGTAATGTTTAGTGCGGTAGTTGATGATTGAAAAAATAAAAATAAGTAAGATTTAATTATATCCTGTGTGTGTAACATAAAATAATGGAATACGCTCTATAAAAATATATAAGTGGATTGGTTTCATTAGTTCAGATATTCCTTCGCAGCACTCGGGCATTCCTTTAGACCCATTTCATCTCCGTTGCTGAATTGAACATCGTACTATTTAGATAATTTGACAGACTGCTGCAGTCAGCTATATATCGGTATTGGTAATTTTTTTGCTGACTTATCTTGCAAACCCTGGCTCTTGTCGGTTCGTTAGCTTTGTCCCAATCCCACATATAAACACCCGCTCATAATAATAGGTACACCTTTGAGTTTTTTGTTTAAGCTCTATTCCAAACATATTTTAGCAATTTAGAGGAAAAATCATAGTGGTATCGTGAAGTACACAATTTGGCAGCACGATCTTCAGTAAAACAAATCATTTGATTGCCTTAAGTTTTGAGCGTTTTTACTCACTGTGCATAGTTTGAAAATTTGCCTGCTCAAAATAATAGGTACACCTGCACTAGGGTGGTCCTTATTTTTCGAATTTCGGGGCACCCCGTCATATGATTCTCCGCCCTAAAATAATGAATACGTATTTTTTTAATTTACTTTTATAAAAGCTTTAGAGGTCGCTACCATAAGTCAAACTTTCAGAAAAAAACATTGTATGGACACTATAGCTTCAATCCGGCGTATTGACTCTGGTACAATTTATTAGCGTATATCAAAGATAAATAGAATGCAGAAAGCCTCACCCCCTCCCTCTCCCTAAAAATAAGTTAGCGATTAAAAAAGTGTTTTTAAGCTATTTAGCACATACAAAATTTTAACATTGGTAGTGACCCCTAAATATTAATTAAGAAAATTGAAAAAAATACAGAAATAGTTTCTTATGGTAGAAAATCAATTGAGATGGTGCCCGGTCGAAAATTCAAAAAAAAAAAATCAATATAAGAACCACCCTAACCTGCACGTTGATTCAAATTTTCTCTTGAAATATTAATTTTTTAAATCTTTTTTGAGCTTTCCTTAGAAGAACGTTAAGTTTTCTTTAATAAACCTTAAAATGTAGTAAATTGGCAGCAAACATTTTAGTTGAGATGAGTCGTAAGCCAAATTGCTCTGCTGAGGAATCGAGATTGACTTTAAACTTGAAAAAAAAAGAAGAAAATCTCTTCAATGCATTGGCAGGTTGCTGAATAGATCTCACAATTTCGTGAGAAATGTATTTAAAAATAAACAGTAAAAAAAATCCCACCAAAAACCGTTCCAAGAGTTGATGTTTATACAGAAAATAGACACATTTAAGTCTTCAAAGACAATCTTAGCAGAAAGTGGGAACGTGGTTAATGCTCAAACAATTCGATAACGTTTACTAAAGGCTAACATACCTGGGCGCTCAGCTAAAAAAGTTCCTTTGTTGCGGAAAAAAAATTTGAGCATGATGCTTAATTTTGCAAGGATCACGAAAACCGGTCAGGACATAATATTTTCGCCTCATGATTAAATTTTTTTCCGCAACAAAGAAACTTGTTTAGCTAAGCGCCGAGGTACGTTAGGCTTTAGTGTTTATTTTCTATATGAAGAAAGAATGATTTATGGATCCAATCGGAGCAATTAAAATTTAGTAAATTTTAGAAAAAACCAAAAGAATCACTTTTTTCGGACTTTGAATGCTAAAATACATAGAAAAAAGCCTATAAGAAACCAGATCTCAAGATGAGGCCTAAATTTGTGAGCTAGTGCTATAATTTAAAATCCATAAATCCATAAATCTACTACATGAAAATCGGTTGAAAAGAAAAAATGAATAAAAAAATATAATTTCATTTGTTCGATACTTCCTTATGTATTCAACAGGAAAATGGAAAAAAATTAAACAATATTGTACACCAGTGATGGCATTTGGGTTTTTTGAAAATGTACTGAATTGAGACTTCAAATGTTACTTTTTTGGAATTTTTGTCTTTTTTTTTTTGCCAAATTTTTAATAAAATGTGTAACAATTTTAATATTTCACTAAAATAAGTAATTTCTATATTTTACTAAAAAAAAACCAAAGGTCATTACTTTTGGATTGTAAACATATGCAGTACCTCATACCTTATTTTAATTGAAAAAAAAAACAAAAATGCAGACTTTCTACATTAATTCAACTACATTCGTTATTTGCTTATTTACATACATATGTGTAAAATAAATATGTTCTGAATTAATCGAACAATAACTCTTCAGTATCACAATGAAACTTCACTCTTACTACTACTACATTACTAACAACACATTCAAATCAAATTCGGAAATGTTCCAATATTTATTTCAAATTATTCCGAAGAGTTGCCAGCTACTGCAATGTTGAGATTTCATTCAATTGACTAAAAATGTACTGAATGTACTGAAAACTTGTCCAATGTACTGAAGATGATTTTTCAGGACGCAAATGTGCCGAAAAAAGTACAAATGTACCGAAAATGCCATCTCTGGTGTACACTCTATAAACTGGCTTCCATTTTACACTGATACGAGTGGTAAATTTTATTGAACGATGATAATTCGAAACAGTGTAAGTCAAATGCTTCTTCGACTTCGTCTCTAACTGACATTGCTCTAAGGGGGCAGGTCTAGTCACAGGCGTGAGAATTAGAGCATTTTCAATAATTTTTTTTTGGTATTAATTTAATTTATTTAGTAAAAGTGATAATATGACATCATCACATGATGTTTCAACTTGACTTGACGAAAGTTAAAAAAAAAAAATTGAAAATAAAAAAGTTATAGCTGGCTGTGTTGGACCCTGTCTCATACAGAGTGCCTTGCAGTGACCATCACAAATCCTTGAAAAACCACCTAAAATCAATCGGATGAGAAAAATTAGTTACTTAAATAAATAATCTAGTGCCTGATCGAAGATTTTTTTTAATGTTTTTCAAAAACTGTGAAAATTTCATTGAAATCTATCGAGCGGCTTTCGAGTTACAGTGGTCACCAGTTCCGAAAACATAGTTTTGAGAAAAACGCATTTAAAGTTTTACACTAACATGAATGAGAGAGAGCACTTTGGTTATTGGCGAATAACGCTAAAAGTAATTGTCGGATTGACTTGACACCGGGGCCTTAAGGGGCCAAAAGTGATGTTTAATTTCTCTTAGCTGTCAAAAGCGTCTAACGCATTTAAAAAATTGAAAGCTGACGAACTTTGAGCATTGAAAGCAGCGCATGCATCGCGAGCATCAGATGCGACTATTGCGTGTGGTGTCACATAGAACGCGCGCTTTTACTTTGACAGTTTTTATTAGTCGCACCACACGCATTAGTCGCATCTGAGGCTCGCGATGCATGCGCTGCTTTCTATGTACCGCAGCCTTTAAAATTATATTTTTCTACGCTTGAAACTTTTCGCAATGGATCTGATTGTCGTTTTAGAAATTCGGAAAATTTCAAACAAGTGCATCCGAGATTACATTCAGTACAGCTGGCCACCTTACACATATCCAATATTTGGAATTTTTGATTCAGAAGGAAAAAATTCGACAAAAAAAATAGAATGTTTAAACTGAGTTTAAAATTGAAGAAAAGGTTTTACTTTTACTACTTATTATACAATGCTATTGAACGAGAAAAAAGTTTGGCCACGATAACGAGAGTTTCGTTTTCTGAAAGCTCTGACATAAAAAAGCACAAAGAACGAAATCCTAGCTGATCGTCTGATTTTTTCTTGTGATAATTATTTCCAATTTTTCCGAAAAAAAATTCTTTTCGGCCCTAAAACTAGTTATAAATTATTTTTCATTAGTTTTTAGGCCGAAAATAATTTCTGTTGGATTTTTTGATAATACTGAATAACCCAATAAAAATGTTTTTTTATACCCGAGGGTATATTCACTTTGTTATTCCGTTTGTAACACATAGAAGGAGGCGTGGCAGGTATGGAAAAGTATATATGGGGTAAAACACACGAAAACGCCACCTGAAAAAATTTTTGGCTCCGATTTGGGTGAAATTTGGCATGATTGTAGTATTGATGTCTGGCAATAAAAGTGTTTTTAAGATTTTGCCCTAATATTATTTGTTGCTCAGATACGCGGGTATGAAATTCACGATTTTCGTACTTTTTCAGAATAAGTGTTTTTTTTCGAAAATTCATAGCTTACATCAAACTTTATCAATTAATAATTGGTAAACGTACATTTTTAGGTTTTTACTTGTACTTTTCAAAAAAAATATTGATTTTAAAAAAAAAAAATTTTCACAAAAATTTTGCGAATTGAAAAATATTTTTGCATTTTTTTTAAAAAAACCATATTTTAAAATTTTTTTTTTTTTGAAAAAAACATTGATTTATTCTGCGCTTAATGCCGTAAAAATTTTCGTGGGAAAAAAATTATTTATTTTTTTTTTTAATTTTAAAAAAAATTAAAGAGCTAAAATTCTGTAAATTGAAATGAATTTTTCAATTTTTTTTTTAAAAAATCCATTTCTGAATATTTTTTTGTTTTTATATTTTTAGGTTTTTATTTGTACTTTTCAAAAAAAATACTGATTTTGAAAAAAAAAATTTTTCGCAAAAATTTTGAGAATTGAAAAATATTTTTGCATTTTTTTTAAAAAAACCCATATTTTAAAATTTTTTTTTTATTAAAAAGCTAAATTTTTGTAAATTGAAATGAATTTTTGAAGTTTTTTTGAAAAATTCATTTTTGAATATTTTTTCGGTGAACTTCAGATTACAGCTTGATACGCAAGCTTTAAAATGATATGCCATAACATGAGGGCAAGTAGTAAATTAAAATGTTTGAGCCGCTAAACGCTTACTGTACTACGCGATGAAAGGCTACTGCACTGATTTTATATTTCAGTTTTAGTTTTCAGGTTAACGGCTCAAACATTTTAATTCTCTACTTGCCCTCATGTTATGGCATATCATTTTAAAGCTTGCATATCAAGCTGTAATCTGAAGTTCACCGAAAAAATATTCAAAAATGAATTTTTCAAAAAAAATTCAAAAATTCATCAACACAAGCTCTGCCACTTTACTGAAAAAACTCGATGAAGGGCGTGGCACAGCACACAATATTTATAAACGTTATATTAAAAGAACTAACAACGTAATCGTTATGAAATTTAATAAGGCAAGATATACTTGCTAGAAGGTATGTTTTTGCAAAAATTTGGCGCAATGGAGCATGTGGGCGTGGCACCTCCCATACAAGCAACAAATGTTTACTGTTATAGATAGTGTGCTATGAGAGCAATCTACATAAAATTTGGCTTAGAGGTGTCGGCTGCTATGGTCTTTGAAATTAAATGAGAATTTTCAAGATTGCGTTAGTGGGCGTGGCACCTCCTAAATTACCATACAGTTGCAATCGCTATATTGATTGAACTATTGCAACCATTGGTATGACATTTAATTCAGATGGTTTACTTGTTATAAGGTATACCTGAATCAAAAATGGGCGAAATAGCACGAGTGGGCGTGGCACTTCCCATACAAGTAAAATACCTTATGTGACATATCTTTCGAAATATGTGATCAATCATACTAAAATTTAGTGAAAGAGTGTTGGTTATAAAAAGCTATTTCTGGATAAAAATCGGACTATCGCAAACTATACAACCTATTGGGCCAAGATGTATATGTATGGTATGTGGATGTCAAAGACGAATATAATTTAGTAACCCAAAAGTTGACGGAATTGGAGAAGTGGGCGTGGCATATTTAAATTTCTTAGTTTGTATTCGATTTTTTTCAATATTTTCCATATTCTTTCGACTTTATCAACCTTTTAAATTTTTCCATATATCCCATATGTATTCGTTTGAGTTTTTCAACCTCTTTCACTTTTCTTCATTATTTTCTTTATTTTTAAGACTTTTTCAGCGATTTTGAATTTTTTTATCATTTCTTAACCTCTTTCAACTTTTTTGGACATTTTCATACTACGACATTTTTAAGCATTTTTCAACATTTTTTATTTTCATTTCATTTTTCGACATTTTAAATTTCTGTCAACTTTCTTTAATGGTTTCCATATTTTTTCGACTTTTTCAGACTTTTATAACTGTATTAACATTTTTCAACTTCTTTCAACCTTTTTTACACTTTAAATTTTTTTCGACTTATTCACCCTCATCAACATTTATTTAAAAGCGACTTTCAGTGCAGTATGTGAGTTTCGGCCTGGCCGAAGATAACACCTAACTTGTTTTTTTTTTGGTTTTTATTTTTAGTTAACAATGGTTTAATTTTAAGCCACACAAGAGAAAAAAACAAAAAATTTTCTTTCATTAGTTTTAAGGCAGGATTGCAAAAAAAAATCAGACGATCAGCTAGGATTTCGTTTTCGGTATTTTTTATTATCAGAGCGTTCAGAAAACGGTTTGCCGAACCTTCCGTTAGTGTAGGTAAATTTTTTCGCGTTCAAGAAAACCACGATCAGCAGTAAATCTCATTGAATAAGTTCCAGGTGCAATTTCAACCATTAAATAGTGCATTGCGTTTCCTACTCTTTTGACAGTAATTTTCAACTGACATTCCTTGGATTGTACAGTGGAGAGTAATTAAAAATTAATTTTTGCCCCGTCATGAAAACTTTTGGACCGTCACTTATGCCACGTAATAAAGTTACTTTCTGCTGCTGTTCTCCGTTTCAAAACTGCAGCACTTGTTAGGTAATTAAAATTTGCGCCGATTTTGCTTAAGGAGGTAACCCGGGCAGCAGCACCCCTACCCTCCCCTAATGTATGAAGGCTGATGGTATTTTTTTTCCTATCCCTACTGTTCTGCTACTGTTCTGCTGCTGTTTATTATTTGACGCTTAACGCGTTTGCAGGATATAAATTATTTTTGAAAATGTTGAGCAACTCCTACATTTCTGGGCAATAGCTACGAAAGTTTGAGTGTGTGCTAGTTGTGTTTACTAGCTCTTTACTGGTATCTCCTAAGTGCACTTGTTGCTGCCGTCAATGTTGACTTTAATGTTTATTTATTGCGATGTTTTTGCTTTTGCCTCTTTTAACGGTGGTCGTTTCTTCTCTTTTTTTCTACAAGAGTATTTGAAAATGATTTAATGTTATGCAACGGACGGACATCTGTGACTAAATGCCTTTGTCGACTAAAGGCAGTAGCTTTCCTTATTGTCTCTCAGCCCTTACCCTTAAAATTGGATTGGCTTGAAGATTTATATTCTCAAAGTCCGGTGGCAAAGCCAAGTCATGTCAAGTCTAGTAATTAAGTTCAAATGCTAATGAATTTAATTAAAGTTGTTGCTGAAATTTTAATTATGGGCGTAATTGCAAACGTTTGTGGCTGTTGATAACGTCAATTGTTGTTTCAATGACTAGCACTATGAAAAGACACGCCTTTATCTACAGTTGCACTGTCCTTGTCTGGTAAGGGGCCACCATTTGAGACATATAAAATAAATTAAGCTTCTTGTAAGCACTAAAACGGCAAGACAACCTGATTTTCACGCTTTATGCTTTATCTCTGACCACATCTATAAATTCGTTCTTAATATGGAGCATCCATATTTTCGTGTTTAATCATATAAAAAGTTGCTAATACATATAGTGAATAAATGAAGTATAATTCGTATTGCAATCAAAATACTTTCACGTATACCAAAAATTTTATTAAAAACTTGTCAGTTAATACATGTCAGTGGTATTGTACCTGCATATAGTAAATAGTACGTTGAATATCATTATTATATCCGCCAATTGTCTGTCACTAACATGTAAATAATGACATTTACATGGCCATATATTAATAAACAGTTATAGTACTAGTAATAATAAACTCATATCTTTATTATGCAATAAATTGTTGATTCAATGCCGTTGATATTTTTATGCAAATCGCATTTCATGTTAGTTATGTATTTCAATAAACAACAATAAACAGCGAAACATTTGACTCTCGTACTGACAACAACAGCAAAGCCTGGGATATGTCAATTATATGCATTTCTACATGTAATTACAGCCATTCGGTACTAGTTGTAGGTACAGGCATAAAATAAAATAAAAAACAGAACAAGTAAAAAAAGTAAGTCTTAAATTTTTATTAAGGGGGTATTTTTCCACCAGACTATAGGCTGACTTGTTTTACTAAACGTACCGACATTGAATTTGACACCATTTACTTAAAAAGCTATCTGTGTAGCGTTTTTAATTTATTCTTGCATGGGAGGTGCCACGCCCACTATTCGAAATTCGCCATTTTTTTTGTGTGACGCTTCACCGAGCCATTTTTTAGTATTTGTGTGAAATTTGGTTTCATTACTTTGGATAGTTCTCTCACTGTAGCGGTTTCAAGTTTTTGTTTTTCCGAATCATTCTTACTATTTCGTAATCTTGATTTTCACAGACAGATATGGCTAAATTGACTCAGGTGGTGACGCTGATTAAGAATTATATATACTCTTCTATACCTGCCGCGCCCCCTTGCGTTACATACAGAATGACTAAGTGAACATACCCTCTGTGTATGGTATAATTAGCGACCTCGAGAATTTGTAATTTATTTGTTAAGTTTTTATTTTCCAGCATGTAAATTGTAATCGGTGTGTAACTGTAAAGTCGTTGCACAATTAATGCAATTTTATTGTCATTCTATTGAAGGCAATTGAATTTTTGTTACAAAGGCGAACAGCACTTAGCAATTTTAAATAATATAGTTTGAGTAAATTAAATAAAAGTGGTGTATTTTTTTTTTAAACTATGTATTTTGGGAATTCTTTTTTCAACAGTAAATATCAGGGGCTTACAAACAAAAGTAGACAAGTCACAAATGGTAAATTTTTGAAATTTTTATGGTAACACTTTCATCGGTCATTCAGATTCAAATTTTAAATTAAATATCAGACTAAATACGCTACGTTCCAAAGCTACTTTGCTTTGAAATTACAGTTGAGCAACAGAATTGGATATGTTCTTAGATGTCACTTACAAAGCTGGTTAAGTCCACATTAGCCAATAAGAACGCTCCATTTTCAATTGCGCTCGAACGTTTTTGTGAGTGTCAGTGCTCGGTATTTTAATAAAAAGTTAGGAAAATATTGATGCATTTAAGCTTATTTTAATTGCAAATCCAAAATGAATTATAATGCTTGAGATGTACTTCCACATAAAAGTAAATAAAGGCAGGCACATTCGGAAAAATAGAAGATAAATGTTGCGAAGAAAGAGAGGTAATTCCAGGGCCGGATCTTTGTTTACATTGCAAAACAAGTGACTTTTTGTTTTGTTTTAGATATTCAAATAAAGGGCTGCCTGTAAATTCCCTCAAAATTCGTGACATGAAATCGTTGTAGCAAATATATCACGGCGACCAGTGCACGATGGGCTCGCTGACCATTTTGCTGGTCAAAACCTATTTTTGTCACACTCTGTATTGTTTTGTTGTTGTTGCAATATAATAGAAAATACTTCAAACCAACAAAAATGCACTTTGTTTTTGTAAATACTAATTTACAGATTATCAGCAAACCATAAAAGTTTAGTTTTCTAAGTAGAGTTGTGAATACAACTACGTGCGCGTTTTTATTAGGGTTATTAAATTTAATAAAATATCATTCTTGCTTAAAAAAAAAGTTAAAATAAAGTTATATATGAAAAAGAAAGGTCATGGTAAGTCCTTTATATAAATGTATATTAGAGCGGTTCAAAATAAAAACTTTTTTAATTTTTTGAGTTGTGTCAGCGGATTACAATAGTCTCATATGTCTGGACAAAGTACATTACTAGGGTTAAGGTTAATATTGAAAACTGGATTAGCACCTTCTGTTTTAAGTTGTCTACCCATTTTCAAAAATATTGATTTGAAAAATGGTGCAAGTTATAGAAGTTATCAAATTTTCCAACAAAGTGGGTATGGTTTTCGGGCAGTTATCGATCGAGGTACCCGAATTAATGATTAGTTTTTCTTTCTTTTTTATAAAAAAAATTTAAAATTGACGGAAAAAAATTAAAACGTACCGATTTTTCACTTTCTAGTTGCAACATGTCCCATATTATTTCGGTCCCGTGTACATTATTGTTAATGTATTGCTATTTGCTTAAAAGAATGCCAAAACCGCATATCAAAACCGATATCTCCGTGATTTTCCCGAAAATGTAATCGTTTTGTCTCACTTTTCCCGAAAATGTAATCGTTTTGTCTCACTTTCTAATCATTCGTGTTGCTGATGATGGCCTGCAAACAGGCTGAAATGCATTCGAATTTAATAAAATAAAAATATTTAAAATTTAGCAAATTCAAATTAAGGTGTGTTACTATTTATTTATAAACAGGAAATTTATAAATATTTTTTTTTTTATTTCAAGTTGCTATAGAGATGGGTTTAACCTAACGTGACCATGCGATCCACGTTTCACGGGACTAATACAAGTTGCTATAGAGATGGGTTTAACCTAACGTGACCATGCGATCCACGTTTCACGGGACTAATACGCGATTTTTATTTTTATTTATAGATCTCATTTTGCAGGAGTTTTCGGAATGTGAAAGTGAGGACCTATTTTTTTTTATGTTAATATTTTTAGAAACACATTGAAATAAATCTCATTTGTCTCAAACATCTGAAGTTTGTCTGAAAAGTTTTTGGATTTTAACGCAAATTTGATAAATTTTTTTGCTGTTCCGTTTTGTCGAAAAATATCTGGTCACGTTAGTTAAACCCTCATGGATGATACCTCATCATTAAATTTTGCTTGATTTGACATAAATGAACCACATATACAAATTAATTTTGAAATTATAGCAGAAAAGACTCTAAGATAGGTGTTTTTGTATTTTTTGTGGTGTTGCAAATATTTTAGGATTTTGGGACCTCCTCGATTTTCGTAAACAGAAAATCAGTTTTATACCGTTAATCATCTCCGATACCAATTACCACGTTACTAAGTCTTGAATGCTTTTGGCTGTTTGAACGACCTCTAGAATGCACTTAAAACTTTTAAAAAATTGTCATACAAGTTTCGGAGGGCATATAGAACAATATTCTAGAAGGACAACGATTTTTATAAACTTTGTTAATTTCACTGCAGACCAAATCCATCTCAAACCATGCACGCGGATTATTTCATGTTAGGAAATTGGTTACCGATTAAATATGTTGTTTTTCAAAGGATATAAGGGGACCCATATTTCCCCGATTTGATTAAAAAAAAAAATTTTATGAAGTTATGGCCATTTTAAGTTATACCCATTTTAGGCTGAAAGTTCTTTCAAAAAAGCGGCATTTCCATCCAAATCAAAATAATTAACTTTTGTCTTTTGATTCTTATAGAAATGCTTAATCTCTGTTAAAATCTTAAAAAAAAATTTTAAAATGGTTAAAAATTGGCAGAGTTATACCGATTTTTATGAGAAAAAACAAAGCTAATTTTCTGAAAAACACCACATTTTTTTTCGCTTAAAACTTCATTTTGGACTTGTACTAGTATAAGAAAGTAGATGATATGAGTTTAACGCTCGCTTAAAGGTGTTTTAGGTGTGGAGAACTTTTTTTCCAAAACAAAATATTTAAATTTTTGTTTCAACCTTGCCAGCCATCTGTGATACTACTACTTTCAGCTTATTTTTAATAATATCATTTAGTACCGTTCTTACTCTTTAAAATGAGCTTTCAAGTGGTAATCTGCAATGTTTTCTCGCACAGTTATATCCATTTGAAAGTGACATGAATTTGATCCCCCACGATCAAACAATATTAGCCAACCGGCTACAAATTTATTTCATCTTGATCGTAGGGGATCAAATTCATGTTTTTTTCAAATGGCTGCGACTTTGCGAGGAAACATCACAGATAACCACTTGAAAGCTCATTTTAAAGAAAAATAACAGTACTAAATGATGTTATTATTAAAAATAAGCTGAAAGTAGTAGTATCACAGATGGCTGGCAAGGTTGAAACAAAAATTTAAATATTTTTTTTTGGAAAAAAATATTCTCCTCACCTCAAATGCCTCTAAGCGTGCTTTAAACTCATATCATCTCTTTACTATATTAGTACATACAAGTCCAAAATAAAATGTTAAGAGAAAAAAAGGTGGGATTTTTCAGAAAATTAGATTTGCTTTTTTTTTTCTCATAAAAATCGCTATAGCTCTGCCAATTTTTAACCATTTTGAATTTTTTTTAAAGATTCTATAAGAAATTAATAATTTCTGCAAGAATCAAAAGACAAAAGTTAATTATTTTGATTTGGATGAAAATGCCGCTTTTTGAAACAATTTGTAGAACCTAAAATGGGTATAACTTAAAATGGCCATAACTTCATAAAAAAATTTTTTTAATCAAATCGGGGAAATATGGGTCCCCTTATATCCTTTGAAAAACAACATATTTAATCGGTAACCAATTTCCTAACATGAAATAATCCGCGTGCATGGTTTGAGATGGATTTGGTCTGCAGTGAAATTAACAAAGTTTATAAAAATCGTTGTCCTTCTAGAATATTGTTCTATATGCCCTCCGAAACTTGTATGACAATTTTTTAAAAGTTTTAAGTGCATTCTAGAGGTCGTTCAAACAGCCAAAAGCATTCAAGACTTAGTAACGTGGTAATTGGTATCGGAGATGATTAACGGTATAAAACTGATTTTCTGTTTACGAAAATCGAGGAGGTCCCAAAATCCTAAAATATTTGCAACACCACAAAAAATACAAAAACACCTATCTTAGAGTCTTTTCTGCTATAATTTCAAAATTAATTTGTATATGTGGTTCATTTATGTCAAATCAAGCAAAATTTTATGATGAGGTATCATCCATGAGGGTTTAACTAACGTGACCAGATATTTTTCGACAAAACGGAACAGCAAAAAAATTTATCAAATTTGCGTTAAAATCCAAAAACTTTTCAGACAAACTTCATATGTTTGAGACAAATGAGATTTATTTCAGTGTGTATCTAAAAATATTATCATAAAAATAAATAGGTCCTCACTTTCTTATTACGAAAACTCCTGCAAAATGAGATCTATAAATAAAAATAAAAGTCGCGTGGTCACGTTAGGTTAATTCCATCTCTATAGCAACTTGAAATAAGAAAAAAATATTAATAAATTTCCTGTTTACTTTTTGCTTCAAAGAAACAAACTGTTTGCGCCGTTCTCAGGTTTGATCTAGAAATCTGAAATTTTGAGAGAATTTTCTCAAACCATGTTCTATAATATGGGATAATGGAACCGCAAATTAAAAAAAAAATCTTCCTTTGGGTGTATTTTGTCCGCCTTTTCAACTACACGGAAAATGTGAGCGTGGTTTGAGGACAAGGGGTGGCCTCTTCCATATAAAAAAGATAAAACCTATACCTATACCTTGGCACCTAAAGTAGATTTTTTTTCTACGTTTTAGTAAGTCGGTTTTTTCGTAAAATTTCAACGAAATCGTGCACAAACTCTATCCACACCGTTTACAGGTTTGGGATAGGAAGCTCAAATCTTAGGGCAATTATTTTTAAACCTCAAGTTAAAATATAGGCAAAAAATAAATAAAATCTGTCCACAAAATCTTCAAAAGAAAACACCCTAATAAATATGTAGATATGTATTATATATTCTATTTTAACATCTTATTATATAACGTGCTATATAACAAAACGTTCTCACTTATTTCCTTGTAGGTTCCTAATTTGTTATTGAAAAACCCGCCACCAGAAACTCACCTAGCCGCGAAAAGTTTAACATCGTTATCGTGTTTGCATCAAAAACATTTTTCGGAATCTCAGAGCTTACATGCAAACTCATCCTCTCCAACATCAACGTTTTCATCAGCGTTGTCGTTTTTTTCATCATCAACGGAGTCGGAAACATCTTCGGGAAGCAATACAATAAAAGGTGAGTTTTTAGCGATCAGATACATTGGAATCTGAAATCAAAATAGATTATTTGATAAATGTTAAATTGCAACTACGTTAAATTACTGAAAACTTTACGTGAAAATTGTGCAAATTCATCATTGATTTCAAAAACAACTTATACTACAGTTGTTTTTGAATTGAACGATTCAAGTGCTATGCCAGCCAAATTTTCTTTAAGAAACCTTCTCAGTCTTAACTCGATTCTTTTCATACATTGCAAGTTTTAACTGTGACCGGCAGCCCATGTGGCCACGAAATCGCAATTGAAATGTTGAATGAGTAGGCTTGCGCAGCGCATTTCGTCAAGTGCACTGCAAAAAATGTATAACGTTAAATGGGAAGGGTAATATTTTTCCGCTGATCACTTTTTTGATTTGTATACGCGTCTTAATGGAGATACACAAAGTGAAGATAGACTGACATTTCATGATGCTTCATAAAGAATTCCATCCATGAAAAAAATCAATTATTTATTTTATATAAGTACTTATCATGGACTCCTTTTTTAATTACCTTATTGTACTTTTCGTATGCACGAAAAGCAGATTTCGTATGCACGAAAAGCCGATATCGTTTGATATTTTTAGTATTTTCAAATTTTCTTAAATTTTTAATTTCTTAAAGTAAAGTGCATTTCGATTCGATTTTAATTTAACTTTTTTCTTTTTTTTTTATAAGAAAAACCTTGTTTTTTATCTCAGCAAAGACAATAATATGCAGAGGTCGTTTTAAGATTATTTTTCGTGAAAACTGAATTTTCTTGTCTTATATTCAATTAAAAAAACATAAATACATAATTTTTCAGAAAACTGCTTTTTCTTGTAACTTCAATACAAGTTTTGAAAGAATTTTCTTTAAATAGTTTGTTCTTATCCACCCGGTAAAAAATAAATTCAAAAAAATAAAAACAAAGAACTGTGAACGCAATATCAAAATTGTAAGAATGTATGCAAACAAATTGAAACTTACAAGCATTTCTCTCAGTGGTGAGATCGCTTTTAATTTCTCTCCTGCATAAGGAAAAATTTGAGTTGTGGATGCTGGTGGTCGTCTAACGTACACTCTGCGTCCCTTCCTACCATTCGAAATAGACGACCATCCACTTACAATAAAAAATATGTGTTAAAAACCGTTAAGTATGGTGGAGCTAAAATTAACGTTTGGAGTTTTTTTCATACCATGAAGGCACTGGTTCACTTTATTGGATTAAAGTCAATATGGATGCTATCCAATACACTCAAATAATGAGTTCAACAATGTTTCCTTATGCTGAATGGAATATGCCACTACAATGAATATATCAGCAGGATAATGATCCAAAACATTGCAGTAGATTGGCAAAAAGTTGGTTTTCTGCAAATCGGGTTGAGGTTATGAGCTGGCCAGCACTGTCCCCTGATCTGAATCCAATTGAGAGTATCTGGGCTCGTGTCAAGGATGCTGTTGGGAAAGAAAAAACCCAAGGAATGAGCGCGAGCAATGGCGCGAAGCAAGTGCAACATGGGATTATATCCCAAAGGTCATGTGCCAGAAATTCAATGACCCTATGCCATGAAGATGTGCAGCAATTATTGCCAATAAGGGATATGCCACTAAGTATTAACATAATAATGTTATTTTCAGTTTCTTTTTTCAAAATTGTTTGCTTAAGTTGTATTTATCCTTCATTTTGTACGTCACTGCTATTTTTTTGCACAGCCGATTTTGACAGTTTCACGAAATTTTAATTTCTAACTTTTTTTTTGCTAAGTGTATAATTAAAAAAACTGTATTATATAATTCTTTTACTTAATCCAAAATAGAAAATAAAAAATGGAATCCGAAATCAGTTTTTGTTTTAGTGTGTTTTTAAGATGAACTTGGTGCTACTTCGCACTGCTATTATTTTGCACATAATTGTATGTCCGTTTAAAAGAGATATTTTGATCTAAACGATATAAAATATAGTGTTCGCGCCTGGATATCGGAATTAATTTTATATGGAAAAGTTAACGAAAAGTGAGTGTCGCCGAAATGTGTCCGGCTATGGGAGCTGTCCGGTTATGGGGGCTGTCGGTTATGGGGAATTTCACTGTAATTAAATACTACGTCAATCCACTACAACAAACGTACAGTCAAAATATAATATCAATATGGAATTTAACCATTAAAGGAAAAAGTTAGCGACTTTTACTTGGGTCTCGTACTTCTTTAATATGAATATATATGTACTCAATTATGTCATTAAGTGTTAGGCCCCTTTTTGCCTTCAATTAAAAATAGGGGTAAAATTACCTAAAACTAGGTCGAAACTAATTGCAATAAGCTAGCGAACAGAACGAAAGAGAATTGCCGGGTACGGAAAATTCTCTACACCACCCTTTCGTTTTTCCCCTCTTGATTACGAATGAGAAGAATTTTTCGAAAGAGTTTCTGTGTGTAAACGCTCACTAAGTAAATTGAATCAGTAAAAAATACACGCACAACTACAAATTAACTTGTGCTTTCACACACTCAGTTAACAAAAAAAAAAAAAATATAGAAAACTCCCAAAAGAATGCAGACAGCAGGCATTGTACTCCACATGGCAAGAAAATAGGAAGAAGAGAGGCAGAAGAAGTAATATACAATTGCATCATCATTTTTGATATATTCTCTTTTCTCTTTTATTCCTTACTTATTCTTTTTCGCTATTATCACCAACTTCACAGTAGAAGAATTTTAAGAATGAGCTTTCGGTGCTCATCATGATATACAAATATGATGTCTACAACAACAGCAGTAATGGCTACAAGAATATATATAACAACAACAACTAATCAAATACCCTTGTTCCCCAAAAGTATGTACAAGCCCTCGGTATTGTGCTTTTATAAACCATAAAATAAACTTTGCAATAGTAAAATTTTCAATAAAAAAATAAACTGCCGCTGCCAAAAAGTTTGGAAAAAAAATTTTTCCGATGTATAATTAGGGTGGAATGAAATCAAATAAAAAAGAATTTTTAAAAACTTTTTTAACGTATTCTTAAAGTTACCTTTTGTAGCTACTTATATGTATGTAAAAAAAAATAACGCTAAATACATACATACATACATGTATACATTAAACATCATATTGAGCCGCCAATTTTAATTTTAAAGGCAACGATTGGTCCAAAAATGGGTTTTTCCAGTAACTAGAAACCTATCAAAGACATAGACATACCTATCATCCAAAAAGCCGTAACCACACTTTTTAGGAAAAGCAAGAAACGTTGTATACTGGAAAAATATATTGTTATGTATTTCTTATGTAAAAAGGTTTAAAAGAGTCTAAGCTGCTTAGATATCTAATGAATTCAAATATTGTACTTATTTAATTTTTTTTTTCATGCTAGCCTGTTACGTCTATTTGCTATATGAAACTCAAAAACTTGTTACGGGCTTTTGAATTTCGTTAGTAAAATCTTTATTATTGGCCATATGACTTAAAAATTTTGCTGGGACATGTAGCTTAGTCAAATGCATCATATTCATTCAAAAACTCGATTTTGAATTTCTTGCGGTTACGGCTTTTTATGTTGGGTGACGGTATGTATAACTGAAAGTTGTAGCCATTGTAATTTTGCATTTAGTGTTGTCACTGTCTTTGTACATAAATGTTAACCGAAATATGAAATTTGAACTTTTCCCTGATTTTAAAACCTGATAAAGACAGCCTGTCAGCGTAGAGCTCTTGTCTTTGGGACACTAATTGAGACTATACACTATTACAACTCGTTCAAATTAAAAATTTATAAATCCGAGGAAAAAATTTTAAGTGAGACGGTATAAAATTTCACCCCACATCCTAGGAAGGAAAATCTCTATTTAGCAGCGAAAATCAAATATTTAACGAAGACTATTGATATTTAATTTACAATTTAAAGAGACTTATAAAAACAATTTTTTCACTTTAAGTAAGGATGTCTCAGAATCCTATACAAATTGAAATTCGTAATCAGCACACGTAAGTCATTTTGCTGTACCAAGTCAGATCGCTGACTTCGTTAAAAATTTATTTTTATATACCTATGAAAAAGGTTTTGTAATATAAAAAGATGAAGTTCAATGAAACTCAGCTTTCACAAAATTCCATTATGGAATCTTAAGTCATCTACAAGCATTTAGAAGCAAGCATTTAGAATTTGAAATATAAAATGTTCGCTCCGCCCTTATATAAGTACATATGGACATATCTAAATATGCATAAAGTGCACTTTTGCGCAAATGCAGGAAGAAGTGCAAGAATTCAAAAGAAAAGAAATAAGAACAGTTATGAAAGCAATGTTTCCATTCCTTGTTAAGAGAGTATACCACGACTTTTTGCACTTGCATGCATTGAAAAAAGTGTAAAAATGCAAAAAATTCTTTGTAAAGTTTTTCGATAAGGGTGAATTTTTCTTTTCTACTTCTTATTTGCTTTATTCTTGTATTCGCATTCTTATGTATCGTGTTAAAAAAATAAAATCAATAACACATAGCATTAAGAAAAAGGTATACATACCAGCTTTTACTTGTCGAAAACTGGACACAATCAAACATCCTCAGCTGATTCAATGTGTATAATCAGTACTTAGATTTTACATGGGGTATATTTGTTTGAAATACATACGTATTTCTTCAGACAAAACTTTTTGAAACCTAATAGCATTTCTGCTCTAATGTTTGTGTTTAAAATTGAAAAATCAATCTTAGAATAATGTCCCTTACCTTTTAGTATTATAAAATAAAATATTTTTATTTTTACTCCCTTTTTTGTTGACACTTTGTCACACTTCATGCTTTTGTTTACTTTTAGTTTTCAAGTTTTCTTCGTCTTATTTAAGGACGATTTTGCGGCATCTGTGCTGTTGTTGCCCTTTTCACTCCGCCACCCTGACTTGGCAACTCAGTGTTTCGTCCTTTAAGGGCAGCAGCACTTACATTTCGAATCTTTTTATTGAGCTTCTTATAAAGTCAGTGCAGAACGTGCCAACACTTAAATGAGTTCAGATTTTTTTTTTTGCGCAGAAGAAAATGAATAAAAAGAAGAATGAGATAATAAAATATTAAGAAAAAAAAGAAAGTTGCGCATTTTTTACTATTAACTCTGTGTTATTTTATTCATCGCAATTGAAGGGAAAATTTAATTTAGAGTCTGATGACACTTGACACGTTTGAAAAAAAGTCAAGAGATTTCTTTTGACGTTTTATTTTGAGCTGTTTAGTATATTGGACAGGAATTTTTTATTTTTACTTGAAGCAGACCGTAAATATTAATCCCAAAATTAAATTTTTGGTAAACCAAAAATCTCTAATGCGTAAGCCACTTCCAAGGCATGTAGTACCTTTCCATTAATTTTCAAAATATAAATCAGTAACAAACAATAAAAACAGTCATAGATTAATGGGCAAAGGGAATATTTTTACCACCACAAAAAACCTATACCATAAAAATCTGTGAAATCTAAAATTGAAAATGTGCACGAATTTCAATGAAATATACAATAATTTTAGAAATAATAACAACTTACTGTTCATGAGTCTCAGATATCACAGATTTATAAAGACTTATCCAGTCGTACCGAAAATCACCCGATTTCAATTTTCCAAACGTCATAGTGAAAAAACTAAAATGGCGACTAGTCACTACCATAGCTCAAAAATGTAGACAGGATATCAATAAAAATTTTGCTGATAAGAAAAAAAACTCACCCTAAAATTCATTCAACAAAAATTTTGAAATAATATGGTGGGAAAAATATTCCCGCTGCCTTAAAAAGGGTTGAAATATTGATATTTCTTTAGAATAGTTTTACCGTCTGGAGCTAAAGAGTTTTTTTTTTTGAACCAAAATACTCGCTCGGGTGAGGTGACCTAGTTGTGGATGTCAAAAACTTTCAATCTGAGTTCGTCCACTCTTACCATTACTGAATTCTCATTTGCGTCTGTGTTTATTGGCGAAGCCATTGAGATAGAAATAGGTTACAGTTTTTATGTATTGTACAGAGCAATACTTAAGTGCAGAACACCACAAAAAAAATTACAAGCGCAAAATACATTAAAATGGGCAACGAGCTGCTTATACTAGTTTTAATGACCGCTACGTCATATCATCAGTAAGCTTTGTTAGCCGACGTTTTAGAATCCGCAAGCATACTATGTTCTATTTCTTGCGTTGATCAGTTAAGAATCACAGCAAAAAATATGAACATGTTCGCCAAAATTCTACATTTAACATGCAATTGATTAAAAAAATCACAATCGTATCGCCAGAAAAGCCAGAAAAAATTAATAAAAACCATAAAGCTCAAATCTTGTCATATTAACTTCGTATGGAATTTTTCACAAATTTTTGAAGGTGTTTCATCTTTGCATTTGTTTTTTTTTTTACCGTTTACATATGTCTTTTTTAATTTTACATTTTGAAGAAGCAGCAATTCCGCTGTAAATATTGGTTTGTAGTTGCTCACTTGTCATGGTCAATTTTTTTTTCTTTGACTGTATTTCAATGTGGATTGCTTTTTCTGTTTCTGCTGGTGTTGTTTTTCCTGGATCTTTATCTGTAAGAATGCTTTAATAGCATTTACCTTAACTTTGATGCTGCCGCTTGCAAAATTTTTTTGCTTTCGCTTCTATTAATCGATCTCTCTTCTGCATTATTGCTTAACCGACTTTTCTCTACTCAAAATATTACCTCAGTTTTACTTTTCTACTGTTATTTTCTGCAACTATTTATTGATTATGAAATCGGGGTTTTTAGTTCTTGCTGTTACAGAAAAGACATTTTGCAATGTTACTTATGTATATTGTTTGCAAATTGTTTTCGACTTTCTTTGCAGACTTTAGACATTATTGTCCTTCAAAACTTGTACGTACTCGTATGCTAATTTTTATACCCTTCTTTCTAAGTTGGGTGCAGTTTTAAAGTCCAGACATTTGACTTCCAATTACTAAACTTTCAGCAAAGTTTTCTTAAGAATTTTCAACTTATTGTTCTTGATGTGTTTGTTTTAATTTCAATTGCATTGTTTTACGGTGTCATTCAGAAAGTTTTTAAGGGAGTTAGTTTCTCTTACCTTTCAAAGTAGTTTTCTTTGTCTTTGTACATTGTTGTAAGATTTACGCAAAAATTTCAACTTTAAAATGATTTATTAAGATCTTGGAAAACTTAAAACATTTTGTCTTTGTTGTCAGCTTAACTCAACTTTTTGTTTCAATTCATTTGATCTCACGTCCTTTATGAACAGTTCTCTGCGTTAATTCTGGCGCTCCCTTTCAATGATCTCCATTTTTAACTCATTCTATTTCATATCCTGCGCACATATACATTAGAGCGGTTCAAAATAAAAACTTTTTGATTTTTTCACGATGTGTCGGCGGATTACAGTAGCCTTATGTGTCTGCACAAAGCTCATTACTTGGATTAAGGTTAATATTGAAAACTGGTTTAACGCCCTCTGTTTTAAGTAAACAACCCATTTTCCAAAATATGGATTTAAGAAATGGTGCAAGTTACAGACGTTATAAAATTTTCAAACAAAGTGAGTATGGTTTTCGGGAAACTATCTATCGGGAAATTCCAATCAGTGATTTGTTTTTCTTCTTCTTCCTTCTTTCTTATAAAAAAAATTGACAATTGACCGGACAAAAGTAAAAAAGTATTGATTTTCCACTTTCCATATTTTGGAAAATGGGTTGCTTACTTAAAACAGAGGGCGCTAATCCAGTTTTCAATATTAACCTTAATCCTAGTAATGGGCTTTGTCCAGACATATAAGGCTACTGTAATCCACTGACACATCGTGAAAAAATCAAAAAGTTTTTATTTTGAACCGCTCTAATATACATACATAAATATGTTTTTGTTTTCTTTTATTTCTCACTTGTTTCTTCCGCTGCTTTCCGTTTCCGCTTCAGCACAAATTATGGTCACTTATCTTAGTCTGCCTCGATTTGTCTTGGCTGCTATTTGGCAGTAGCTCGCATTAAATTGCTACACCATTTTTTCTTCGTTGACAAATGTTGTCGTCTGTATTCCCATATCCTTGTTATTTTTTAAACTTTTTGTAACCAGCTCCCTTACCTATCTTTTCCAAGCTTACACATGGTTAAATCCAATGTTTATTTACTTGGCCATCGCACAAGAACGGATGAAAAGACATGCAGTCAGCCAGAGACAGACATCGACGCAATTTCCTTTCACATGCATAAGTTGCCATTGTGGTTGTTATTCTTGTATTATTTTGTCTTCGCCAGTATTTGAAATAGTTTTTTTAAATGTTTTGGTCATTTATTTCTATAAAGCTTTTTATTTGCTGCTAAATGTGTTTGACATTATCCTTATCCCACTCCGCTCTCTTTATCCATAGCCTTACCTCCCAATCACTTTTAGTCACGCTTGTCTACACATCCTTCTTTTCTTGTATTCATCAGTTTAACACTTATAGTATGCAGTTTTAAAATGTATGAGATATGGGAAACTTACCCAGCAAACATTTTTAATCGAGGAATGGCCAATTGTCGAGACGTGTGTGGTATGTGTGGCAGGGCGTCTCAATGTTTACGCATTCATGTACTTACATACACATGTGTATTTATAAAACTGGCGTTACCTAAAACCGAAATGTGTGCTCCATGATGAGTTTTTAATCGTACCTTTCGGAATATTCGATCACTCGATTTTTGTCATTACAAAGAATCACAGCATTTTAATTTATAATTGATATGCACCTAACACACAAATTAATAGATAATTAAGTTAGAATGTGGCTTTAAAAGCAATCAGGTCAGTTTCGAATTTGGCTGCAATCAATGTTCATTTTTTTTTATGTAGTTAATTAAAATACATTCATTACCACTTAAATACACACAACTATAGAAACATTGGTATTTATCCGTTTTCAACTTTTATATCACAGTCCAAAAGGACGTTGTGATGAATGCAATTTTATTCCAAAACGTCCTATTTTTTCTATTTGTATTTTAAGATCAGAAGCGTCATTCACTCAGGAAAAACATAAACTTAAAGGCTCATGATATAGCGCCTAAAAGTTTATCGAAATAGTTCACCTCCATATAGTTATTTGTTTCAAAATCTCATTACATATCCACAAAAATAAACGTTAGGAGAGCGAGTCGGGAGTTCATTTAAAGACAAAAACAATGAGGATATTTCTCTAAACTGAGAACATTTTCAAGTCTCGAAAAATGTGTATGAAGAAAAGTTTATACAACCCTCGAAAACTTTCGATACAAATTTAATGCGAAAGTAGCCTCGAAAAGTCGGAAAGTGAATCAGTGTTGCTGTTTGTCGCAATAATTTACCGCCAATTTGATAATTCTTTAAAAATTCGCACATAAATTTAACAACAATTTATAAATACTATATATTAAAAGCACGGTTCTAAGAATTTTTTTTTGATTTCCTATTTCTGTTTTTGGTGTGACACATTTTTGTTCATGGCAGTGGCAACACTAATGAAACTGCCAAATTGCCATTTCTCATTCGCTTGAACGTTTGCATAGATTTGGGTGTTGCCTTTAACAAGCTCGAAAACTTTCGAGGCGTTCATGCTTTTCGAGTTATCGCATTTAGAGGAATACCCTTAATGATTTACATATATGAAATAAGTTTGCCTCAGACATCAAATCTGTAGATCATCGGAAAAACTAGAACGTGTTCGACTATAACTTTATTTGGTAAAAATTGTACCACTATAGAGCGCGTTTAAGCGGTTCAACTAACTATCGTCCTTATTTTGTAAGTCGTCGACGACTCTCGACTCGATTTGCTTCAGTGTTGCTTCTTTTCAACTTTGGTATCGTGTAATAAAAACGAGGCAACACAGAAAATAATCGATAAATTGAAGTAATATGTATCACCTTCAATTTTATTAAAGTCAAAATTGTGATTTTTTGTGTAAATTTGTATGTGTATTAATTGCATCTCCTCTCCTCGCACAGTGCGGTCGAAGTTTGGGGTCGCTGATAACGAATCCGATGTCAGAATTATGAAGTTCAAAATGGCGGATAAAATTCGAAAACATAAGTAATTTTCTCCAAAATTTACACTCGGGTGTTTTTGGGGTCGCTGATTACGAATCCGCTGTCAGAATTGCAAAATTCTAAATTGCGGATCCAATATGGCGTCGGGTCATGCGAAAAATTTAACGTTTGTATTTTCACATTGTTTTTTTTTTTTCGAATTTTTATGTATTTTTGTAACTTAATTATCGTATACACAGTGTTCAGGAAGATAAAACAGGTTTGCCAAAAATGACGACACCAGGAACCACCTGGAAACTATTCCTTGGCATCAGTAGTAACCGAAACCTCTTCACTTGAAATCGGATCAGCTCCCCTTTTGGAGAAAATCCAATTTTGTACCTATGAGGCGAAAAATTGCTCAAAACAGAAATTCTTGTGACCCGACGAGCTGATTATATTATATAATCGACCCAAATAGTTCTTTATACTCATACATGCTCGAATTCATAATTTTGGACCAATAAACAAAGGCGACTGAATATATACATTAGAGCGGTTCAAAATAAAAACTTTTTATTTTTTCATGATGTTTCAGCGGATTACAATAGCCTTATATGTCTGGACAAAGCCAGACTTTGTGACAAAATAATACGAGGTGATTTTGCAACTTTAAAGTACAAAATCGGAATTTTTTCATTTTTTTCTGGTCAATTTTCAATTTTCTTATAAGAAAAAAAGAAGAAGAAGAAAAACTAATCACGGATTCGAACTCCTTGATCAATAATAACTGTTTGAAACAAAAAAAAATTTGAATCACCTTAATATTTTTAATTTGTCGATTCCGATTCGAAAAAATCAAGTCTGTTAATTTAGAAAAATGCAGATATCTCGGGTTTGAAAAAAGAAAATGATATGCGGTTTACAGCATTTTCTTAAGCAAATAACAATACATTATAAATAATGTAACACGGGATCAACGGCATAAAAATATGGGGCGGCTTTGCAACTTTAAAGTAAAAAATCGGAATTTTTTAATTTTTTTCCGGTCAATTTTCAATTTTTTTATAAGACAAAAAGAAGAAGAAAAAAAACCAATCATGGATTCAAATTCCCCGATCGATAAATGCCCGAAAACCATAGTCACTTTGTTGGAAAATTTGGGTCGATTATGTAATATAATCAGCTCGTCGGGTCATAAGAAACTCTGTTTTGAGCAATTTTTCGCCGTATAGGTACAAAATTGGATTTTCTCCAAAAGGGGAGCTGATCCGATTTCAAGTGAAGTGGTTTCGGTTACTACTAATGTCGAGGAATAGTTTCCAGGTGGTTTCTGGTGTCGTCATTTTTGGCAAACCTGTTTTATCTTCCTGAGCACTATGTATATATTATTGCATAAAGAAAAAATACATTAAAATTCAAGTAGCAAATAGTAGCAGCTAAAATTTGTTTTATTCGGTAGCTAATACTTTACTAAGTAACCTCCAATTGGTTTAAAGGCAGCATCCGATAGCGTGTTATTACTAATCATTTGAAAATTCAAATTTAAAAAAAAAAACGAAAAAAATACCCTTCCTTTATTTTATTTCTTACAATTTTCTGTTACACTTTTGGTATTCAATTTTTAATGTATTTTACTAACCTTCAGCCGTAGACTCCATTTGGTTTTGTTGGATTTCCTTTACTCGAAGACAGGCTCGGACATTTCATGTTAGATTTTGTTCATAAAAAACGTCAAAAAACGGTTTACTTTTAATATAGACAGGCCCGGATTAAGAAATTTACCGCCCCTAGGCAGTTGCAAAAATTGACGCCTACTCTGCCTGTAAGGTTAATCCAGGCCTGAATACAGACATTCGACCGGGTCGATTTGTATGAAGCAAAATGAAGTCAGCCAGACACCGACTCAAAAGTTAGAAGGAAGCTTAAAAACGATATCTGCGTTTTCGTTCCGAGAAAAGCCAATGGATCACTTTTGATTCTCCTGAAGGTAATTTTTGGCTAAAAAAAACGTGTTTTTTGCTCATAACTTTTATTTTTTCAAAGAATTGATACCTGAATTTGCTTGAAAAATAAAAATTGCATTATTTGCAAAAAATTTTACGTTAAAAAATTAAAATATTTTTTTTCTTTTATAAATAATATTCATTCCCAAAATTCGATTTTTTCACAGTTTTTATACAGGGTGCTCCATCTTTTATGTCGGTATGTAAACATTGAATAACTTTGAGAAAAAACAACCGATTTCTATAAGTGATGTATTTTTATTCAGTTTGGTTCTTTACAATTTTTTTTGGACTAGTTTTTAAAAACAATATCAATTAAGTGGCCACCTTTATTAGCAATTCCAAAATGACTCCTTTTTTCTGCGTTTGCCATTACCTTTCCGAGCATCTCGGGTGTTATAGCGTCGACTTCAGCACGAATGTTTGCCTTGAGCTCGTCAATAGTTTGAGGCTGGTTGGCGTAAACCTTGCTTTTCAGATAACCCCACAAAAAGAAGTCCGGGGGGGTTAAATCAGGTGATCTCTGAAATCGTGCCTTTTTGCCGCGATATTTTTTCCGATATGCACGTTGAGTTAACACAATGGAACGACTGTTTTCGATGTAAAGTGTCACTATTTCAGCGCGTTGTTTCGGTGTGAAGCGATCCATGGCAAAAATTGTACTGAATTGAAGTTTCCAAAACATATCTGATGCAATCAATCGGTTGGTAAATGTGAAAGTTATTCAGCGTTTACATACCGACATAAAAGATGGAGCACACTGTATATACATAATAGAAAAATAATTTAAAACTTTTTAACGTCAATTTTTTTGCAAGAACGCAATCTTTATTTTTCGACAAAATTCGGGTATCCATTCTGTGAAGGAATAAAAGTTACGAGCAAAAAACACGTTTTTTTTTAACCAAAAAGGACCTTCAGGAGAATCAAAAGTGCTCCATTGGTTTTTCTCGGAACGAAAAAAAAATGACGCAGATATCGTCGAAATTTAGATTCGACCCGGTCTAATAGGCATTTAATTATGATTAAATACATACATACATATGTAAGTACATGTGTTTATGTTATTATTCGATATTCAAATATCATTACGTAAGTAGCTAATTCTACATTGATTTCGATATCGCGATGTATATTTAGCGAGGCTAAGCCGTTCAGCCGATCTTCGGACATAGTTTATCTGAGGTACGTCTTTAGAAACTGAAAAGGAGCGTTCATTTGTTGCTGTTGTCACAGGCAAAGTTGCCATAACACGAAGCATTTTTGATGTTTTGCCTGGCAATGCGTTGACGCCAAACTTGAACTTCATTAATCCACATGTCACGTGAACCATCATGCAAAATAGAAATACGTGGCGCGAATAGATTTGTGCATGAATTTTTATTGAATCTGATTTTATTGATGCCGGAGCTATGCTTAAACGTGCATTGAAAAAACTCTCGTGTTACTTAGCCTTAGCGACGCACAGTGGTCCCAAATCGTGTTTTTTGGTTCAAAAATAGCTAGAAAGCGCAAATCTTGTCGAAGATGAAAAACTCGGGCTCCGACGATTTTTTGGTATTTTAGTTCTTTCATTTAAAAAAAATATTTGTTGTGTCTTTTTGATTTTTCATTCAAATGTCGATAAAAACTTATGAGCGAAAACTCCCAATGGGGGGGGGGGTTATAACCCCCAAAAGCCCCCCTTGCGCACAGGCCTGCTCGAAGCACTTTCACTTACTTATAACTTTTCCTTTTGTATCTATAATGACGTTGTGTTTGGGCGAAGGCACATTCCAACTGACAGTATAGAGGGGACTTAGAGCACAGAAAAATTAACAGTAAACATTTTCTTTGCTCCTGCCCTGCACTTGCTTGAAAACGCCACAAAACTCTTGGTTCGTTTTTGTTTGATGACCTGGATGACCTTACACATATTAGCATAGGTCAGCTATTTAGTTTTATTACGAAATCTGGATGGTTCAATGAGAGGGCATAGTTAAGTACCCTGTGGTATCACAATGGACCAAATTTGGTCTAAGTGAGTCGGTTTTGTAACTGACTGCCACTCCTACCTAACCTAGGGTACAGGACGTTGCTGTGAACGGTTTTCACTTCTTCGAGGATCCCTTTAGCCAACCCAATGATAAGAAATTCCTATCTAGAACCTTTTTTTTTGAATTTTGGGCGCAAAATGCGACTTTGGCTGCACTGTATCTCGTCACTATTCGTTGTATACACTTACAGTCTGTCAAGTAATTGTTTGCAAAATAAATTATGAAATCCAAATTTCACTTTTTTGTTGAATAAAAATAAGAAATGTTAATATTTTTTGAAAAATTTTTTTTTGTGCTCAATTCTCTTACTCATTCCTCCTTATAAGACAACAAAAATATAATTTGATATAATCAAAAACAAAAGTTTATGGAACAAAAATAAAAAAATTAGCCTTATGGAGTATCTTGTTTATTGTTTGTTTAGAGAAAACCAAAAATTGGGCTACTTTTCTATTGGAATTGTGCTTTTGGAACAAATCCCAGATAATCGTACGTTCACTTGATGTGGAGCTCCTATTTTTGTCCATTCTAATGCACTTTCTGTAGATTTACTTTTTACAAGCCTAACATAAATATTTTATGTTCAATAAGAATGAATTAATTTGAAAACTGACAAGTTTTCAAAATAAACACTTGATTGGCTTAATTCTGTGAACACATAAATAGTAGTTCCGATGACAAGAAGTTGCACAGCGTAAATCGCAAAAGGTTATTTGTATTTATCTGATGCGTATTACACGCAGGGATAACGGTACTTTAACGTCATATAAAAAAAAAAACATTTTGAAATAACAGAAAATTTGATCTCTTTCAAAATTTACCAGATCACACATGTGGCTTAATTATATGAACACCAGTGTACTTACATATGTACCTTATTTATTGTTGCAAAATATCACTTTTTTCTATTGCTTATAATGTTCGGGGGAATAAGAAGAAGAACGTTTCTCAACAGACTTATCAGCGTACCTGGTTTGGTTAGTCCTATAATTAAAACTCCTTTCGAATCTCCCTTGAAGCGTATTTTTAAGTGCCGGGCAAACTTTTTAATTGGAAAACTTGTTCCCGCGACGCACGCATACTTCTGAGCTTACTTTTGCTTTTGGCTGACAAGCGCTTTCTTCTACCACTCCCATGCTGACTTGGTGTTGTCAATTGTTGCTGTCGTCTGCTGTTGTCTCTCAGTTTTGGTCGCGGTAGAAATCATGGTTTTGTGCTTCACATCTGAAGCTATGGAATTTTATTCCTTTATATTTGGCTTTTTACTTTATTTTATGATTTGATTACTTTTGTAAATTATACTAAGCAAACAGTAATATAAAAAGTTGAGGGGAGAATGCAATTTATTGAAGTAAATTAAAATGTGGTAATTGTTTAAATAATAGTGATGCTAAATCTTTTTTTATCAATTTAGTGGAACTTTAATTTCTTCCAAAAATTTGCTGGCATCGAAATCAGCACGATTTTCATTTATCTTGATTTGGATCCAAAATGAATACATAATCAGCCCTCTTTCCATACAAATGTAACGTCAAATCAAACTCTCTCGCATGTCGACTTCTCAATCTACTTGTTTTTGCTCGAAATACCGTTCAATTTTAAATGAATGGTCAGGACTGTTCAATTCTCCCACATACAAATAAGCAAATCGTCGCTTAGCAAAAATTGCCGCTCAATTCGAATATTGGAGGTTTTGCCTTTTGAATGTCATTCGATAAAACTATCTAGTGTGCGTTGAAACAACTGTCGGATTTAATGACAGCGCAAGAGTCAATTTGCCTCAATAAAATAATCAACTTACTTACTTACTTAGATGGCCATAACAACCCGTTGTCAGGTTACGGCCGACCTCATTAGCTCTCGCCAGGCGCCTCTGTTTTGCGCGCGCCTTCTCCAATCGTTAATGCCAAGCGCGGTTAGGGCTTCCTCAGCTTGGTCTATCCACCGGAGGCATGGTCTCCCTCTTCGTCGTTGACCGGGGACCTTCCCTTCGAATACCTTTTTCGCTGGAGCTTCTTTATCCATACGATGGACATGACCCAGCCAGCGTAGTCGCTGTATTGTTATACGCTTAACTATGTCAATGTCGGCGTAGAGCTCATACAGCTCGTGGTTCATTCGAATGCGATAGTCGTCGCCAACTCGAACAGGACCAAAGATTTTGCGGAGAACTTTCCTCTCGAACACCCCAAGAGCGGCTGCGTCTGTTGTCGAAACCACCCATGCCTCAGCGCCATAAAGAAGCACAGGTAGAATGAGCGTCTTGTAGAGTGTTAGCTTTGTCGATCGAGAGAGAGCTCTGCAACGTAATTGCTTACTGAGACCGTAGTAGCACCTATTAGCAATTGTTATTCTCCGCTTAATCTCCAGACTGACATCATTGTTGCTGGTTACGGCAATGCCAATGTAAATGAATTCCTTGACAACTTCTAATTTACAGTTGCCCGCTGTAACATGAGAGTCTAGATCCCGTGCTCTCTTGTTGTTGTTAGTAGACATCATGTATTTCGTCTTGCCCTCGTTTACCGTCAAACCCACTTTGGCTGATTCCTTTTCAATAGCAGTGAAAGCAGCAGTAACATCTCTCTTACTCCGACCGATGATATCAATATCATCAGCGTACGCAAGGAGCTGAACACCTTTGAAGAAAATGGTGCCATTATGATGCACACTGGCTTTTCGTACGATCCCCTCCATAATGAAATTGAAGAGATCGCACGAGAGCGGGTCGCCTTGTCTGAAACCTCGCTCGGTATTAAAAGTTCCGGAGAGGTCATTCCCTACCTTGACGGAGCTACACGTATTGCTCAACGTCATCCTGCAGAGCCTTATCAACTTTGCAGGTATACCGAACTCAGACATTGTTGCGTATAGGCAAACCCGCACTGGGCTATCGAACGCAGCTTTATAATCGACGAAGAGATGGTGAGTGTCGATTTGATATTCATGGGTTTTCTCCAGGATTTGGCGTAGTGTAAAAATCTGGTCTATGATGGACTTACCAGGTCTAAAGCCACACTGATAGGATCCGATCAGCGTTTCTGTATACGGCTTCAATCTTTCACACAATACGCTCGAGAGGATCTTATATGCGATGGAAATAAGACTGATACCCCTGTAGTTGGCGCAGATTGTCGGGTTTCCTTCCTTTATTACAGGACAAAGCACGCTGAGATTCCAATCGTCGGGCATGCTTTCGCTAGCCATATTTTGCTGATGGTTGATGCATGCACCTTATCAATTCATCGCCACCAGCTTTAAACAACTCAGCTGGCAGGCCGTCAGCACTCGTTGCTTTGTTGTTTTTGAGTCGCTGGATAGCAACTCGAACCTCTTCATGGCTAGGTGATGGTACTTCCACTGCGTTATCATCGATTGGTGGTATCGTACTGCATTCTTTCTGGACGGAATTGGTGGAATCATCGCCCGTAAGCAAGTTGGAGAAATGCTGCCTCCATAACCTCAGTACACTCTGTGTATCTGTAACCAGATTTCCATTTTCGTCTCTACAAGTGGATGCTCCGGGCTTGAAACCTTGAATTAGACGCTTAACTTGTTGATAGAATTTTCGTGCATCCTTCTTGCCCTGGTACACCTCAAGTTCCCCACGCTCACGCTTTTCCTGCTCCCTTTTTTTACGTCTAAAAATGCGCCTCTCTTCCTTCCTCTTTTCGCGGTAGTTTTCTCGCACGGCTCGCGTTGCGGCTGACTGCAGCGTCTTCTTGTACGCAGCGTTTTTTTCAGCAGTCGCATCGCGACACTCCTGGTCATACTATTGGTTTCGAGGTTGTGGGCGTCGAAAACCAATGACTTCCTCGGCAGCAGCGCGCATGGAGTGGGAGATGTGTGTCCAAAGTCCACCGGTGTCGTCGGTTCCAGAGGTTGGTTGGTTGAACTTAACCGAGAGTTGAGTTGAGTTGATAAAATAATCAACTCTCCTGTAAAATTAGTAAAACTGAATTGAGCTAAGCGCGGAAATATAAAATCGAATCTCAAAGTTATGTGTATTGTATATTTAATATTTGTTCAATTAACAGATTATTTTAACATTAATGAAAATAAGCTGATTTCAATGACAGTCTGAATCCGCTTATAACTCATATTGCCTTGTCTGCTAGATGCACTCAAATATCTGCATTCAGGAACTAAAGTAAGAATACACCCGTCAAACTTCACTTTTAAATAAAACAGTTTAATCTATACTATTTATATATATAATTCCTTATTTGGAAATGGTTTGTAACGCTTTGTCGCAAAATATACTGAACCGATTTTAATAATTTCTTTTTTAAATCTTTTAAAAATTCTCTGCAACCTTTTACTAACGATATTTCGATAATTAAAAATTCAAATCGGTGGCACAGCTCATGCCATGCTCTTGATTTTTATGTTTATTCTGGCTCAATAATTCATAGTTTCATGTTGAACATTCAAATTTCCAATGTCCCGATTCTAACTTTTTCAATGTTTATTACACCTCTGACAATCTTACGATTTTGACATTCACTTAATTCAATGAATAACTCTGCTTATAATAACATTAGGTATGCATTTAACGGCACGACACTATTTTGAGCCAGATGAACGAAATGTTATTGAGTAATTACAACTTACAGTTTTGACATTCAAATGTAACATCTGCACGTGGCGGCACGTCCAGCTCAAAATAGGTGCGAATTTACAATATTTCTATAAAAAAATTTAATGCACATGCGCTTGTTAATGTTTGAAAAATTTGTGCGCGGTCCAATATTCAGAAAAAATCATTACTATTTGAATTAAGGCTTGCGCACGATGAAATTAGTGCACGAATTAGCTCAAATAACTTTTTAACTATTTAAAACAAGAAATATACGTTTTTTTAACAGAAATCTTATTCATGTTTACTTTTATTGCAAATATATTAAACATTATTGGTTCTTTATGAATAAATTGAGTTTTTCTGAAACAACTCCCATTAAACTTTTAATCGTATCTTCAGAGATTTTTTTACTGGATACTAACCATTTTCTTGAAAGATGTTTGGTGTTTTCAGCAACCTGTTTTGTATTCTTTATAATCCTTTTTACCAGAGCTCAATATCTTTCGATGGGTCTGAGCTCCGGGCAGTTAGGAGGATTTGCATATTTAGGTACAAATTCTACTTTGTTCTTTTCATACCATTCAACTGCAGATTTGCTGTAATGGCATGAAGCCAATTCTTTCCAAAAAAAGTTGAGACCCCATGCTGTCTAATAAATGGTAAAAGACGTTTTTTCATGCACTCCAGGATGCATATTTCGGTGTTAATAGTCCTAGTTGAAACAAATGAACTGCTTCGCCTACCGCAGCTGCAGATTGCCTGCCATACCAAAAACTTCTTTAGAAACTTCGTCTTTTTTTGGCTCTTAAACTCTTCTTGAACATATCCTCCATGATCTGCAACATAAAAATCGACACCTGGAAGCTGCGAAATGTCACCAAGTACGTAAGTCTCGTCGTCCTTAATGCAACAGTCAAATTTTTTAATGTATTCGGGGTAAAGTATTTTGGCTCGCTTTTTTCCCTTGACGTTCTTTTCGGAATTTCTGTCCGGAACTTTCTGGACTTTAAATGACTTAAGCCCTTCCTCCTTTTTAACTTTTCTGACAAAAGCCTCAGAGCATTGGACTTTCTCAGATACTTTTCTTCGCGATATATTGGGATTTTTCTTAAAAGAAGCTATCACCTTCTTGGCAGCATTAGGATTATTAAAACCTTTATTTTTTCTACTTCCTTGATTTCTACTCACGGTCAGACGTTCCTTATAGGTTTTAATCACACGCGAAACGGTATTCCGCGAAATCTTAGCTTAGAAATTTTTTCACGCACTTTTATTTCGCTGCTCGTGGTGAAGCCATAAATTAACGAAAGAGTAAAAAAAGTAGCATGCACATTTGTACATATTTACCAAAGCCAATTTGATTAAAATTTTTTTGAATTTTTTGAATCTGAACAATTAACAAGTAAAAATGTGTGCACTAGTTTCATCGTGCGCAAGCCTTACATGTACATCATGCACCTTACGCATTTGACATTAAAACTTGACGACAACTTTCTGATTTTCTTATGGCAAATATTGAACACTTACGTATGTATGTATATAGAACAATCTTGTTCGGGGTAAATTAAAGTACAGTTATTGATTTTTTTTGCCTTTCACAAGAGGATGGTGGAGGACTAATGAAATTTTTAACTACGATCTTATTAATTCCACTTAAATGTAGGGTTGCTTTAAGTTCGATTGACCCAATGAAAGTACAGTATCAGTTCAAACATTAACGATATAAAAAAGTGATATAATCATTACAAATTTTTGCAAAAAGGTGCAAAATATCTTTTATGAGCTTAACTAAAACTATTCAAAATTACAAAAACACAAAATTTGAATTGGGAAAAAAAAAAATTATAAAGCGATTTGTAAAAAAATCAAGACTACACTGCTATAAGTTATTAATGAATATCACTGCTCAAAAATGAAATATCTTATTTGCTGGGGGGAGGGGGAACAACAGTAGTAGAGGGCTGAGATTCAGTGTATTAGAACACTGCAGCGATATGGTATATGTATGTAAGTGAAATGTGCATACATAGCTACGATTCGTTAGTATGTTATTAACTTTACTTTGATGATAAAATATTGGGGGTGCACGTAATTTATTTGCAAATGCGAAAAATTTAAATGGCGATAGAAATGGCCAAACCATTTATTGAAGTGAAAAAAAAGTAAACAGGTGGAAATTCTGGCGTCACCCGAGTGAGTGTCACTCGGTGCGGAAAATTCGATGCCAAAAGTGGGAACAATTTTTGTTACAATTTTTAAAAATTTCAAAATCAGATTTGTTTCCGACGTTTTCAATAGGTGAGCAAAACATGTTCTGATTGCATTAACAAAAAACCCTAGAAAAATTAGAAGTTCACTATAAAATTAGAAAGTTCTAACTTTTGCATTAGGTAAAATCCTAGCAAAATTTATTGATATATAATTTTGAGTGCCACACCTTCCTCTTCATGCTTATCCTTATTAAGTAACAATTCTGGCACATATTCCGATAAACCCTAGCAAAGTAAAACCTGTACACATCAGACGACATCCAGTGCAGACCTTTAGCCACGCCACTGGGTAGAAATAATTCCCACGTTACAGTCCTATTGAAATTTTCATAAAGTCAATCTACGGAAGGGAAAGTATGATTAAGGTTGCTTAATGGTATTTTATCTTAACTCCTTGCACTATTTTACTTTCACTAATTCTTTGGTTGGTGAAGTCACAGTGCGTTTAACGTTAATACGATTTATTTGTCAATTTAATTTTTTAGGGCAAATAGGGGTGCTAGTGAAAACAATAAGTGTGTAATCAAAAGTTGGGAGACTCACCTAGTTTCGTCGATATAGATATGGAAGGTGGATTTAATAACCTATAATAAAAGCTTAAAATCGGTGCTACAGTTTTCGAGACATGACAAGTTTTTTTAAATTTCCGACCAACTATATTTTTAAAACATTTTTTTTTTTAATTGAATTCTAATCGAATTCACAGTCAATTGCAGTAACCGATATTCATGTGAAATTTCACAAATCGGTTTATGCTTTATAAACAAACATGACAAAGATAACAAATGGAACAACTTAACCTGGTAGATACACATATTCATATGTATATACACAACCTCATCAGACTAGTTTTTGGTTAATTTGTAATGCGATTCGAACTCCGACCATTCCATGAGTTATATGTGTACAGCCGCTCTTAATACTGAGCCATGGAGGTTCTGCTGAACGACATGTACAAATTGAACATTTATGTGCATTTTTAGCGCCATCTGTTATATTTATTGTCATTTCTTGTTTGCTGCATAGCTTTTTTTTGCAAAAAGTGTTTTATTAAGATATATTTTTAGTAATATATTAAGTTAGCACTTATTATTCTTTTACAAATGATGTTCTATTTAATGATGGATTTTTTTTGTAAACCTAATTTTTTCTGGAAAACAAATTAACGAGCTCTAAACAGTTTGGAATTGGTCTACAATAACAACAACCAAACACCAACAGCACAAAACAACAACAAAAACAACATATTCATCTGCGGTGATATTTTTCACAAGAAAACTTAAAATTTTAACAAAAATGTGGCCGAGTATTTTCGAAACGAGACAGGTTTCAATCGAATCAAATGTGTTTTCCAAACCATTCTATAAATAAATATTGTAAATACAGACATACATACATTCTGAGTAAAACTATCCAGAATTGTTAAATAAAACGAAACAAAATTACCGCTTGCAATACAACTGCGTCAACGCTTGATCCAGTCTTCCATACATTTATCGTATGCTACTTAAGTAATGGCCTTCAACTCCTTCATCATCATCATACTAAGCTTTCCTAATACTCGTTCTGGATGTGAAAAATTCTTTGGTTGAAAAAATTATTCCCACCAAATTTCATGATTCTACAACAGCTCGTTCTGTTTTTTGTCGTCTTTATATACATACATATGTACAAATAAATTCGTTTCACAATGTGACGTGAAAAACATGAAATTTAGATAAAAAATAAATATAACTATACCTGTGTAAATAAATACCAACAGTCTTCCCTCTCCTTCGTAAAAAATAAATATTTTCTTATGTTTTGCCACTTTTAAAAGTTTTAATTAAATTCGAACCATAAAAAGTTGGGAAAGTTGTCCTGCATCGGCTGTCAACTACCATCATCGTGCGTTCATCCACCCTAAAACCGAAATAATCAACTTAACGTCGGTTGCGATTTTTAATTTTGCGCACAAAAATCAGAAAATAGATTAACTACAAAACTTCGTCCTTGACTGTTGCATTCCACCATGCAACCACCATTCTGTTGTAAAAAAAAAAAAAATTAAATTAAATTAGCTAAAAACAGACAACCACATAAAAATTTAATTTAATTTTTACGTTAAAAAGAAGCTGTTTTATAGCTGCCACTCTCATATTCAAATATTAGAGCGCTTCTTCCGATTGATGTCTGTCAGCGGTGTCTGTCTGTTGTCTGTTTGACTGATGCTTTTTCGATTTTTTTTGTTTTTTTTTCTTTCGCCAATCGCCAATCTTTTTGCCTTATAAGTTTCTAGCCGGCGAGTTCCGTGCAGGATATGCAGGTGTGATTTCGTCTACCCAAAACACAAAAAAAAAACATTCGATGTGGTTGTACAAATTAAATAAATTTTAATTCACTGTTCTCGTTTATTGTAAGTATCTTTTTCTCAGTGGCAAGGGTGCAAAAATCTTTCGTCCCCTCACTATTTCATTTATTTTGTGTCGGACTTATGAAGCAGTAAGAGATTACCAACAATTTTTGAGCTGATATGCGATATTTCCTTCAAAAGATTTCAAGTTTTGGCTACGAGTATATTTGGGCATAACACACGCACTCACAGATACCAAAAACGGCATCCTTTTTATGACGATTTGAGCTAAAAGTTGCGACCGCATGTTTGAGGATACTGTATTTAGTTCTGTCCATTTTGTATATTGCCCCTTGTTTCCTCTCTTTTCACAACCCCTTTTTTACCTTTTTTTGTTGCACCCATTAATAGAAATCGTCAGAAAGTTTGTTAGCTTGTTCGTTTATTTCACTTAGCAGCTGGTGTCTGCAAAAGTTTTTCCTTCATGCTTGTGTTTGCATTCCACGGTTATTTACTTTTTCTGGTTTTGATTACGAATCAAGTGGTCTTTGAAATTCAGTTTTGAGTGGGTTTTGTTGCTTGCATAGAAATTCTGCCAAGGTGACTATGCCAGTAAAGGTGTGAGGAGTCATATGTTTCTGTGTATACATGTTACAGTAGAAAACAGTTTCAGATTGACGTTAAGTGGCTTTTGAACACAGAATGTCAAAAAAGTTGAATTTTACAGGCGCAACATAAAAAGCCAAAACTTTTAGTCAATCAACCCCATAAATCGGACTTAGTATGCGTGCGTATAGCGAATTTACTGTCAGTTTATTCTCTTTCTTCACTACGATGATAGATATTTGATGAAAAGACGCGCAAATCGCTGTTTTGAATTGTATTCTAAGGGGCCCTCCATTAATTAGGTGAGGTCAGATTTGGCGAGCTCTGGCGGGACCCCCCTCCCTTCCATGAAACCATAATAATGTATACTCTCTGCATTAAAAAGCTGACGTGAGGTTTTCACTGACCCCCCTCCCCTCTCCCCCTTGGTGAAATTTGTTCGGACCTCCTCCCTCCCTATTTTGACTCACGTAATTAATGGATGGCCCCTAAGGCTATTAAGCTAAATTTTTTGTGAGAGGTTAGAAAACATTTGCCATCTCCATGAAATTTTACTTTCTAATATTTCTTATATGGTACCACCTACCTTTCAGGTTTACCGAAACCGAAAAGAAAAGTGTCATGACTTCTACTGTTTTTATGATACTCCTATATTTGTAAAAAATTATGACGATTAAGGTATGACGGACGTAGTGCTTGCGGTGAAAAAATTGACATCAATTGGTGATCAATTCAGTTACCTTAAAATGAAAACTCAGTTGGAGGAAAAAATAAACATAATGAAAGGAAAAAAAAAGAGTCCAATCTTCAGAGTTAAATTTTCAAATAACAGCCAATATTTTGATATGAAAATCAGCATCAGTCATTGTAGTGCCAGATATTGATTTTTAAATGTTAGTACCGACAGCACAGATTTAAAATCGAATAAAACACTGAAAACGGGTTCTTAAAGTAGAGCAAAGAGTGCAGAAAAAGCAACTACAGCAAGATCGGCATTAGCCATAACAGCCAATGCAATAAAATGACTAAAGAAATTAGATCAACAGCAGCAAAAGTTATTTTAAATGGTGTTTGACAGAGGTTTTACTCATGCAGACACAAAAAAAAAACGGTCTTTATTAAGAGTGGGGTATAAACAGAAATTTCTCAAATTCAATGTGAAAAGTGTCCAACATAAGTAGATAGACTTTGTTCTGGGCGTTCCTACTCTATCATGAAGCCTCATTCCTTACCCATTACGTTCTTAGAAAATAATGAGTTGTCAGCGATTTATCGAACATAAACCAATAAGAGACTGCCGCTGGCGTTTCTATTCGTTGGCACAAGATTATCTGTGATTCTTGAAAGGTGACATTTACTATTAGTGCAGTTATAGATGGGTGATAAGTCGATTTGAATTGGTTGGATTTGCAAAAAAAGTTTGATATACCTTTACCGTGAAAACGATTAAAGACAACCCCGAGGCGTGCTACTTGTAGTTAGAAATTCATTATAAGCAAAAGAAATGTAAATAATTTTAATTCAGGCGTGATTTAGAATGATAAAAATCAATGGCTGTTTGCAATCTATTTTAAAATGGGGCTCTCACACAAAAGATATCAAATAATGTTTACGAGTCTCATCATTTTAATTTAAATCGCAGAGTCCTGGTTTCCAATATAGATGCAAAATCTGTATTTCATGATATTCTCTCCTTAATACCTCTCTAATAAAATTAATGGCAAATTTAGACCAAATTCCACTAGATGATCTATAAAATGTTTAACTGGAATGAATTTCATTAGTATAATAGATTTTTTAATGCTGAACTAGTATCGACTTCACACCTGCTCCGGCATGTCAGTTCTTTCGAGTTATTCCAATGTAAGAATTACAGTGTTTCAAGCGATGTTTTCAACATTGCTTTTGAAAGCAAACTTTGCTATAAATTAATGTAGACATTCAGCAAATGTAAAGCGCAGGTATAAAGCTTTTTACTAAAAAAGGGCTTATTTTTCAAATTATTTAGTGAAAAATAAGAAAATATATTATATAAAGCTTTTTATTTGTACTAAAAAAATGCACTTATGATCACCTTTTTCCTGAGTGCGTATGATATTAAAAACTTTTCGAGCAAAAGTTGTTTAATTTGAACATTATTTTTGCTGACAAGAAATTCACTTTCAGTTATGGCTGGTCCACATAAAACCTCATAGCGCACCAGTTTTACCAAGTTGGTCGTAAGAGGATGTCACGTACTCGCACACACACAAAAACTTGTTCCAACTACTTCTTCCGTACGGCACGATTTTTCAATCTCATTGAAGCATAGAATATACGTCACACTGGCATTATCAAGTAGGGCGCATATCCTCCAACACCGAAATTTCGCACTAAAATGACTAAAATAATTTAAATCTACATTTTTGCTGATGTAGCGCGTTTCATGCATTTCAGGTCTTTTAACATATTTTTGTGGGTCGGTGTTTGTGTGAATGATATGCATGTGTGTGTTGAGGGGTTTGTGGTTGACCCTGCAGCGCAAGCCTTTTAAAATTTTTCCAAGCTGTAAAATGTCACCTACTCAGGCTAGCAGATAATAGCAACCCAGTAACAGAGACTGTCAGGATTCACTGGCCGTGAATGAAAAATGAAAAAAAGAGTGCGACATGCTTTGAGAATCAGCGAGGAATTGATGTGTTGGACAAAGAGTTGAGCGAAACTACAAAATTTAGTTTTTGGTAATGAATTTCTGTTTGACATTGAAATTGACATCAGCTGTCATTTTGCAGGCGTTGACTCTCTGTCTGGCTGCTCATCACCAAATGCAATTAAAGAATGTTAATGAAACAGAGCGATGAGCCACAGTAGTGCAGGCGAGAGTTTCAAGTGCAATTGTGTGTATTTATGTGTCTGTTTTTCGGTCAGTTTTGAATGTGGAGTCCTGAAAACAACAGCCAAGTGAAAAATTGATATTGTACACAGTTATAACAACAACAATAACAATAAAAACAACGTTTGATCAAATTTTCGCATCGGTGAGTATGAAATTAAATTGAATTTCATGTCTACTGTCGACAGCGTCGGTTGGCCGTATTTACAAATATGCAATTGCCTGTGCTTTTATGCAGGTTTCAGTGTGACCTTATCTGCGGAACACAATCAGCAACGACAAGTACAAAATGACAAAAATTGTCGCGAAAAATATTCAGAATTTCATATCGTTGTTGTAATTAACTTTATTGAGTATCTGTGGCTCATCGGTGCAAAAGGATAAAACGGATGAAAATGAGAATTCCCTGCGTCTAAAATGATAATGTGTAGGAAAATTGAGGGGATAAGCTTTGGTTCAGCTCGAATTACGTTCGTGTTGCCATCAACACTTGCACACAGGATAGTCGTTTAATAGCTGCACCACAGTAAAATTAAAAGCGGATAACCAGCGAATAATTGCTTGCAATTCAAATTGTATATTGCCATGCATCTGCGTTAGGGTGTTCGTTATTTCCCAATATAAAGGTTTTTGAGAGGGTTAGAATGATTTCGAATGAACAACTTAATGGCTGGGAGACAGCGTCACAAAAAATGTATCAAGTGCGTATTTGTATATCGGCTGCTCACAATACGTTACGACCGGAATGACAAAGTGTAGGGCCCTGGATTCTGCTTGGTTTAAAAAACAGAAATATAAATTTCAAATTTGTATTTTAAGTTCACATGTGAGGCATTATTTCGAAAATGTTCATCTCAAAAAAATCGATTCAGCTGAAATCTTTCTAAACTGTTAGTGGTAGCTTAAATATAAAAAATAATTTGTTGACACTTAATATTGGTTTTGATAGTCTAAACAGAAATCTTAATATGTCTTCTATATTATGTGAAAGAATAAAATTTGCACCTTTTTTTTATTCAAGAGATTATGCTTCGAACAAAAACATTCAAACCGCCGCGCAGACTGAAACGCATTATTTCTGTTTCCTTAAAACAGTCAAGCTCTCTATCTATCTATCTATCTATATATGGGTCATTCCATCTATAATTTGCCTATTTTTACCCTGAGTTTTTTTAAATTGGCTGACAATTTGTTGAGTGATTGGGCCATTATGTAGAAGATATAAAAAAATGCGATCAAATTTTGTCGACCAATAGTTTTGATAAAAAAAATAATAAACAAACAAACAATTCAAATTCTATTTCATATTATTTTTAGGTAGCTGTGTACTAGTAGATGACAAAAAAACTACAAGTCTGGATAAATTAACGCCTAAGCGCTGTATATGCTAAATGCTGAAAGATAAAAAAATGACCTTCCAAGAAAACATCAATTTCTCAAATAGTCTAAAATCGATTTCAGTTTTTTTAGGCTGAAAATGTTCAGAACATATAACAGTACCATCGATGAAAATTTTATCCATGCTTTTTCACCCTATTTGATGTAACAAGCATTTTAGTAAAGATTTATGAAACTTAAAAATAAAATTTGGATATTCCATTGATACTTTTGTTAATTTTTTGATAATTTTTGAATTTGTTTTTTGCAATTTTTATATTTTCAAAGCTTGAAAACCTTTTCAATTCTTCACTTTTTTTAAATTTTTTTAAGTTTTCTATTTTATCCATATTTCAAAAATTTTCTGCTGAAATGGTCTTTGAAGACTTAACCGTGTCCATTTTCTATATGAAGATCAACTCTTGGTGCGGTTTTTGGTGGTCTACCACGAGATTTTTTTACTGTTTATTTTTAAATACTTTTCTCACAAAATTGTGAGATCTATTCAGCAACCTGCCAATGCATTGAAGAGATTTTCTTCTTTTTTTTCAAGTTTAAAGTCAGTCTCGATTCCTCAGCAGAGCAATAAGACTTACGACCCATCTTAACTAAAATATTTGCTGTCAATTCACTGCATTTTAAGGTTTAATTAAAGAAAACTTAACGTTCTTCTAAGGAAAGCTAAAAAAAAATTTAAAAAATAAAATTTCAAACGAAAATTTGAATCAACGTGCAGGTGTACGTATTATTTTGAGAAGACAAAATTTTCAAACTATGCACTTCACGTTAACACTATGGTTTTTCCTCTAAATTGCCAAAATATTTTTATAATAAGACTTAAACTGAAAACTCAAAGGTGTATCTATTATTTTGAGCAGGTGTGTATGTCTTGGATTTTTAGAAGTTTGTTTTTTGTTTTTCTCATGCTCAGCTAAAAAAAAAATTTGCGAAAGTTTTTTACCTCCAAAAAACAGATATTCTTCAAGCTACAATTGCACTTGTGTTAACACGCATATACACTTTTAAAAACTATTGAATGTAATAGTTAGGATGTTTTCCTTGATGCTTTATATCTCATGTTTTTACCTTTTTTTTGTTTTCTCTGTTTTTACCTGTTTGTTATTTGTGTTAGTACAAATAAACGTTGAAATTGAAAGAATTGTTTGGTAGCACTTTTTACAAAATCAAAAACGAAACAATTCAAGCTGTGTTTGTGTGTTTACACTATCTTATATTATATTTTTTTGCCAGTTCAGATTTGCGAATTTCTAAGATATTTCCAACACAATTGATATTCCACAAATTTTGAACTCGCATTTGCCAACAAATATGAATTTAATATATTTTGACGCGTAGAACTTTGAGTTTACTTGCCAAGTAAGAATTGTATTCAGTTTTGCAGTATTGCAATTTCTACTTTTCAATAATTAGTGCAAAATTAAGAAGCATATCTGTCATTTAGGACCTACATATAAGTTTTGCTGCGAACTAGATAAAAATTAAACTACTGAATAAAACCTTTTATAAATCTTAATTTTAGTATCGAAGACTAAAGCTTTTTATGATTAGGTTTTAATATCAAACATTTTTGGTTGTTCGGCCTTCTTTCGACTTTTTTTTCGATCCGATTTTGAAAAAACCAGTTTACTTTATTCACATGACAGAACAAAACTGTATACTTAGTTTTTGATACCACTTTATGCACTGTAAAAGTTTGCTAACGAGTTATGTAACACAAAAAAAAAATCCTTTGCATACCAAAAGGATAATCACAAAATTATATGCTTTTATAAACGTATTTGTATGACATACAAAAACAACAAAAGTTGAACAAAATAAAAAGAAGCAAGTTAGCAAACAAAAGTCACCTGGCATTTTAAGAAAAAAAATTTGGAAAGGGGCAAAGGAAAAGCTTAGAAATTATATGCCTTAAAACTTTTTTAAAAATGTTACGCCCCACTCCAGTCCCAGCACAACAACAAATTCAAACAAAATAACGCATGATGTAAAGGATATGCGGGTTCTCTAAAGGGACGAACTTGAGAATATTGTTGGTGCTCCAACAACAGCGGCAGCGTACGGAAAAGTTTGAAGTAGTAACTCAAACGATTCTATGGCGCGCGTATCCTGCGAGATAATTCAAGTGTTTGTAAACGTATTTAACCCTTTGCCGCAAAAGTCACTTAAAATGCAGCAAAAAAAAAAAATGAAAAATTCAACAAAATCCAAAACTAAACAGATGAGTAGACACGTTCCCAACATGCGTTGTGTTCTCATACTCCTCCGCCCACAAAAAAAAAAGGGGGGGGGGGGGGGAAATAACAGCTACAGCAACAACATCGAATTGTGTTTATGATTTCTCCATACTTTTTATTTTGAGTCCTCTGGTGCAGTTTCATGTTTTTCAGAGTGTGAGATCTCTAGTGGTTTTCTAGCGATTATTTACGTGTTTTGTTGCCCTTGTTGTTGTTATTGTTCTACGTTACTTTTTGTTTGTTTTATGTCTGTATGTATTTGTTTTTTCAGTTCTTTTTTTAAAGAGAACCGATTCTTCGTTACAGCCTATGGCAGTGTAGTAGATTATAATTTTTATAAAATTCAGAAAAAATTAAAACTTGACTTTTTGTTCTTCCAACTGAATTTACCCTGTTTGGTACCATGTGTTTTAGACTGGTTCTATTTATTCCAATTTTCGAGTTCCAGGTACCAAAAGTTTAGTTTTGGTTTAAATAGCATCATATCATTATTATTTCAATAAGGAGTAAGTACAACAGATCTGAGCTCAAAATTTTTGAGTCAAATATGAAGCCACTTCTGTACGGCTATGTAACTTGGTTAACCATCAGCGCGCTGCTACACAATTTACAAGTGTTCGCAGAAATCTGAAAATTTGGTGGCCCAGAGCCATCTCTAATGTTTATTTAATTACCAGATGCCGTCAAGTCCAATTTTTATTTAAATCAATCGGTGAAATGGAAATGGGTTGGTAAACGTGAAAACGATCGCTGGAACAAGAAATTAACACATGAAGTGGGGAAATGTTCGAGAGAATTGATCGTGTATATTAGAAAAGTTATGTAAAGAGACATTAGTAAATACTAACATTTGTGCTTATATTGTTTTCAAAAGATGAACAGGCACTATAAGGGAAAATATAGGGGTTTGGCAATTTGAGCGCTACAAAAATCATCATTCTCAAGACAAATTAAAAATCTGGAGAAAAAAATGCAGAATTTCTTTTAAGCAATATACTTAGGGAAAAATAGTCAACTCTAATACAAACATATTTAAAAGTGTTGTGATTTGAAAATATCTAAAATCAAATATACGTTTGAGTTTTATTGAATTCAGACTTATAATATTTAAACATATATGTATATTTTTTAAGTGTTTCAAAAACGAAAATAATTAAATTTGTTATTTTTGTATTTAAAAATAGTAACTTTATCTGTCTATGTTAATTGATTCTTAACTGATTCTATTTTAAAAACTTCAAAGTATCTTCCATTTTATCCGTCGCCAATTGGATTTGAACCAGGGTTACCTGAGCTCTGCCTATAATCTGGGATGTTTTTCGATAGTCGAAAATAGTCGAATAGTCGTTTTGATACTTTTCTATATTAACGTAATAAAAGATCCTTTGAGTTCAAACTTCACGCCGCTAATGCACGCGCTCATTTAACTAGAATTTTACAAAGTTTTCTACGTTAACGTGCGTAATTTTATACATAAAAATTTTTAAAACTTTGAAGTAATTTACATACAGTGGCTCACAGCATATTGTATACAGTGCATACTTTCAACTTCAGCGCTCTACAATTCTGAAACTAAATGGAATATGTCAAAAAAAAATGTCATTTGAAAGAGAAAAATTGAAGTTTAAAAAACTATTTTTTTTTATTGTTAAAAAATATTTTGCTTTGTTGTTCTTAAGTCGTTGGATCACAACTCGTACCGCGTCATGGCTAGGTGGTGTTACGTCTACACCGTCGTCGTTGATTTCTCCAAAGGCGGGATTGGTGGAGTCATCGCCAGCAAGCAGCTTGGAAAAGTGTTCCCTCCATAATCTCAGTGTACCATGTACTCAGTTCTTTACTCTTTGCTTAATAAATTTAATCGAATTGGCTCCGAATCCTGAATACAAAAGAAAAAATTCACTACGCATTAACATTATTCTAATCGGATTTCCTTACAACAAATATAAAAATTTTTTCCACCTCATCGAATTCCACGCATTACGCATAACATGCCCAAGTACAAAAAAATATTCATCCCGAAGGAGGTTCCTTATCGAAACTATCCAAAATTAGGAACAGCGTGGCTTGCACTAGGAAGTATGCAAAGGATTATGTACTAATACTCAAGTATTGTATATTGATATATTACAGGTTACGCATAAATATTTATGTATTTCTTTCTAATTAGACATCTGCTGTTTGTAGAGTTTGGCTGCAAAGCATACATTAGGGTGAATCGAATTATTTTTAAATGTTTGTTTTTAAGGTATTTAAGGTAAAAAGAATTGAAAAAATTCAATCAACCTAATGTAAATGCGTAGTCATTTGAAAAACAGAAACAAATTTGCTATGGATAATTAGATTTTGTTTTTACTGGGGCATAGTGGAATCAATAAACATATATAAATATAAATTACGAACACTGAAGAGATTTCAGGTCGCTGTGCTTCTCGTAAAGAAACCAAATATGGTAATTACAATAAACAAAACAGAAAAATTGAAAGAAATTCGTAAGAACTTATAATTCAATTACAACATTTATGCCTTAACATAGAAAGAAGCAAGAGGAATTACGTGAACCGTTGCTTCGTTACAGTAGAAACATTCGGGGGCATTTAAGACCCGATATGTCTGACAACATAACGCAGGTTGTAGCAACATAAAGGTAGCACCGGCAGCAGTTGTAAGTTGAAATTTAGTACGAAACCATTTTGGCACCTGCAGTTACACGATATCTTAAATAACATGAAGCTTTTTATTTAAATATCATGGCTTATATTGCTTTACCCCTGAGTTGAGTTTAATGTCTACTTTACTGTCTGCCTATGAGTCTCTGTTTCGTTGAATGTCTGTCGCTTTGTCTACCCAGTGGTTTCATGCTTCCGTTTTGTTATGAAAACAACTCATAACTGACTTGATTGACTCACGTCTAATAGGCGTTGTGTCTGCTCACCTGGTCGCCTGGCTGTTTGCTTGTATTTCTATCTCTGTCTGTAAGCCTTTCGAATTTTTTCTTGTCTTGAACTTTATTTTGGTTTACTTGTCATACAAGGTGGTGCAAAACGACCGTTACAGTTGGAATTTGTTTTAACGTTTTTTTTATTCAGGATTTTGCAAACAAGACTTGGGGAATAACAATATGGAATGATACATGTATGTTAAAGAATAACGAATAAAATCATTGAATCATGTTTTGAAAACACGGTCAATTATTGCTACGCAGCGTGCATATCGGTAACGAGGATTCGTAAGCTAGCGAATATGCAGGATATAGGTAACGAATGAAGATAAGTTTATCTGCGATAATTACGCCCACTTTCGTGTACTGTTTGGCATAGTGTATAGTCCGAAAGAATTGTTGGCCCATTTTTTTTTTCACGGCAAGGCCTATGAAATTCGTCACTTGTATATTGTACCAAGTGAAAAACAATTTTTATAGTTTACTCTGAAATAAAAACTTACCACGAACTCAAACCTTAGAGGTTATTTTTCACCATCCTGTACTATCTCTTTTCGTGTATTGTTGCCGTTTCTGTTTTGTCTTTAATGCCTTGGTTTGGTTAAAAGGGTAAAAATGTATTAAATTTCAAAGTGCATAGGCAAGTGCGCTCCACTCAAAAAATTAAGCTCCATTTCTAGCCAGATGATGAAGCTATAAAAAGTTAACTTTTCTTCTATTGTGAAAATGTGGTAAAGTGTGAATAATGAATGGAGTTGCGGTATTAATACTGCTAGGACTAAAATTAGTACTACTTACGTTATTAAGCTACAACAAATATGAAAAGAAACTAACAACCAACAAAAGAAACAAGTTTAAAAGGACCTATACAAATCACAGAAATCTGCAATAGCTCTGACCAGTTTTCATGGTTTCGTATGTTCACTGTTTCGATAGAAAACCATTCTTGATATTTGATTCCAATTATTGATAAAAATTCTTAGATAAAATGTTTCAAAAGCTTCCAAAAACAACAGACCAATTTCTAAATATTCTTATTGCGAAGATTATTAAGATGCCTAACCTAAGCAACCAGCCTGCCCATTTTTGCCAATATATATATAATTTATGTTTATTACTTAATTGTACGGCAGGAGCCACGCCAACTTGCGCAAAAGCGCGCACATTTCCTGAAACATTTTTATGGGTAACTTAGCAATACTTTTCTAATTTTTGCCACATCTATTAGGTTACCTAGGCATGATATGTCATGCCTACTTGCACATTTTTGCCCACTTCTTTGGAAACTTAAATTGGGTCACCTTACCGAGTTTGAGAGTATTTCCGTTAATTTCTTGATATGGAACGTTAACCTGAAAAATGGTCGTATTTCGTTCATCGTCCTGAAATTTTGTCTACGTTTCGGGGTATATGTATTGGCCATTTATAAATTCAGCACACATTTGGAAAAAATATAATATTAGGTTCCAAGCAAAACCCAATTTTTTTTGACACTCTTCTATTCTTCTTATAACTTACAAACTTACATGAAAATCAACTTTGATTAAAAGCTTAATATATCCTCGCATAGTATTGTTTACCCAAATCAAACTATACAATTTTCATTTTTGAACCAGCTTATCAAACCTTTTTTCAAAGGAATTACCAATTTCTTTTTGCAAGCTAATGCCATTTTACTTTCTTTTAAGGAGGGGGTAGGGTCTGAGCGCTACATTTTAAGCATAAGTTTAAGAATTGTCTTAGTGATATTAGTGATATGTTAATAATAATTTTATTTATTTAAAAACCATATAAAAGTACAATATTTAAAGAGTATTCTATGAAAATTTCATGAAAAAATGTTACAAAGTAAGCCATTGACAGCAAATTTCTCCGGACACGGAGAATTAGGTTAGTCTATGAGTCGAGTTTTTTTTATTTGACGATTTTTAAGATTTTGGCATAACTTTGAAGCCAAAAAACAAATTTTTTTAAAAAAATAGTGCAAAAATCACTATATTTGTTATTGTAAAACTAATTTTAATTAAAAAAAAAATTTCGAAGTCACTACCTGGTATTTTATGTATTAAAAGAGTGTGCCAAATTTCAAGAGAATCGGTCAAGTAGTTTTTGAGTTATACTGTCCACCAACTTTGAATATTTATATTCGAGAAAAACGCATTTAAAGTTTTAATACGGTTTTTTTTCTATATACTTACACAGAATCATCGATCAATCAATCGACCTCAAATTTTAACAGAATAGATACTCATGAAGAGTTGTATAATCAAATAAAGAAAAAATGGAAAAAAAATTTATTCAGACCCTACCCCCTCCCCCCTTTAAGTATTCAATGAACTTATTCTTAAAACCAGTCTCGCTGTCCTATTTCTTTCTTTGCGATACTGAATACTGTTAGGTACATACAACAAATCGGTATTTGCTATTCAAATAAAAAGATTTTATCATATAATCAATAATTTCTTAAACAAATAATCGTAACACTTTGAACTATTTAACAACATGGCAATGTCCTTACATTAACCCTAACCCTCCTGACACGGGTACCTGGGTACCCGACCGGACTTTGAAGTTAAATATTTTTCAAACCAAAAAAGTTGCAACTTTGAGGTTCCATGACATCTTAAAAATAGTCGTTTTCTATCGTTTTTCCCATATTTTAGCTTTCTATAATCTTTATGTTCATTGTGGAGCCGATCCAAAGTCGAATACTCCTTACCCTCCTGATAAGGGTACCCGGGTACCCGTAAGTCTTTTCATACATTTTGTATGAAGAATGTGAGATAATAAACAATTTTTGGCTTGCTTTTGGTTTGTTATGTTTTATCGATTGCTTTACAACACACCTCGTGTTACTAGAAATAATGTTTAAAAAAAATTGACAATTCAGCAGCTAATGCAGCTTGGTGATAGGATTTTGTTGTGATTGTTGCACATTGACTGCCATCGCATTTCTTTCGTGTCTTTTGGTTGAACATAAGAATACGCAAAGATAGCAACGACCGTTTGATGGCAACTGACCTGTTTTATTTTGCTCAGTTGTTCCCGATGGGCCTGCAGAGTTCGAGCCAACTGGCTCAGAGAAGTTTCTGTTGAGCATAAGATCAAGAGCAGCTCAAAACTTTGTGTTTCGTGTTATTCGCTTTTGAGTGGCAATTTCATTCATGATTTATGTCGCCAACTACACGCCAAGTGATGTCAATAAGCCCCGTCGAGAGCTTCGTCTATTTTGGTGCTTGCATGGAGGCTGGAATGGATACAAAACCCACCCAACGTAGCCACGTCGATCATGGTGAAAAAAAATGGCTGATGGCCGTCTATTTCTTTTGCATTTGGTGCTATGTTTAGACATAAGCTGGTACATTACATCTACTCTACCTGTAATTTTGTTGTAAAATCATATATGTATCTCCCCTTTTCCATTTGCTGCTGGCTTACATCGTGAATAATGCATATTTGACAGGGAGAATCTGCTTTTTTTCTTGTTTATCACGGCAGATAAAAGAATTCCATTTTTGTTGAATGCATATCAGAGTAGACATATATCTTCTGTGGAGCTTGGCCGTCGCTCCCTTGGAATATAAGCTTTATTTCGTCGAAGGGTATCAACGAGACTCATTGATCTACCTACGAGGTAGAAGTAAGACGGAATAGAAGTAAAAAATTGACTGTTGCCGCATTCAGACCAGATTGTTTCTAAAAATCAACCAGAACCAGAAAAAAATGATTTTTTCCAACGATAACTTGTCGCTTACCATCAGATGGTTTGCTTGTGTAAATTATTCCGGACAGAAGATAGCTATCGGCTGTGTTTCACAACCATAATTTGCTGGTTTTGGCAAAATGTATTGGGTAAAACTGGTTCGTCCAATATATGGGAATAAATGCTCATTCACTGCAACGTTTTGATCCGAATAAAAATAGGTTTGTAGATTCTTCATCGGCATACTAAATATCGGAGATGAAAGTGGCTTTTCTGTTTATTTACTTTAAGTATTTATTGAAATCTATCGCGACTCAACGATGCATTGTGAAATAAAATGAATGCGATTGCACCACAGAGTTGAAAGAGGATTATCGCCAACACCATTTAAACTTATAACCAGCAAAATTTCAATGAAAGCATTAAACTCACCGCCGTTCATTACCTATTTATCACGCTAGGCCTAAACAGAAGCAAACACTTGCTTGTCTAACATATGACTCTCTATGTTACCATATAAAATACTCACGGGTACCCGGGTACCCTTATCAGGAGTCTACGTATATAAATGTTGTCAGGACGGTTAGGGTTAACAAGTCATGTGCTATTAGAATTCTCGTCTTTGAATTCCTTACATATATGCACGGAGAGCTTTGAAAAGGAAAAAAACTGGTACGTTATACCTTATACCCTACATTGCATTAACGGTAAAATCGTGCGCGTTAGTTCCAAAACATTCTTTATTTCACCAATCATTGCCCACATTAATCAGTGCTAGTGTCACCAAATGTTTTTTACTTTAAGACTAGTAATTTCCTATATAACGCTTTCAATGATTGCTTATGTACATAAAAAGTACCACACTCGCTTGCTTAAATAACGTCATTCTTTGTCTAGTTATTGCTTGGTTCACTAAACGTAGGTTGAACTTAATAAAATTTACTTAAATAGTACTTTCAGTATTGTGTTTTTCTAGTTTGTCAAAGTCCGCTCACTTAATATTTAGTACTCGGTCGAACTATTTCCAGCATCAGTGTGAAGTCTGGTTCCAGTAACTTTAATATATTCCTCAGAACATGTAACTAGCGTCTTACAATTTTTATTTTGTTTGTATCGGAAGTGCCCTGAAATCAAATACGATTTCTTACGGTGTCAATAGATTTAGTTAAGTAATTTCTCAGATAATTTATTATACATTTGAAAATACGAAAATACCCGAAATGATGTTAGTTTTGTGTGGTCGGAGGCATTTTGTTGGGCCGATTTCATCCATCCATGTCTGTGTACTGAATTTCATCAATTTATCTCACTTCGATTTCTGGTAATAGTAGTTTTCACTCAGTGGCAAACAGACGCGGATCAAGAACTATCATATATAATATTGTTCATCTGCCACACTGCATTCTATACGTAGCAAACGGAAGGACAAAAAAATATACCTTGTGTAGGTATAAAAATAACTGGCAGAGTTTCTCAAATTTCATTTACTTGCATAAGTCCTGTGCACTTAGCATTACATGTCCTTGTGCTTGCGAAAGACATCAACATAGCATTATATTGACAAAAAATAAAATCAAACTAAATACTAGTGGATGAAGTCATTTACCAAAGGCCTCTAACACGTTCTTCACACACACATCGGTAATGGGCTTGATTGATTCATGGAGTCTTTGAGCTATCGGTGTGATAAAGGGATGTGGGGATGAGCAGCTGATGACGTTATTTTGGGGCGATTAATGTGTTTCCGTTTTATTTATTTGCGTCATTATTGCTTGCTTTTCGGTTAGCTTGTTGGGCATTACACGATTACAAAACCCAAGAGAGCAATAATGGGTAATGAGTGGTATGTGTCAACAGCTAAATAAGCTTCCAGAATATGACAGCAATCTGAAGAAGATGCTATTATATTTTTTTGTGCTTGTGTAAGCGTTATGAAAGTAAAAAACTTAAGAAATATTTTAGTTAAGCCTACAAACGCGAATTAAATATAAGGACTTAAGTTCTAAATAACAAAAAATTGTTATATAATTTTATCTGTGCTTAAAGTATTGATCAAGTTATTTAAGTTAAAAACTGCGTCCAATAAATTGCATTATCCGAAAACGTTACTACCTTTTGAGTTATTACCAGCAGATCTGCCCCAAGTCACTATAGGCGAATTGTGAACTTTTTTCTAACTGACAAATTCCTAAATGAATAGACTGGAAGGAATAGAACAATACTTTGGCCTGAAAGATAACCAGATCTTACAGTTTTTAAGTTCTACGTACGGGTAACAATGAACGAACGGGTATTACAACATTGTATGAATTGCAAGAACGAATAGGAGCAGCGCCACAACATAATTAAAATAGTTTCTCTTGAGGATTTGTATAAAATTCAAAGCTTGGAAAATTAATGTATCATTGTTTTAATGACAGACTTAGGTATAAATTCTTATCCTCAAGATAATGCTGGTAATAATAATAGTTTTTCTTCCATCTCAACTGTTTTTGTATAAGCCATTGTACCAATAAGCAATACTCGGGTTTTTCTGTCATACATCAAAACATACGTGGCATAAGATCAAATTTCGATGCTTTTCTCACCTATCTCGTATCTCTAGATCATCTCCCTGACATTATATGTGTATCTGAAGTTTGGATTTTTAACGAAGAAACTTTTTGAATCTGTGCTAACTGTACCTACTCGACTAAACTTTTGTTTGGACCACATCTATATTAGGCTTCGCCGAAATCATAGAATTAGTTACAAAACAGCAGTTTATAACTTACAATTGACGGACCATGCTCTAACAAGCATCCAACAAGATTACAATGTATCAGAAATTAAACACCCTGAATACATTATTCATTATAAAGTCAATTTCAGTACCCTTAGAGCTTATCTTAAGTTTGAGCGTTGGGAGAAAGTATATTCTTCACCTTGTCCGTTTTTGACCTTTGAACTCTTCCTTAATAAATTACATAATTATATTTGTAATATGTTTAAAACCATCGATGACTGCTCAGCTATTGGGAAAAATTAATAGGAAAAAATTGTTATATAAGCGAACAATATATATATATATATTAGGGTGGGTCAAATTTTTTCGCGACAAAGCGTCTAGCAAAAACGTAATCTACGGAAAATTCTAAGAAAATTTGTCAAAGAAACCATGGGTCTAAAATCAATATCGAGCCCCCGATTTTTGCCGAGAACATTTTTATATACGACATTAAAAAAAAAAACTTATCATTGCTTTTGCTTTCAAATTGATGTTATGATTAAATTGTTCAGTTGGAAATTATCATGTATTGAGGTGCTAACATTTTTTCGCTAGCATTTCCCCGAGATGGACATATCAAAACTATTCTGCTTTTGGCTTACCAAGTGTTTTGAGCGAACTCAATTTGCCAAGTGGTCGCGATATTTTAAGATACTATTTTTTTTTTTTTTTTTTTTTGAGTGAGCGTTCCATAAATGAAAGCAAGATGTCCTCGTATTCATTTTTCACTCCGCAAGTAGCGGATAAATTAATTAAAATTTGGAAGAAATTAAATATTGGTGTAATTAATAAGAAAAGTTTTTCGAAAAAACTAACAAAATTGCTTAATATATCAGAGACGTGAACCAGGTGAAAAATTTGGTCGGTTTGGTTCAGTGATCGAACCGTTTTTGCACTTTAAGATTGGTTCGGCAAAACGGTTTTTTTATTTGAATCGGGTTTTCGGTTCGGTTCAACGGCTAAAGACTATACACATTTGCATTATTTTTATTCAGTAACAATCCAAAAGAACATAGAAATATACATGTAGACCTAATTTATGCCTTACGCTATAACTACGTAGTAAAAAATTGTTATTTGATAAAAAATTTGCTTTACAATAATCAGTTGAGATTGATGAGAACAAGTCCTCGTCAATATTTACCCGCAGGTCTCCGAGAATAAATTTTAGGGTGGAAAATGCCCTCTCTACCGAAACCTGGGTTGCTGGAACACCAAAAATCATTTGAGCTAATTCAGATAATTCTTTGTCGGGGTAGTTATTCCAAAAGTTCAAAACATCAACATTACTTATTTGAAAGCCGCCTTGTATTATCAAATGATTTGATTTTATCTATTAATGATTTATATATGAACTCTGTTTCATGCTTCCCTATTTTTTTGAAAATTTCATCAATTTCCATATTTAACAAAAGAAAAAATAAAAAAAGTGAGGAAAATTTGTTTATTGAAAATTGGTCAGAATGAATCCTCAAACCATTATAAAAAGTGGTTCGATTTTCGGTTCGGATCAAACATTTGTGGAAATTTCGGTTCGGTTAATGGTTCAGCTAATTAGTAAAAAAAGTGGTTTTCCGGTTCAGAACCGGTTCACGTCCCTGTAATAAATATTATAAATAACATTTTAATTTTTTGCAGATGAATTGATGGCAACTTGTAAGATTTTTAGAATTTATGACTATTTTTCACAAAAACTTTCCGAAATTCGACCTGGTTATAAAAATGTTTTCATGATTTCAGATTCAGAAAGCTGACAAAACCAATGACATATGTATGTTGTTTTTTTAGATGATAAAGCAGTGTTTTTTAAAGAAGTTACTAACTTTTTATAAAAATTTCATAGTAAAATCATCTTGTTAAAAATCGGGTGCTCGATATTTATTTAAGACCCATGGTTTCTTGGTCAAATTTTCTTAGAATTTACCGTAGATAACGTTTCCGCTAGACGCTTTGTCATGTTTTTTCCATCCGAACAATTTGACCCAGCCTAAAATATATATAAAAACATTTCCAAGCAATTCCGGGCTAAAAAATCTTATCAAAACCTGTGTCGTGAGTAGGCTTGCCAGATCTAAATTGTGTTTCACCTGGACATTTAAAAAAAATCAGAAAAAATCTGGATTTTTCTGGACACTTGAAAAAAAAAAAAATCTTGATTTTTCTGGACAATAAATAAAACTAAAACTTAGTTTCAGATGAACATATATCGTCACCTAACATCCAAAAAGCCGTAACCACACTTTTTAAATTTATTCAGAAGAGTTTCAACAGATTCATGAATGGGTCACATTCTGAGTGGCTCACTGCAGTTCTCTGGTACATACATATGCACAGAAGGGTGATTCCAGAAAGGTTCAAGGAGAGCTCATAATATTATTAACTGAATAACGGAAGCGATAAAAATTTTTCGTATGTATCAACTGCGATTATGTTGCATAGCAAACGTTTCTCCACAGCTACTTTAGCAAAAACTATAAAACCCAAATTTGTGTCTTGAGTAGTTGGACTGCCTGCCGCACCTGATACTATTTTGCGCCTGCACCAAGCAAAGTGTCACTAAGCCTTGGAATATGAAAATCTGTGTCTGCCAATTGCAGTGAACGCATTTTCGGCAAATGATTCGTTGACGGAATGGTTGGTAAGGCTGTTCGAATTTCATCTGGACATATTTCTGATTGCCTGGACTCTCGACTTGGGACCAAAAATCTGGGCAATCCAGGCGTATCCCGACCATCTGGCAACCCTAGTCGTGAGCTAATTTCGGAAAGCCCCCTCTGTAGAGATAGTTACTTTCAAAACAGATTATCTGAAAATGTCAGTAAGATAAAGGAAGAATGGCGTATTGTAAATCAAATACTTAATAGAAATACAACAATCGCAAATATCACATTACTTAGCGATAATACAATTGCATCGGAACCAACACATGTAGCAAATCTCTTTATTTAATTTTTTACTAGTGTTAGCTCATACCAGGCCTCACATAATATTTGTGCTCCTAGTGAATATTTAAGCAACTTAAGGCAAACCGCTGATGAACGGACAGCTTTTTCTTTGAGCCATTTTCTGCCATTGAAATTCACAAAATAAAGCATCACTAATTCTAATGACGCAAATAAAAACGCATTTTTTTGTACTTCATAACAACAAAGTAAAAAAAACAGCTAACGGTACTCCACGATGTACACTTTCTTTTTCTATCAATTCGTAAAAGATATACACATTTACGAAATTAGAATAAAAAAATATGTTCAAAACATCTACAAGAAGAAAAATCAGAAGAAATCCAATAAAAAATATGTGGCCTTATTCAAGTGACGCGCAGTGTATGTTAGTAAACCAAAAGCATTCATTTAAGTTAACCCAGTGTGGCAAACGGAACCGTTTCGAATTCGAAACGGACTCGCTTCTTCGTATATTTTATCCGAAACAGATTCCATTTTGTATTCGTCTCGAACTCGTTTTCGTATGAAACTCCTCTCGAAAAATCGGAAAAATCGTCCTCTTTGTCGGATCCGTCTCGAACTCGGAAAGCATTTCAAATACGGACCATTCATTTCTTTCACCTTTTAAAGAGCAATACGTTTTTTTCTGTAGGACAATCTACACCGAGACCCACCTTAAATGCAAATGCCTTTAGTAATGGTCTCAATGTTAATCATATTTTATAAACCTTGACAGAAATATTCTAAAACTACTCTTTGAATTTATGGTTCACAAAAAAAAAAGCATTTATACACTTTAAAATATTATTTACCAAAAGTGTACCTATTTTGTTGTTCAAGCGAGATTTGTCAAATATGTATTATTAACTAAACGTTAAATACGAAACTGCACAACAAGTGTATCATTAATGAAACAACTTGTGTAAGGGAAAATTTTGTAGATTCAAATTAGGTATGATAAATTTATTGAAGACAATTTTTTAGCGCGTGTACTTTTTTTTTGACCAGCTGTGTAGACACAGTTGCGGTCAAAATAATAGCACCGCGGTGTCATTTATGAATTGAAAGGAAATATTTCGAACAAATGACGTTTTTTTTCTTCTAATATTTTAAAGTGTAGTTACTTGATATGTACACAACATAACCACATGACATTTTGTTAGTGCTTCACCGAGAACCGATAAATATCGTTCTCGTTATCGGGACCGAGAACGAGAACGATATCGAGACGATAATAAAAAAATTATTTCTCGTATGACCGAGGGCGAGAACGAGAAAGGTCTGGCCGATATCTCGTTCTCGGCGATAAACACTTGTTTATCGTACGATAAGCATTTCGAACATTGAGCGCGTATATTTTGCACTATTTGTTTTTACAAAAACACTTGCACATACATATGTATGTACATACACGCATACACCGACGAAAGTATTTTTTTTTAATAAAAACAAACAAAAAAAAACACAAAAATATGAAAACCAAATCAAAACAATATGTGGTGATTTACATCACATTATATGGCAGCAGCAACTCCTTCTTCTCCCATCAAAATAAGCATGTTGAATTTTTGATTTGCTTATTCTTGACAGCGATGGAGCCTTTTTCACGGTTGCATTTAATTTCAGTTTGACAAGATAATTATAAAACAAGTAAACGAGAATAACCGAGAAATATCGGCGATAACGAGACGAGAACGAGACGATAACGATACAGATCAAAAATGTCTCGTACGAGAACGAGTACGAGACGATAAGCTTGGCGCTACTACGAGGACGATACGATAATTTTTGAATTATCGTATCGTTCTCGTATCGGTGAAGCACTACATTTTGTTCCAAAAAAATAACGGTACTTTCTAGGTTTGGTATTATATTGAGTAATTTGTAATTTCGATATTAAAAAAAATTGATCGTAACAAGTAAGCTCCATTATTTTTGTATAATACTCCAATGATTTTTTCGAGTTTTTGCATTTTATTGGGCCGTGGAAAGCATTCTACGACAGAGCAAAGTAAAATTATTAAAAATTACATTTCGCAAGGTAAAACTTTTAAGGAAATTTAAAATTTTATCGAATGTTCTACGAAAATAGTTTCGAATACGATAAAATATACAAATAAACGAAAAACACTAGGCAGAATGCCTTCCATGTCCCCCCGGGACGTGAATTGTTCGAAACGACATAATCCGTTTTGCCTGCTACGGAAATAAAGAAAGTGCTTAATATACATAGCAGCGACTGTAGCAACCGTTAAAAGAAGATTCAGGGAAACTTATTTAAGTGCCCAGAATCCACAACCAGTTCCATTGTTTAAAAAAATGCATATCACAAAGAGATCGCATGGGTACTTAAAATGGCCACTCGCAAAGTAGGGTGGAACGATGAGAGTAAGATCATTCCAAAAATCATATTCTGTGTTTGGACTACGCCTTACATATTGACGAGTGCCTTTTCCACCAAAAAAACGATCTTACTCTCATCGCTCCACATAATGCTTATCTACATTACAAGCGGCCATACCAAGTACCCGTGCGCAAAGTCCGGTATCTTTGTGATATGTATCTTTTTTTTTAACAATGAAACTCTTCGTGGATTCTGGGCACTCAAATTGGTTTCCCTGAGTCTTCTTTTAATGGTTTCCATTACCGCTATTTTTGGAGCAAAATGTCATATGCTTATCTTGTGTACTTATCAAGTAACAATACTTTAAAACATTAGAAACGTCATTTGCTCGAAATATTTTGTTTCAATTCATAAATGACACCGCGGTGCTATTATTTTGACCGCAGCTGTATATTGAAATTAGAAAATCAGAAAATAATTTAAAAAAAAAAATTTGAAACGTAGAAAATATAAATGCTTAAAAGTTCCAAATAGGTTTTTTGCTTTGTCTGAAAAAAGATTTAAAAAGAAGCTTAACGAAAGCAAATAACTAGTAGTTGTTTGGTTCACGTTTGTCCACACTTGGTTTGAGCTTTTTCACACGATTCTGTAAATGTATGAAAACGCAATGGCAATATTATCAAATTTTGCAATGAATCTGAATGAGGGTTCCAGCCAAAAGGCATTCAGCATACATTGATACTGTATGCTGAATGCCTTTTGTCGATGTCGATTAGGCCATATAACACCATAACACCATAACATTAACAACTGCAACAAAAGTTTTGCAATTTACAAATTTGGCTGTCTGCCATACCCTTCTATCGGTATTTTTCTTTCAATTGTCAATAGCCGTCGTCATGCATGAAATTTATCTTAAAATAAAACCGTACAATACGAAAGTAATAGAAATTAGTAACAAAAATTGGCTTTCACTTGCGAGTAACAATACATGTTTGCAAATCTCATTTTTGTTTATCCGTAACGGATCATTTGTGTTTGTTTAAAGTGTTTTACATGCGCTCCTGTTACAGCAATAGTAATAAATCTTTTAGCAACACCAAGCCGATTTGTTTTCATGATTGCATTTAGAAAGTTGAACTGAGTTGCTCCAAATATTTGCTGTAGCTGCAAGTTACACTTCCATTTAACGGATCTCTATAGTTTTCTGGTTTAATTTTAAAAATAAATGTAGGTCGGGTCATGAAATTGTTAACTCAAGTATTATGACTTTAAAGTTGTGATTTACGTCCATATAAGAGATGTTAATCGTCCGTTAATAAGATGAATTTTTCAACACGGTTACTAACATCGGTCTCCCAGACCGACGTACATATGCCGTACATTTTTGAAACTTAAAGGCAATTATTTGGACTGTATATTTAATTCATATAATTTTTTATTGTATTTAAAAGAAAATTAAACATAAAAATCTAAAAAACCAAAACTTCATTAAATAATTCATACTTAAAAAAATTGAAAATTCAGTACGGTAAATTATTTTTGTACCAGTGACACCGGTCTCACAGACACAACCACTGAAAAAAGAACAAAACACAAACTAGCAACAATTTGTTCGCACCGGCAGTAACAAGAGCATTGATCAACCGAAGGGTATACAAGAAGCGAATGCTCTGAAAGCTCAACTCTTGTATACATAAAGCTTTAAGTAAGTGTTCGGTCTATGAGACCGCATGTTAGTAACGGAAGGTTAAAGAATAAAAATAATCATCGTAGAGCAATAAAATTCGGTTCATGAGTTGCTATTAATTAAATAAAGAGAACAAAAAAAAATTTAAGTCCGTCCACAAGCAGAAAAACCGAAATTACTTAGTACGAAGGTATATTTTTATGCGCTGAGTTGCAAAATAATTACTATGGCCACGCCTACCTCGCACAAAAAAAAAATTCTCATACTGTAGTTTTCACAAATTGCAATTTTCTCGCGACATTTTTTATCTTGACTTTTTCAAAACATTAAAAAATAGAAATTTTTTTACAATTATTGCAAATAACACAACGTATTTTATGCCAAAAATTTTAATTGTTTTTTTTTTGTTGTTTTTTAAAAATTTTAATTTTACAATTCAAATTTTTCTTGTCGGATGGTTTGTAGGAGTGAAATTGCCTAGGTGGCGACACTTAAACATTCGTAACTATTTTTTTAAGAAACGTACTAAAATTTTTTTTCAGGAAAAAGTTGTGAAAAAATTTTGTTTTGTACATATGAGGAGTTGGTTTAGTTTCTATTTGTTTATTATAAAGTTAATTATTTGTAAATAATATTTAAAACTAGCTAATGCCCGTTACTTTGTACGCGTAGCCTGTTTTTAATTAAGTTATAATTGAAGTTATTTCGGTCACTTATGACCATAAAAGTACCGGGCAATAAGATTTAATGTGCCATTACCTTATTTACATCTAAAATGACTTTAACGCACCAGGTTATAATGATATGGTGCATATTAGTACGAAATAATAATTTGATAATTTTTCAAATATTTTTTTCTTAAACAAACAGCTTTTACATTCAGACATTTCAAAATTTTTAGTAAACAATTTTTTTTTTTAAATTGCCATTGGAACGGCAAAAAACAAAGCATACACACTAACTAACACATTCAATTCCCATTCAACGATTTGTTATGCTTACACGCTTGTTTCTATGCGTGAAATTAATTTTTTTAGAAATTTCAAAACTTAAATATTTTGATATTTAACAGGAATATCCTGATGATTTTAATTGTATTTTGAGACCAAGCGTCTAAAGAATAAAACTAAAACTGTACATTTTCCTTTGTTTCTGCTGCACAGCCTTTGGGCTTAGTAGAAATTGTGCTCAATCTGTAATCGGAAATTGCTCAACCCATCATTTCGTGCAGAGAAATAGCGCAGTCCCGGTCACCGATCCGTATGATAGACGGATGTGCCTCACGTACGGCTTCGCAGTCTGGGCTGTTCGTAGTCGGTCACCGATCCGTACGATAGACGGATGCGCCTCTCGTGCGGTTAGGCGGGTAAGTGGGACCGTAGGGACCGATCCAAAAAAAAAAAAAAAAAACAAATTTAATCAAAATTGGTCCAGTAGTTTTTGAGTTATTAGCGAACATCGAAAACGTTTATCATTTTATTTATATAGATTTTTATGAAAACTTTATTTCATGTAAATTGTAAAATATGTCTAATCCTACCATGAAAATTTCAGCAACTTTCACCCAGAATCTTTATTAGAACCTTAATACTGACCAATAAATCTACAAAGTTTTACAATAAAAATTTTAAGTAGGTTTTTAGTGTTCCCACTTCAGGAAATTTTACTCAGAAGAAAGATAAAGCATGGTCTAGATTTTGATATAACATATGTATGCGAATATCTCAAAATTTAAATTTTTGGACTTGGCCGGTTTTGCAACTGGGCGCCTCACACACTCAAAAAAAAAGTGTTTGCCACAAATGATATAGACACAAAAACTTTTGATTTTACTTACAATTTGATAGTTGAAAATTATCATACAAAACTACTCTTTAAAACTTAACATAACATAGGACTACAGCCTGGCAACGAATCGAATCATAGAACTGCAAAATATGAACATGAAAAGCTTATAAGTGATAAATTGTTTATTGAAATGAATAAGTGTTTGGGACAAAAGACAAGTGTTTGTCGAAACACTTCCATAAATTGAATTGTTTGACTGAAATATTTTGACGATTTGTCGTAAATAATTATATCATTTAGAAGCAACATTTTATGAAATGTTTTTTGAATTTTCCATAGAAGTAATTGAATCACTTGCCACAACTACTTAACTTTTACTTGTGTCAAATACATTGGCTTTTCTTATATTGTCTACAAATACTTATAGTTTAAGACAAAAGTTAAACGTTTTTTTGAGTGCATATTGAATTTCCTTGTTTGTTTTTTTTTTCAATAAAATTTTTTTTACTTCATTTTTCACTATAAGATTATTATAATGTCACACCCGTTACATTTTTGAAGTAACTTTGTATATATTCACCCCTATCATGAATATCTGGAGGAAACCGATTCTCATTTTTGTTTCTCTAGAGGAGTATTTTGCGATCATAAATAATTGCGGATTGGAAAACTTCATAACCAGTCAGTGCTGCCAAAATATTTCCAATTACTTCCATTCAGTCCAAAATCACTATTGCATTTTTCATATTTGACATTAGCTTATCAGTAATTTTGCATATTTGACATTAGCTTACAGACAATTTTATAAATAACAATGATGTGCATTTATCTATATCACAAAAAAAAAAAATCACCTAAAATATAGTATACTCGTAGCATAGCTTGATAGTTTGCCATTTACTCCTTTTCATGAAGACTTTTACTGTATCCGAATTGGATTCCATGTACTGGACCAACATCAGTAATTGCTCCTTGTTTGTGTTGATCTTGTACATATGTTAAAAAAATCTTTTTATCAAATAAAACTACAAAATATTGCTTGCATTGACTCTTTCCTCATTAAATTCCTTGCCAAAAAGTTAGGTAAGTTTGCGTGAAACGTTAAAAAATGTTCCCCAAAAAAGTATTGCCGATAACATCATTTTTCAGGGAATTCGTTCCCATTCCCCAAAAATCTTCCACGATCGCAAAACAGAGGATTGGAGAAAAAATCCGAAGGAATGTGACTATTTAAAAGTTTATGTTAAAATTTTCTCATTATTTAAATAAAAAACATATCAAATATTTCTAATAAAATAATAAAAAACATATAAAACATTTCTAAAATGATATCAATTTATCACTCATTCTTGCAAAATTTTAGGCAATTTGAATTCAAACTCAAAATATTTAAAAAAAGAGCTTTTCTCAACGTCACATTCGTTACGCACTTTAAAAGCATTTTCTGAACTTATATCATTAGATGTCAAATTTTTATACTTTTAATAAATATCGGAAGGTACCATAGTACTTGTTGCAAGAATGAAAATAAGAGTTAAACTGTCACACCCTTTACCCTGGAAGTGTCGATATGTAAAATCGGCATGTTCACCGAAGGTAATTTTTTTATTTTTTTTTGTGTTTTAGAACAGATCATAATTTAATAATTATTTTTTACTGGGTCTCCTGTTCAGTACTGTAAGTGCAGAAAACACAAAAAAAAAAATACAGCGCAAAATGCATAAAAGCAAACAAAAATGGGCAACTAGCAGCTTATACTAGTTTCAACGACCGCTACGTCATATCATCAGTAAGCTTTGTAAGCCGACGTTTAGAAGTCTGCAATGTTGTTTCACTCTAATGAAACGTGTTATTGTTTCAAAAAAAATTGTAAAAAATAAAATTAAGTTCTGTACAGCACTCAAATTCAAAGAAGATGTAAGGTAATGGAAAAAGCGTTGCGAAACTGAGTCAACAATGAAGCCAGGATGAATAATTACGATGCATTCGCCAATTAATTCAAAAGTCTGCAAGAAGGGCGAGTAGGAAAGAAAGAAAACCTACCAATTCAAAATTATTGAAAAACTTTGAGCAACGCAATCAGACTATTTTCTAGATTACCGAACTCATTGTTTTCACAAAAGCTTGCTCCAATTCTTAATGGAATATATTTCCAAGAATACGTTCGTGCCTGGTTCTGCCTTATATCGAAAATGAGCGGAATGTCAGCCGACTGTTTGTTTTCAAAGTCGCAAAATACCCACAATTGCTAAAAAGCATTTCAGTTAGAGCAATTTATACTCATATTATATAGAATAGTCATAAGCGAAAAATATTAAGACGGTCTATCCTTCCAACAGATACATAAAATAGACTGAACCACTTAAGCTTTGAACCACTCTCATATTGATTTTTGATAAGTAAAATAATTCATAACCTTTGGCGCAGCATGGTTTTGTTCCTACGAATTTTTGAACCCTCATTATAAAATATTTAAATACTGATAAGCTTCAATGCACATCGACAAAGTCAATTAAAAAATTTTTACGAACTGTACACAATTTTGCTTCTCAACAGGATATAATCTGAACAGTGACGTAGCTAGTTGATTAAATCGGCGGATTAATTAAATAAAATACATAAAACATAGTTTTGTAAATAATTTAGATTTATAAATTTTGTAAGCCACATGTTCAAAGCAAGAATGTAGTGACAGAAAAAAATTGTACAAATAATTTTCGAGACATCTTAACTTCAAACGTCGCATTTTTCAACAATTTGTATACATTGTTTAAAACTTTAGTCACCCTTGCTGTTGAATTGCAGCAGTAGAGCACACTTAAGGCCCAACTTTTCCATATATGTAATTGGGAAATTTCAAAAAAATGCAGTGAAACGCTTGTAAAATCTTTAATTGTCAGCCAATCAATTTCAAACTCTTGTAAGTTGTAGAGAAGAGTCAGACGACATATTAAGGCAAGATTTTGTAACTAATACATTTTTGAAGATAGAATCGTTGGTTTAATTTTGTCTCTAGGTCTTTTTTATAAATTTTATTACAAAGTTTTTACTATATCAAAACGATGTTTTTCGAAATATTGGAATATAATTAAAACTTAATAATAAAATTTATAAAAAAGACCTAGAGCCAAAATAAAACCAACGATTCTATAAATAAAGAGGTCGAATAATTTTTCAATTAATTTATGATTTTTGAAAATATTCATTTCGATCATTATTGTTGTCTGTAATGAGGAATATTAGTGACATCTACTCTTCTTTCTTGACGCATAAGCCTTATTTCTCTTATAATTTCTCAACCTTAGTCTCCAAGCATATTTTGCGCTCCAAACACCCTAATATTTTTTTTTTGAGCGGCATTAGGTTTTGATGAAATCTCTCGTGCTCAGCGCCTAAATTAACTGGTATTGTTTTAAACGCGAATGCTACATATGCATTTTAATAGAAATATTGGAGACTTTTTTCTTATAATTTATTAACATTTTAACAACTATTTCCATAAAATTGTATTGTTTAAGAATATTTCCTAATTTTCATAAATTGTTGGTCCTGCATTATTTTTTTATTTTTAGTCCAATAAAAACCTTCTTTCACTTTTGCTTAAGTAAATTTTTGATAAAATGTAATTATATATTGGAATGCTAGATCATTCGCTTTACAGACCAAAAATTATAGCAATAACCCAAATTTTTTTTAATAAAATATTGCGTTATGATTTATTAAAATTGTATGAAAATACACGTATAAGTCATAACATTGTTTGCCTTTAAATCTGCAAAAACTCAATAACAACATATGGGCATTTCCGCCAAAAGGCCAACCGGTAAAAGCCAGTTCAAAACGATAAAATGTATCTTAAATAATATTATTTAAATAAATATTAAAGTCGTTTTGAAAATTGCCCAAGTTAGATAAAACGGAAAAATATATACCGTTCGATTGGAGTATTATGCATTGTCAAAAAAAAAGTAAATAAGATATTTTAATCAAACGAAATTAGTCGCATTAAAAAATGTTGCCAGGTTTCGCTAACTTGTGGTTTTCTATAGATGGCCATGGAAAACACTTCCGTTTTTTATCCCGTTCGAATGGCTTTTTTTTTTGCTTCTATCTTGGAACCAGTATTACGTCTGGCATCAACTTTACCACTCAATATAGTGCTACCAAAGGGCTATTTTAAATATCGTATCAATTATTTCAGGTTAACTTATAAAATATTTTATTTGTGCACCAAAGACGTAAGATGAAGATGATTCAAACCTACTCATATTTTCGTCTTTATTAAGAGGTTTTGGTGCACTGCATTCAGAGTATAGGACTGGCTTTTCAGCAATAATAACATTAGGATAATTATTTGACTTTTTTCTCTTACATTTATACCAGTTAGCTTTACTGTACAAAAATAACAATCCATGATTGAAAATTTAACTTTCAATATAGTTATTGTGAAATATGTGTAATCATCAACAACAAACCGAAAAATTATATTTAAAAAGTCATTTTATGTATATATTTTTTTATTTGATTAGAATAAAATTGTTTTATAAGAAAGATGACTTTTGCTCTAATTTCGTAAATTATGACTTCTATATTTTTATATATGGGTCCTTCCACCTCGTTTTTGCATTCAAAATTTAAATATTTCAAAAACAATTTTTTTCCGACACTTTGTCAAAAAAATACTCGATACATATTTTTGGAAAAAGTTTTGCTAGGCTTATTTTCGAAAATATAATTTTTTGAAAATCACAAGTCTTAAAAATATATGAATTTTCGGACGCTTGTATTTCAAAATCCACGCGTCAGATATGAATTTTTCTGTGTCGCCCACGCGTAAAAATTAATCACAAAATATCTAACAAAATCATAGAAAGGAATCAATGTAACGCAGTAACGCAAATAGATAACGGTAAATGTACGATGCACGATGTATGTAATATCAACGCTCGCGTGCGCGTCTTTTACCTTGCTCGCGGCGATTCAGAAAAATTCATATTTAGAGAACCAGGACTCGGCCCAATTTGGAATAAATTGCAAAATGATTGCTAGGATTTTATTTTCTCTCCTAAAAAAATCAAACATTCTAAAAGAAAAAAATTTTCGATTTTAAGTTTTAAATTGGAAAATTATTGCTTATAACTTAAGAGAAGAATATTTTTAATACAATAATAAACAATGCTAACTTTATGTATTAACGGATTTTTTTCCTGACGCGTACATTATGCAATACAATTGTTCGAAAATTCATGTATTTTTAAAACTTTTGATTTTCAAAAAATCGTATTTTCGATAATAAGTCCGGAAAAACTTTTTCCAAAACATGTATCGAATATTTTTTGACAAAGTATCGGAAAAAAACTGTTTTTGAGAAATCTAAATTTTGAATGTAAAAACCTATTAGAATGACCCATAATATGTATGTATATGCTTTAAATTCTCTATAAGATATGCGGGCCAACTCTTAGTCACCTATATAATTATATTCAGATATAGGGATTCAAAGTTGAAATTTGTTGAAAGAAAATAACAATAAAGAAAGTATAAATTATACCTTAATACCTCGTCTGACTCTCCTCTTCAACATGCACAAATCTGAAATTGATTGGCGGACAATTAATGTTTTTGCAAGCATTTATGTGAAGTACAATGTGCTACAAAGTACTACTTAAATTTCCCAATTAAATGGAAAAATGAGGCCAATCTATAAAAATCATTAAGATATTTGAACTCTACGGAAAATGTTATCGCTAGTCGCCGTGATGAAATTTTTTGTAAATTTGTAGGGTAGTGTAATCAGAACTTGGCATGTAGTTTTAAAATAATTGATTTTTAGTATATTGTTTTGTTCAATTGTATGCAAGTAGATTAAACCACCTTACTTTACAAAAACTAAAATGTTATTATCTGAAAAATTAAATTTCTGTTTGTTGTGTTGCTGTGAAAAAAAAAAATTAATTATAAGTAACTAGATAATGGATTGAATTTACACCGTATACATAAGTAGTACTTTAAATATATTTCACCAAACCCTCTTCCTCGAATCCTGGCTATGCCACTGGATCTAAAGTGAAAGCAAATTCAATATCCTGAGACAGGACATTTGTGTGTGTACTCAACGCACACTCACTTATATTCAGCTCTTGTGATTTCCATTTGAACGCACATGTTTTAATGCAAATGCACTCGGTTGGATTAAAAAAAAGAAAAATTAATCCAAAGGACAAGCCACTAATATACGCGAGTGGAAGTGGAAGGACAGTGGTACGCATTAAAAACGATTTGCTGCTCAAAATTCATTTATTAATTTACGCCCAAGCTCTTGTCATGTAAGTGTTATATAAGTACGTATAGTATATGTAGTACATATACAATATATTACATATTACATATTATGTACCTACATATGGGTATTTCCACAGAAAAGTCTACCCTGACCGAAAAATGAAAAGTTAACCAACAGTTTTTTCTTACTTGCATTATTAAAGAGAGATATTCAAATTTAATTAAATTAAAGAGTTCAAAGCTTTCCTTAGTTACGATGGCTATATATTGGGCTATAAAGTTCAAGTTCACGTTTTCGTTAGTTTTGCATATTTCTAAGAGCATCTTCTCATTACAATTTACATTTCTAAGAGTATTTGTGCAATTTCATTCTTATCGCAAACAAATATCAATTAATGGTAAAATTTTGATTTGATTTCAATGAAATTCTAAGATAACGTAACGCCAGAAAAAAATCCATTTATTCTCATTATCTCTACTCTTGACGATCGCAAGTCCGTGAAATTTTGTATGTTAATTAAGGTTAATAAATTGAACTAATTTTAATAAAAAACTCGATTACTAAACAAATAGTTAATTTTATAATAAATTTCGAAAGTGCGTAACGTAACGCCATATTGTCAGTAATTTACTTGTATGATATTTTGTTTATTTTAAATTTTTCGACTCTTAACTTTTTTTGACGTTTTTTAACATTTTCCATATTTTATCAACCTCTGTCAACTTTTTAAGTGTTTTCCATATTTTTTCTATATATTTAACCATAATAATATTCGACTTTTTCAGCCTCCAAACGAAATACCGATCTCTTGGTAGTAATATATAATAGCTAAAAGTGGTGTTTTATTTGCGCTAAATAATTTTTTTAAAAGAGTTTTTGCTAAAAATTTTTCAATGGAAATTTAAGTAACGTAACGTCAGATACTAAGGATAATAACTAATAAACCGAGAAAAGTTTTTAAATTTGACAACTTGAAAAATAAACCTACATTATATCAAGTCCTTTTATACTAAAAGCTTTACCCAATTCGCAGAGTTTTGCAATTTTGTAATCCAATTCAAAAACCCACTTCTGTTTTTTGTAACATAACGCCAGTGCACATTTTTGCTTATATCTTGAAATCCATATAGTCGATTGTTGTCAATTTTTTTACTTAATATACTGCTACTTAATTACTATGCAAATATAAAAAAACCTTTTTAAAAATGTGGCATTTTATTTTTTTCAAATATTTTTTCATACAAACGTAACGTATCGCCACAATGGAAATGCCTATATGTGTGTGTGCAATAGAAGTCACAAAAATTTGTCGTGCACTTGAGTTCTACGGGAACGCGTAATGTTCGAAAATTTTCACCTTAAGAGTATTTCTTTAAAAACATAAAAAAATTAAGTGTTCCAAAAACTATTTTTTTTTTTGTCAAGTATAAAAAAAATTAATTTATCTTCTAATTTTTTAGTCTATTCTTTTCTACAATTAAGGGCCAAAATATATATTTTAACTAAAAAATTCAACAAAAAGCGGATTCTAACTCAGCGACCCAAAATATATATAGTATTCGCCAAAACTTAAGCACCCCCCTTCATACATTTTTTTCATATCATAAATTTTTTATGAAAACGACGTTATTCAACCATAATTTGTATATATTTTACATACTTATACCTTTATAATTGACAAATAAAACTTAAAAAAAAATCTGCGTCTCATAAATAAAGAATTAACATCAAAGGAACATTTTGACCCGAAAACTTAATGAACAAAACTAAAGCACTCCCTTTTTTATGGTAAATAAAAACTTTTAAAATTCGTACTTATTTTCGTACTCTTTATTCTGGACGACACAGGCACCTCTTTAAGGCATAGAGGATATTAAATTATTGATATCGATATCCCTTCGCAGGATATTTTTAAGGATTGAGTAGATATTCCGTGGTTTTTTAAATTTCCTCCGTCGATATTCATGTTAAAGATATCCCACAAGATTTTAAAAGGATTCAGTTCGGAGCAGGCCAACCAAAAACTTTTAACCTAATGCTTTGAAGCCAGGTCTTACACGCTTTAAAGGTATATCTCGGATCATTGTCCTGATGCAACCTCTATATAAGTGGAATCTCTACATCGGCATATGGGCATTTCTCAGAAACTTTTAACTTGTATGTTGCTTACATTCTTTCAACAAATTATATTATAATTCGCAGAAATATAATATTTTCAGCTGTTGATACTATTAAGTAGGGTTTGGAATCCCGTGCTATATTTGTAATCCCGGGATTTCGGGATTACATTTATCTAGTCCCGGGATCCCGGGATTGATCCCGGGATTTTTAAATACCTGTTCTTGAAAAATATTAACACATTATTTTAGTAAAATTTTAAGAAAATTAAAAACTTGACACATTCCAAAAATATGTTTATAAAAAAATATTTATTAATTTATAAGGAAATTCATTGTTTATATGGGCATTTCCACAGAAAAGTCTACCGTGACCGAAAAATTAAAAGTTAACCAACAGTTTTTTCTTACTTTCATTATTAAAGAGAGATATTCAAATTTAATTAAATTAAAGAGTTCAAAGCTTTCCTTAGTTACGATGGCTATATATCGGGCTATAAAGTTCAAGTTCACGTTTTTGTTAGTTTTTCTTATTTCTAAGAGCATCTTCTCATTACAATTTACATTTCTAAGAATATTTGTGCAATTACATTCTTATCGCAAAACCTTGGCTACAACGACAACTAACCGTAAATTAAATGCAAAAGAGCAAACAAATATCAATTAATGGTACAATTTTGGATTGATTTCAATGAAATTCTAAGATAACGTAACGCCAGAAAAAAATCCATTTATTCTCATTATCTCTACTCTTGACGATCGCAAGTCCGTGAAATTTTGTATGTTAACAAAGGTTAATAAATTGAACTAATTTTAATAAAAAACTCGGTTACTAAACAAATAGTTAATTTTATAATAAATTTCGAAAGTGCGTAACGTAACGCCATATTGTCAGTAATTTACTTGTATGATATTTTGTTTATTTTAAATTTTTCGACTTTTAACTTTTTTTGACGTTTTTTAACATTTTCCATATTTTAATAAACCTCTGTCAACTTTTTAAGTGTTTTCCATATTTTTTCTATATATTTAACCATAATAATATTCGACTTTTTCAGCCTCCAAACGAAATACCGATCTCTTGGTAGTAATATATAATAGCTAAAAGTGGTGTTTTATTTGCGCTAAATAATTTTTTTAAAAGAGTTTTTGCTAAAAATTTTTCAATGGAAATTTAAGTAACGTAACGCCAAGTAACGTAACGTTAGATACTAAGGATAATAACTAATAAACCGAGAAAAGTTTTTAAATTTGACAACTTGAAAAATAAACCTATATTATATCAAGTCCTTTTATACTAAAAGCTTTACCCAATTCGCAGAGTTTTGCAATTTTGTAATCCAATTCAAAAACCCACTTCTGTTTTTTGTAACATAACGCCAGTGCACATTTTTGCTTATATCTTGAAATCCATATAGTCGATTGTTGTCAATTTTTTTACTTAATATACTGCTACTTAATTACTATGCAAATATAAAAAAAAATTTTTAAAAATGTGCCACTTTGTATTTTTTTTTAAACGGTAACGCCAGAATGGAAATGCCCATATGATATTATACATACTTAATTATTAAATTATAAGAAGTTCATTCATTGTTTGAAAATTAATAGTAATTAATTTTGTATATTTTTAAAATACGTTTTGAGGAAGCAAAGCACACCCAAAGTTTCATCGCCCAAACGGTTTCTTATTTTAGTTGCGAAAAGTCCAGCCGCAGAAAAAGCACGTTCAGACTCTACACTGGTAGGTTTAATAGTCATTAAAAAATCATAAGCTCTTTGTAAAAAGTCACCACGTGTTCCTCCATTTTCAAACAACAGCATTCCCTTTTGAATTTTCACTGATAGCGTCTCACATCGAATTGGTATCCTCGGTAAATGCGCTTTTTTTATAGCTTTATTAAATTCGTCAGAAATAGATTCAGATGGAGACTCGGAAACAATTTCGAGAGGTGCCTCATTTAAAACAGAAAGTTCAACTTCAGATTCAGTCTCATAAGCTGTTTCTGATGTAACTGGATTTGAAGCGTGTAGTCTTTCGAGTAACTCAACTATTAATTTGCGGCATTTTATTGAAGATGGAACTATTACTATGTCTATTTCAGATTCGGATTGAACGTTGATTCTACCATTGTGCAAATACTGAAGGATACCACAGATGTTCGCCTTTGTTGCATTCGAAGAATGAGAGCTGAATACAATTTTTGACTTATCACGTTGTTAGCATCTTTAAGTTTTTTTAACATAAAAGTTATGGCAACATCGGCTGTGAACAAATTAGCATCCCGACGGCAAAGGGCTTCGACTGTAGCTTTTACTGGGATTATCGCATTAATGATATCAGATACCATTTCAATCTCATTATTGGATAAAGCCAAAGATTCACCTTCAGGTAGACTTATGTCTATTAATGCCTTTTGTATACAATTTTTCAATAAATAGACGCGTTCAAGCATTGACAAAAGACTGTTCCATCTAGTCTTGCAGTCTTTTATTAGAGCCATTTGCTTCCCAAATTCGCAGCAACCGAACAAAAAAAAAAAAATCCAAGAATTTCTAATATGAAAATAGTCAAATCTCAACTGAAAAAATTTAAATTAAAAAATGTTGAACCAAATACGATTTTTTTACAAAAAATTTTAAGAGGGCTGTGAGTTATTTTTCGTTTTAGGCATAAAAAAGTCAAATCCCGGGATTAAGTGACCGATCCCGGGATTTCGGGATTGATAAAAACAGCGAGATCCCGGGATTTCGGGATCCCGGGATTACAAACCCTACTATTAAGCAATTATTAATTTGCAATTAATCGTCATTAAAACCCATTTTCTAACATTATTTCGGAAAAAAATTCAAAAATTGTTCCGACACTTGCCATTTTTCTACTTGTCGCTTAGCACATTTCAAAATAAAAACCGTTTATATCTCATGAAGGGCAAGTTTGAACCAAAGCAAAAAAAATCAATTTCTGTACTTTAAGTTACCCCAAACAAGGTGGTTTTGTTTATGTAAGTGTGTGTGTTCAATATTTGTCATAAAAAAATCTGAAAGTTGTCATCAAGTTTTGATGTCAAATAGCTAAGATGCATGGTATGTACAATTAATTCAAATAGTAATAACTTTTTGTGAATATATTGACAGAAATTAATCAGTATGTGCATTAAATTTTTTTGTACAAATATGTGAAATTCGCGCCGATTTTGAGCTGGACGTGCCGCCATCTACAGATGTTACATTTGAATGTCAAAAGTATAAGTTGTAATAACTCAATAGTATTGCGTTTATCTGACTCAAAATATAGTGGTGGATTACTACTATCACTTATTTTTTAAGTTTGACATTAAATTCATACCTAATGTTGTTACAACCAGAATAATTAATTTTATTAAGTGAATGGCAAAAGTATAAGAAATTTGAAAATGTTTAGAATGAATCTCTATGGAATCAGGGGCATTAAAAATGTCAATGTTCAACATGAAAATATGTATTATTGAACCAAAATGAACATAAAAATCATGAATATGTAGCTGTGCCACCGACTTGAATTTTTATTAATTGAAATATCGTAAGTTTCTAGGGAATTGCCCATATGGCAGCATCACCTTTTTTAGTATGTCAATGTACATGAAGCGATCCATAATACAGTAATCTCTCGAACTGCGCGTTTTCGGACTGCGCGGTTTTGTTTTTACCACTGAAATTTCGCATTGCACGGTAAAAGTTTCGTAGCAGCGCGTGCATAGTTCTCTTTTTATCTTTTTGTCACTATTTTTCGTGCAATAGATATGCACATAAATTTTGGTGAATCCCCTTAAATTATGTGATGTGGCTTGTATTTCGAATTTTGTTTTCGTTATTCTTCATGTAAAGACGCTGTTTTTTCATAACGTAAGTAACTACTGCGCAGATCGAGGGATTACTGTATCTTAAGTTTTGTGAATTGACTCAAAACCTTGACCAGAGAAGCAATTTCAGACCAATACACTAGCTCCTCCGTCCTTTACAGTGGCTTTGCTATACTTAGGATTCAGTCTTTCTTCTTTTGGTATACGCCTTATTTCATCCGAATCTTTCAGTTTGTACCTACTTGGATTTGTCAGAAAACGACATACTCCACGGTGGGCTTTAACCAACTTTAAATGACAAGTTGAGTTGCAACAAAAACTTGAATGTGGAATTATTTGGGATGTTAATCAAAGTAGAAATGCATCAAAAGGAAAAAAATCCTTAGAGCTTTTTTTTTTAATTCCATAAGTAATAATATCTAGTATAATATGTGTACAACGTACGTATGTAATTTAAAAAACATCCGATTGTGCTCAAATTCTGACACGTAAAAGATCCTTAAAAGACAGTTCAAATTTCAGCTCCCTAGACATTCGGGGTCTTGAGTACTGCTAGGTCAGATTTCAAAATAGCCAAATTCGTTTTCAAAGCAGTCATATTTTACTAAGACGTATTTAACTTAATCGGGTCACAAAAATAAGTCTTAAGGTCTAGAGGTTTAAAATTATTTTTTATGTATAAAAGATTACATAGCAAAAAAAAATTGATATCCACAACTTTAAATTTTGATTTGAGGGCTTTTAGAACAAATATTTGTAAACCGGACTGAACACGACTATTTTCATGTCTAAATATGGTTCTTTTTCTAGACCCCGACCACCTAGGAAGCTGAAATTTAGACTGTACCTATTAAAGTATTTTGACGTGTAAAAATTTGAAGAAAATCGAATACCTTTTAAATTTCATACGTATGTAGGGACCCACATAACACATCCAACACTAACACTTGACAAAAATACACTTTATTCTTTAAACAAAATTTTGTATTCTTTTCATTTTATGTTTCAAAAAATAAAAAAAAATAAATTAGTATTAAGATTTCAAAATTCAAAAAAGAATAAACACTTTTATAATAAAAGATAAAAACTTAATTTTAAAATATTTTAATACAATCCTTCGGACTCCACACGTATGTTATGCATATGGGCATTTCTCTCATGTTGAACGTCCCGTTCCGTCCCGGAAGTTTTTTTTTAAAGTGGAATAAAAGTCAAAGTAAAACACTTTTATTTTTTTTCTGTTACTTTAAGTAATAGCCCTTTGATAGCGCTATATTGAGTGGTAAAGTTGATGCCAGACGTAGTACTGGTTCCAAAATAGAGGCAATTGAAAAGCCATTCGAACGAGACAAAAAACGGAAGTGTTTTTCATGGCAATCTATAGAAAAGCAGAGTCAGCGAAACCTAGCAACATTTTTGAATGCGACTAATCTTAAAATGTTATGGAATAATGTAACTTTTTAATAGATTTCGTTTGATTGAAAAATCTTATTTACTTTTTTTTACAAGGCGTAATAATCCATTCGAACGGGACATATTTTGCCGTTTATGTTCACTTGGGCAATTTTTCAAAACTACTTTAATATTTATATAAATAATAATATTTAAGATATATACAGTAATTAAAAAAACAAATTTAATGTTTATATTTGGGGTAAAACACGCGAAAACGCCAGCGAAAAAATTTTTTGGCTCCGATTTGGCTGAAATTTGGCATTATTGTAATATCGATGTCCAGTAATAGAACTGCGTTCAGGAATTTGCCCTAGTATTATTTGTTGTTGAGATACGCGGGTATGAAATTCACGATTTTTGTACTTTTTCAGAATAAGTGTTTTTTTCGAAAATTCATAGCTTACAGCAAACTCTATCAATTAATAATTGGTATACCTACGATTTTAGGTTTTTACTTGTACGAAAAAAATACTGTTTTTGAAAAAAAAAAAAAAATTTCGCAAAAATTTTGCGAATTTAAAATTATTTTTGAATTTTTTTTAAAAAAAAACCATTTTTTAAAATTTTTTTTTTTATTTTTAAAAAAAACTTTGATTTATTCTGCGCTTAATGCCGTAAAATTTTTTATGGGGAAAAAATTATTTATATTTTTTTTTCAATTTTAAAAAAAAAATTAAAGAGCTAAAATTCTGTAAATTGAAATGAATTTTTCAATTTTTTTTTGAAAAATCCATTTCTGAATATTTTTTTGTTTTTATAATTTTAGGTTTTTATTTGTACTTTTCAAAAAAAGTACTGATTTTAAAAAAAAAAATTTTTTCGCAAAAGTTTTGAGAATTGAAAAATATTTTTGCATTTTTTTAAAAAAATCCATATTTTAAAATTTTTTTTTTTTTTTATAATATAAAAGTTTTGAGTAGGCTCAAGGTCCAATTTAATGAAAAACTTTTAGATGTTAATCATATAAATTTTATTTCCAATATTTCGACTACCATTGGTAGTCATCTTCAGGGATTCTGTTCGAAAAATATTTTTACAACAATTAGAATAATATATATAAACAAAAACAACACTAATAATAACTTACGTATGTCAGATTTAAATAAATAATTACTTCAAAAATAAATAATTACTTAAAAACTAACAAAACGGTGGACAAAACAAAAACATAAATATTGCACAGAAATATTGCGCAAATTTAATCAAGTTTTTGTAAACAAATCACAGCTGTTATGATGGTGATCTATCGTCCACTGATCTTATTTGTTTTGTTTTGCTATCAAATATCTGTAGCTTTGAGCAATTTTCTCTGTGTCTGTTTTGAAATTTAATCTTTGCAAGTGTGGTGTGTTTATTATATGGAGCATTTCTAATGTGTAACGTTTGATGTAATTTGTCTCTTGTTGCAATATTTCTACGTTGTCGAAGTCGGCAGAGTGTGCATGTCTAGTACAGTGGGCCGAAAGAGCTGTTCTCTGCTCCATTGGTTTATCCCTTGACTTTTGTTCCGATTTGTGCGATGAAATTCTTGTCTGTTCATTTTTTTTTTTTTTTTTTAAGAAAACTTTGATTAATTCTGCGCTTAATGCCGTAAAAATTTTTGTGGGAAAAAAATTATTTATATTTTTTTTTTAGTTTAAAAAAAAATTAAAAAGATAAAATTTTGTAAATTGAAATGAATTTTTGAAGTTTTTTTGAAAAATACATTTCTGAATATTTTTTCGGTGAACTTCAGATTACAGCTTGATACGCAAGCTTTAAAATGATATGCCATAACATGAGAGCAAGTAGTTAATTAAAATGTTTGAGCCGTTAACCTGAAAACTAAAACTGAAATTTAAAATCAGTGCAGTAGCCTTTCAACGCGTAGTACAGCGCGCTTTTAACGGCTCAAACATTTTAACTAACTACTTCCCTCATGTTATGGCATATCATTTTGAAGCTTGCGTATCAAGCTGTAATCTGAACTTCACCGAAAAAATATTCAGAAATGGTTTTTTCAAAAAAAATTCAAAAATTCATTTCAATTTACAAAATTTAAGCTCTTTAATTTTTGTTAAAATTAAAAAAAAAATATAAATACTTTTTTCCCCGCGAAAATTTTTACGTCATTCAACGCAGAATAAATCAAAGCTTTTTTTAAAAAAAAAAAAAAAATTTAAAAATGTGTTTTTTAAAAAAAATGCAAAAATATTTTTCAATTCGCAAAATTTTTGAGAAAAATTTTTTTTTTTTCAAAAACAGTATTTATTTTCGAAAAGTACAAGTAAAAACCTAAAAATGTAAAAACAAAAAAATATTCAGAAATGCATTTTTCAAAAAAAAATTCAAAAATTCATTTCAACTTTCAACATTTCAACATAAAAAAAATTTTAAAAAATAGTTTTTTAAAAAAAAATTCAAAAATAATTTTAAATTCGAAAAATTTTTGCGAAATTTTTTTTTTTTTTCAAAAACAGTATTTTTTTCGAAAAGTACAAGTAAAAACTTAAAATCGTAGGTATACCAATTATTAATTGATAGAGTTTACTGTAAGCTATGAATTTTCGAAAAAAACACTTATTCTGAAAAAGTACAAAAATCGTGAATTTCATACCCGCGTATCTCAACAACAAATAATACTAGGGCAAATTCCTGAAAGCAGTTCTATTGCTGGACATCGATATTACAATAATGCCATATTTCAGCCAAATCGGAGCCAAAAAATTTTTTCGCTGGCGTTTTCGCATGTTTCACCCCATTTATCAAATCAATTAGTGAGATCCATTTTAACAAAGAAAAGAAGAAGGAGTAGATATTTTTCTTAAAAGAATATAAAACTTGTCTTTTTGCTGTTAAAACGTTTTTCCTGTAAGAGGCGTGGCACCGCCCACTTAAAAAAAATATTTTTACTCAAGTTTCGATCTATCTACATACCAAACTTTATCAAAATCGGTGCAGTGGCACAGCCGTGATACCGTTTTTCCCCATTTGGAGCAATGCCACGCTCCCTTTAAGGAATCAGAGTTTGTAATAATCTTTCTTAAGTTTCAATCTATTTTTAAGAAAATTTCATTAAAATCGGTCCATTAGCTTAGCCGTGGAAACGTTTTTTCCCGTTAGGGGCGTGGCACCGCCTACTATTAAAAAAAGTATACATGTCCCTCCTTCTCTTCACAACCTTTCCAATAAAAAAAAAATTATGCGATTACGTTGTGGTATGGCTGTGAAAAAGTGGTTTAACCGTTTTGAACTGCCTAATTATGTATTACTCTTATGTTTTCGAAAATGACCAACTTCAAACAGCACCAAAAATTTAAAATTTTATATTTTTTGCACTCGTTTTTTTTTTTAATTATGTACATGAAACTCTGTTCGTGCAAAAATTTTGACACACTTGCTGCTGTTATCAATTTCGAAATGAGAACAAATGATGTTTTTCTATTTTATTTATGACTGAACTTAAGCAAATTAAAATTTTACAGTTAATAGAGACTGGTTTGATGTTTTTGCATTGTTTTTAGCCCATTGACATTGGAAGAGAGATATTTCGGAAAGACTATCATCATGTATCACTTCTCTCACACACTTAAATATTTATGGCAAAATACTATTCAATATTACAAAAAAAAGAGAAACTGCATTTGCAGGTGGTTTGCTCAATGTGATAAATGAATTCTGGTGTAAATTGTTTAAATTAACAAAATTTGAATATTTTCCTTAGATAATATCAGATAGTAACGCTTTTATAATAACTTTTAATTTCTCTGTCACGGTTGGCTTTTTGGCGGAAATGCCCATATGTAATATCATTAAAAAACAGTAAATATGGAATTAAAAAAAAAGCTATATAAGGATTTCTTATATTTTTCATATATCGCCTCTAAATTACACCCAAAATTATCCCCAATTAAAGTTTTTGTTGTAACTCACACTTTTATTAAAAGTTGGTTAAAGCCCACCTTGACTCTTTAATTTTTTGACATTTCAGTTGAGATGGGCGTGGAGTAAGGCGTGTACGCAGACCAAAAGATGAAGCCACTGTAATGAATGGAGGTGGCAGTGCAATGGTCTGGGATCTATATAAGTTCAATAACGTTGTTTTCATAAAAAATGTATGATGTGAAAAAAGTGTACTAAGGGGGGTGCTTAAGTTTTGGCCAATACTGTACGTACATAAGAAAAACATATTTTTGGATTACATAAAAAAATTGTATTTATGTACTCGAGTAAAGAAATAAGGAATAATTTCAATTTGCAGCAAAAGGAAGTTCGTGTTTTTCGCAATTGTTGTAGTTTTGAATTTTAGTTGCTGTTTTGAATTTTAGTTGCTTAACTCATTTTGCTGCACAAGGTGATTACGACGAAATACTGCTAGTATTTGTTGTAAATGCATTTTTTCCTTATTATTACTTTTTCGCATGTTTTGCTATCGTGTTGTTGGTACACCTGCATTCTCCTCCTACTCCAATCTTAAGGTAAGCTGTGTGACATTTGTCATAAATCACCGGTTAAAAAGGATAATAAGGAATGGTCAAAAATTTGCGGAAAAAGCGCCTGAATACATGCTATGTCTAGACTACAATAGTTTCACGACTAAAAAGGTTAGTCACATAAAGTTATTAAGTGAAAACTAAAAACTTTGATAGGAAAATGTTTAATCAGATAATAAAAATGGAAAAATATTTCTTATGTAATATCATATTCTTATCCATCTTCCTTCGCCTTTATTAGAGTAAATATTTAATCTTTGTTGTAACTATGAGTATGGAAACTTATTAGTAAAAATTATTGAAGAACTGTTATCTGCTATTAAAGTTCTTGTGTCATTAGCGAAATAAGTGAAATTTTTGTTTATAAGAATGGCCATTGTTTAGACGACTTTCGTGTCCATAACTATTTTTACAGAAATGACAGACCTTCAGTTCAATGACGCATTCGAACGGCGGGAGCAGATATCTGTAAGTATTTTAAATAAATTCATTTTGTTACTTTCATGAGAGCAAAATGAGCAGCTTAAAACAAAGTTAGCTTATAAATTGAAAAATATCTAGTTCTTTCTTTTAATAAATGATGTTCCTATTTATTGGAACAATAACGTTGTCGTTTTTGTTCCCCTAAAAAGTAATAAGAATGTCTTAGTTATTCGCAATTGTTGCAAGTATTCATATTTTATACCTGCTCTCTGGCTTTAAAGGGGTGTCGTAAAAAATAATAACAAATCCAAAATTATCAGCTGCTACGCGTAGTACTCAGGCTTTCTAACCACTAAAGCTACCCTTTTACTAAAATTACAAAAAGTTACATGAATTGAATTTCTGTATCTTTTACAAATCTTTCCATTCGTATGAAAATTTTCTGATTCTTTTTAATTTTTATATTAGAGGTCTGCATAAGTATAATCATAAACCTACGAAGCTGTTACCGAAGTCAATTTAATTGATTTGAATGTGTATACATAGCGTTTGATTGTGTAACTGTTGCCATCATCATAAATTTCTCTTCTTACTCGTAACTAACTGTACGTAGATGATTACGTCATTTGTATGGATAATATGCAGTGATAATTTGATGTGTGTTTGTATTATAAAAACAGTTTTTGAAAACAAATATGAGTCATGTAGGATTATATCTACACAAAGTGAAATATTATATTAAAGTGAACAGGTTTTATTTGCTTTTATTTTTTTATAAATTTTGATATTGTTGGCAAAGTTGCCACTTTGTTAAGGGGAGGTTAACGTTAATTCGTACAAAAACAGGCACATTTTTGTGAATTTTTTTCGACAACACAGTTAAATTCTATTTATTAAAACCAATGGTAGATCAAAGTATAACATTTGAAGAATATTTTGAAAAATGTTCAGGTAAAAATATTGAAAACTACGGCAATAGCAGCAATTATTTGGAAGCGTTTCAGAAACAAGTAGAATTGCGGTGCACACGATAAGTCGGTGCTGGATCATCTGACATAAAAAAAAAAAAAATTTTCGTTAGATAATCGATTTCCCCAGGTAACGCTGGGGTTTTTTTTGAAATTTAAATTTTTCAATTTTTGGGAACACTTTGAATTGAAAAACGCGATTTTTGCAAAAAAAAAAATCGGGTAATTTGTTATTATTAAATAATAATTATTTGAAAAAAACTCTCCAGCGTTACCTTGTAAACTTTGTACAAAAATTGTGTTCAAAATTTCAAAAGAATCGATGCAGTAGTTTTGAAGTTATGGTGTGCACCGACTTTCAAAACGTGAGTTGTGGGAAAAACGCTTTAAAGTTTTAAACGTGCACTGAGTCATGTATGAGGCACGGTTGCTTAAACTGCTGTATGTTCGTTGTTTTTGCTCCGATCTGTCTCAAATTTTCAGACAATATTCTTGAAAGGTTTTTCATTTAGACATTTAGACAAAAAAAAAGAGTTAAAAAAAAAATACGTTAAATACATACGCGCAACTTCTTTGGACCAAATTGTTTAAAACTGCAACCAACAAACAAAATTTCGGCTCACTATGCGTATGCCAAACCAAACTCTTCACTTCCTTTCGTTTTTGTTCTTCGTAATTAAACCTAGAACCAGTGTTGCCACTGAGAAATTTATTTTCCTACCAAAATTTTCTCGAAAACCTACCAGAATCGTTTGTAACCTACCAAAACTTTACAAATTAAAAAAAAAACTTTTTTGCAGCATTGAATTCGTTTATTAAAATTTTAATACATATTCTTGTATGTCGTCGTTTAAAATTTGTGCGGTTAAATATAGCATAAATTTTCTGTTGAAAAATCGTGTAGAATGGTTCACATCAAAAGTCAGGCAAGTGTGCGCAAAAAGTTACCACATGACACATGCAGCGTACAATTAAGCGATGAACGTTAGAAGAAAGAAAAATAGTAATTAAAAATCATTTTGAAGTCAAAACCGATCGCAAAGTTACAAATTTTTTTAAATAATTATAATTTCTGCTTGTAACGAAGGTCCCGCACGATCTTGATTCATGAACTTAATTTTGCTACCAATCATACTTCTATTTTTTACTTAGATTGCAAAAAGACTCTGTCAATGAATAGGTTATACGATTATGATAGATGCTCGAAAAACTTGTAGATCAGCGCTACGGCTGAACACCAGGTAGAATGACAAAAAATAATATGTCAAAAATCGAATCGAACTGGCACAGCATAAAATTTTAGGATATTACTAGTAGCAAAAAGGTTACAGGCCCCCAAAAAAATACTGTTTCGGCTACAGAGATTGCCTTACCCCGACCTCTCAGCTTGTATTGGAGATGCAACATCCTCTAGTAAAAATTTTCCATCTTTTTATCTGATGCTAATGAAATTCGGTTCTAATACCTTAAATAGTTCTCTCAGTTCTTGTCCAGTGCTTTTCCGAATCATTCCTACTGTTTGTGCAAAATTTCATTGCATTACCTTAAATAATTCCCTCAGTATAGCGTTTTGAAGTTTTCGCTTGTATGGGAGGTGCCATTCACTCTTTTCGAAATTAGACCTCTATTGAATTTTGTAATCTAAGTGTAAATCAGATAATAACTTTGTATACTCCTAGTTATTCAAGTACATATAACGTAATTAATTTATATTCATAATGTAATTTTCCTGTTATTTTAAAGATGTTAGTCTTTGGGAGGAATTGTTTCAGATACAGAATTTACCAAATAAACGAAATGCTTATTAAATTGGTCTTATGATCTTGAACAATAATTTATTCTTTTTGCAAAACTTCAATCATAATCGGTGTTGCCCAGAGAACGAGCAGGCGCTCAAAGAGTGCAAATATGAGAACGATTAGTCGCTTTAAGAGTTTTTAAGAGCGTAAAAAAGAGTGCACGTATACAGAATTGATAAACAAATCATCAACACATGCTTAACGTGATATCGTTTACTTGTAGTAGTGGGCACCACTGATCATAATCATGATTTAAAACTTTTTTCTGTATTTTTAGGAAAAAGGGCTGTTTTTATTTTATTACGTAAAGCTGTTTTTCAAAATTTTTTAACTTCCCCCTGTGTCACAACCTGTCGCAAATTGCCACATTTTCCGAAAACAAAATTATGATTTCTCCTAATAGTAAGGGAGCTGGTGAACATTTTAGTTAAACTCATACTCCCTTTACGGCCGCACTTTACACGGCTTTCGCTATAAGAGCCCTTTTCAAATGGAATCCGTCAAAAATTTTTTATTTTGAGTTTGAGCTCAAATTGCCTAAAATTTTGCAGGAATGAGTGATACGTTGATAACAATTTAGAAATACTTCATATGTTTTTTTATTAGAATCATGAGTAACTTTTAACATAAACTTTTAAATAATAGATACAAAGTATCTTTAAATATGTAACGGGTGTGACATCCAAATGTATCGGGTGTGACATTATAATAATCTTGAGGTAAAATATAAAATAAAAGCACATTCAATACGTGATAAAAATTTTTTATGTGTTACTATTTTTAAAGCTGCATAGCTACATAAACACCTGCTCAAAATAATAGATACACCTTTGAGTTTTTAGTTTAAGCTCTATTACAAAAATGATTTGGCAATATAGAGGAAAAAATCATAGTGGTAACGTGAATTAGACAATTTGGCAACACGATCTTTAGTAAAACAAATGAGCGTTTCTACTCACTGCATAGTTTGAAAATTTTTCTGCTCAAAATAATAGGTACACCTGCACATTGATTCAAATTTTCGTTTGAAATTTTATTTTTTTAATTCTTTTTTGAGCTTTCTTTAATTCAACCTTAAAATGCAGTGAATTGACAGCAAATTTCTAGTTGAGATGGGTCGTAAGCCATATTGCTCTTCTGAGGAATCGAGACTGACTTTAAACTTGAAAAAAAAGAAGAAAATCTCTTCAATGCATTGGCAGGTTGCTGAATATATCTCACAATTTTGTGAGAAAAGTATTTGAAAATAAACAGTAAAAAAAAATCTCGTAGTAGACCACCAAAAACCGCTCCAATAATTGATCTTCATATAGAAAATAGACACATTTAAGTCTTCAAAGACAATTTTAGCAGAAAGTGGGAACGTGGTTAGTGCTCAAACAATTCGATAACGTTAACTAAAGGCTAACATACCTGGGCGCTTAGCTAAAAAAGTTCCTTTGTTGCAAGGATCACTAACTGCAGCTTTCAGAATAAAATCTCGGAGTGCAAATGTCCCATATGCTTTTTTGCCTTTGAAGTCACATTTAATAGTAAACAATCGCTCTCAGGTCTTAAGTGAGAATGTACTTTAGTAGGAGAGGGGAAAAGGTATCCCCGGCGGTGATTTTGCCTTTTTTCAAGACAAAAAATTTCTGGCACCAATCGTTGCAAAAAGGCCGGAAATGCATTTTGAGGTACGAGTGGTTCTTTTTATAACTGTTTAGGCCTCATTTGATGAAATAAGCGTGCCGTGAACGTTAGCACTACGCGTGACGTAACGGTTCAGCCAAAACACTTTAGAATAGATTTTTCTACATACCCGCTATCCTATGCCTCCCATCAAACATGTTCACGAAAAAAAAAAATGACTTTTTGTGTGTCTTGTATCAAACGTAATATACCTTTTACGTGGGGTTTCAGAATGCAAATGTCCTAATCATACCAATCCGAATAATTTTAAATACAGAAAAATCAAAGGTAAGTTTCAATAAATTTTTTTCAAATACCGTATGGGTTATTACAGAGGCAAAATTATTTAAAAAAAACTTTAATAATCCTTTCATCACAAATCGCAGACTAATTAACGCTGTTTTCTCAGTTTCAGGTTTTTGCTAATAGGACACTTTCACTCTGAGGTGACGATATGTACATAAAATGCATCTATTGATTTTCAATACTTATAAGTTTTTGCTCGGACAGTATTGTTCGCCCAAAAAGTAAATCATTTCTTCAAAGTTCAGCTTTATTTGATTTTTACATAATAATTAAACAATAACACTACATCATTTCAATGAAATTTTTGAATTTGATAAAAATTGTAACGAGTGTCACCTACCAAAATAACACAAAATAAAGTGAATTGAATAATTTTTTTTACAAATTGTTTCCGTTATTACATATTCTTACATTGAGAAAATATTTTCCTTTTACTCTGTAAATTAACAATAGAAAAAAAACTTTTTCACTTTTTTTTTTGTAAGGGGTGTGACAATGAAACTTTCTTATGTTAAAAATTATATTACGCGCAAAACCTGTGCTTGCCGAACTTGTTACTTTTTAACATTGATATGTCTTTTAAGCCACCTGTAGAATAAATCGCCAATTGTGAACAAACAAAAAAACAATGCATTGAAAATATGGGAGAAATCGTAGTGAAAATGTATGTGAATTTCTTTTTTTAATTTTTTGTTTTTGAAAAGTGATCAATTAAGCTCGAATATTCGATATACGAAATTTTCACGATATTTGTTTTATATAGCACCTTAAGTGCTTAATACATACATACAAATACATACATATCTTACATTCCACGCCAAATCTTAAATGCCAGGACTAATCCATCAAACTAGCGATGTCCCGCAAAGATTTTCCTCTTTTTCGTAGGCTCAGAACCAATCGTCACTCTTCTGATGTGCAACGACGAACGAATTTTTCATAATTTACTTGCAATTAATTTATATATGAATGTATTTTTGCCGTTGTTCAAAAAAAAGCACAAAAAAATTGAAGTTTTAGGTAAAAAATCGAAAAACAAAACAAGTGTATCTATTATTTTGATCAACTTTTTCCCTCCCCCTTTTTCGATTTATATTCACTGGCGAAAAAATAGGGGAAGTACCTTCTTTCATTTCTCAGCTAACGGCATTGCCAGATTGTACTCTTTTGTTTTACAAAGAATTCCAATGCCAATACTTCCAAATATGCAATTTATTGGGAATTGTGTGAAAATCTTTTAGGTGTATCTATTATTATGATCAGGGGTTTATGTGTATGATGAACAGTTTTAACAAGTAAACTCGAAAATGGCAAATTTTGAGTTGTGCCTCTTTAGCTAAATGTGTGCGATATATACAGTAATGTTTGTTAGATTATATATTATATAATTTTTCTATCCGTGTGTATTCTAAAATCAGCGCTCCATTTTATATTAGAAACAGTTATTGGTTGATCTGCACCGATTGTTTTCATAATTTTGGTAAGCAGTTTTATTTTCGAATTATAAAAGATTCATAGAGTTGTTCCAAAGATAACCTTTCACGCAAAAGTTGAGTTATCTTTAAATTGCTCTATTATTGTTGTTTATTGTCGTAAATATTGCTCACTTTAAAGGCGAACTGAGCAATAAATAATAATTCCTGTCACTTCGGCTTATCCTGCCAGTAGCAGTTTACTACTCTGACCAATGATGTTAATGTTGTTTGTTTTTACGTTTGGTGCGCAATCATGGAGCAGAGTACCGAATTAGTAATTTCTCGAATTATAATTGCGGCCTTGCAGCTGCTACAACAGCAAAAGTTGCATGTCAAATGCATCTGAAGAATTGAATGTAAAATACACGATAGCAACACCCTTTTAGTACGAACCTACCCGTATGGATGTTTAAAAAATTAAATGCAGCAATTTTAAAAAAAACAAAGAATAATTTTTAGTATCAGTAACATAGCATCTTGTGCAAAGCGAATATACTAATGTTGTTCCTCAACCTTATTTTTTTAGTTTACCACCCTTTGTTGTGGCAACAGGCGTGACATCCAACGACCAGTTGGTCAGTTTTGAAAAATAACGCTTGCGTTTTAAAAGGAACGCAATGTTAACTTTATGAGCCCAAAGTACAATGACATGTAAAGAAATTGCATAGTTCATAATAATAAATGCCATTTATCAGGGCCTCCACAAACTCTTCAATTTCCTCCATTCTTATGACTCTGTTTTTTTCTGGTGCAATTTCTTTAAATCGTGGAACAGATAATAATCGCTGCGGACTAATTCAAAACTCAATCAGTTCGAAACTGTATAAGAGACAACTATTTTTTGCATACTAATCCCATAAATTACTGACCGAAATATTCGCAGCAGATTCTTGCATCTTTTTCGTTTGGGGCGTTTTATAGCCTCTTGGAAAAGTTCTGTACAAATCAACATTTATTTTTTATTATGACTGACTTGGCTCATATTTCGGCATAATTTGTTTGCACCCGTTCATGCTTTTTCACCTGTAAGCAGTGTTACCATATTAGTAGTTTTAACTGAAAATTCAAGTTTTTTAGACATGCTAGCAATTTTTTTGCAAATCGCAGTTTTTTTATGAAATTATGACCAAAAAAAAAAAGTTAACAACTTTTAATAACCACTATTATATTTTCCAAAAAATCTTGTTGATTTCGGAGGTAGGAGTTTTTTACAGTTTTCTTTTTCAGAATTTGCAGTTTTTCCTAAAAAAAATCTAGCAACACTGCCTGGAAGTAACATTTTATAAGGAATAGATGATCTTGGTCGTGGTTGTCTCATGAGTCGCTCTAGCCATATCATTTTGTCTGTTCTTATTCGCTTCCAGTTTTCTTGAGTCATAACTTATGACTCATAAGCCTATCTATTGAAATCAAAATTGCGGATAAATGAAGCGGCATAAATGAGTAACATTCAGAATACTGGTTTCTTATTACTTAGGTTATATATTACTGAAAATTTAAAAAATCGGCTCACAGCCTTGGCTAGTAGATATACACAAGTCTACCTCGACACCCCACTAAAACGTAAACTGAATATTTTTTCACTACAATTGTTGCCTACATAGGTATATGGTTGAGCTTTTTATTGTCAGAGATAAATTATTATTCTATTTCTTTAGCCATGAGCGTCGCCGAGGTCAGGTTCGGAAATTACACTAGTATACAAACAATTAAATAATACCTGAACTGTAGGTGCCATAATTCATATCTCATGTAAAATAGGCTGCTGATTCCGAAAATCTCATTACTATTTTTTTTCACGTCGTTTTCAAAATATCGGTCATTTTCGGTTTTTGGACAGAAAAAAAAATATGGCTTCACTTACATAATTGCAAATATCTCAAGAGCTAATATTTATATTTAAACGTACTATATGTCAAAAAAAAGGTAATTAAATTTCCTATAAATAATTGTTACATCACTTTTTGATTGATTTGTTAGTTTCAGCAAAATAAATTGATTTCTAAAAAAAATATTATTTTTTTTCGAAAAAAAAAAAATCAAAATCAACTGCAAATTTATATGAGAAAAAAAAATTTTAAAAATCATTTTGTTCTTTTATATCTTAGTCTATATATTTATTAAGGCTGTACAACGAACAGAACTTGTTCGAATAATCTTTAAGCTTGGGAACAATGTTTTCCACGACCCATTTCCAATAATGATCGATTAAATCTAGCAGTAAGTAAAGGGTCCACATATAAAGTATTTACTATATCATTCTAAAGTACAACTCGCCACTTAAGATCACTTTTATTAATAGACTTTGTCCAAGGGACTCAAAATTATGTTTTGTCCCTATTATTTTTTCCAGCTAAAATATGAAATGTGCAAATTCAAGACGCTTCTATGCAAAATGTGATTGATTTTGCTAAATTAAGTCCCGTTAAATAACATTATAACGTTAAATTCCATTAAAAACAGATTGTAGCATAAAAAAATATTCCAATAATAAATATTTTGCTGCGTTTGTCCCTATTATTTTTTCCAACACTGTATATATGTATATTATATATAATATACAAATTATGACAAATAAAATTAAAAAAATTAGAAAATCAGGCAAAAATGCAATTCGGCCATTTTTCGGTCAATTTCATATTACTTTTCCATTTCTTCATCGATTTCCTTTAATAGTATCTTAAATTCTTCATAAATATATAGACTAAGATATAAAAGAACCAAATGATTTAAAATTTTTTTTTCTTATACAAATTTGCAGTTTTTTTAATTTTTTCGAAAAAAAAATTTATTTTAGAAATCAATTTATTTCGCCGAAACTAACAAACCATCCAAAAAGTGATGTGAACTGCATTTATAGAAAATTTATTTACTTTTAATTTGACACATAGTACGTTTAAATATAAATATCAGTTCTTGAGATAATTGTAATTAAGTGGAACCTTTATTTTTTTTTCTGTCCAAAAGCCGAAAATGACCGATATCTCGAAAACGACGTGAAAAAAAGAATTCGGAGTCAGCAGCCGATTTTACTTATGAAATGAATATTCGTGTTCAAATTTCATTTTGGGAGTAAACAAGTGTTATTAATACGGTGACCATCCGTTCTGTTTTTAGCAGAACAGTTCTATTTTTAAGGCGCTTGTTCTGCGTATTTTTTTTTTAATGGAAAATTACAAATCGCAAATGTTCTTTTTTTTTGTTCTGCTTTCATGCGCCACGCAAATCTACTATTTGCTAATCTACATTATATGTAAGTCTATTTCTACTAACGTCAACGCTTTGCTGATCGATATGTAAGTTGTTATCGATATCAATTAGCAATCTCTATCAAAAAGCTGATTGTGCAATGTAATTACCGTGACGCTAAGTTTGTCGGTTTGGATTTGAACCCAAATTTTTGCTGGTTTTTCGCTGAACGCAGAGATGAAATTTGTTTACTTTTCATTATCAAGAAAATAATTTCGGAGTTAGAAAAAACAGGAACTGAAAACCTAAGTAAATTAAAAGATTGTGTCAAAAGTTTTTATAAGAATTGCATTAAATTATCTACATCAGTGGGATTATACATTTAAAGAGGTTGAAGTGATGGAATGGGCACTGTTGCGTAGAATGTCATCTTCGAATAACGTTGAAAGAAATTTTACATATATTATGGGAAAAATGAGCCGAATTAAAGTTAATTACAGCGAACTATTTGATGAGTTTACGTGTCTTAAAAGTTATGTGACTTGTGAGATACTAAAGGAATGGACAGATGGTGGAAAGCTAGTCGAGAATAAATGGGTTGAAATATTTCAATATTTTGAAAAAAATTTCATTCCTTTTCAAAATATTTTAAACATAGTAGAATTTAATTTGTGTTTACCGGGTTCAAATGCCTCCACCGAAAGGGTATTTTCTATTTTAAGCAATATGTGGACTGACGAAAAGTTCCATATGAAAATTGAGACTGTAAAATCTATTTTAATAACGAGGTGCAACTATGATCTTAACTGCTTAGAGCTTAAGTAATATTTACAAAGTCAGGAAAACATTATTAAAAAAACTTATACCTCAGAAAATTACCAATGATTTGCATTTGATGCATACATTTTTGTTATACTATTCTGCCGTACTAAGCGAAAAGGGCGTATCTCAAGAAAAGAAATATCTGAGATTCTTATGACATCGGATAGCTTAAGAAATTGCTTGTCTAATAAAATGCTCCAAATGCCGGAGTCTTAGTTCAAACATACAACAAATCTCGTAAGAAAATTTTCTCCATCCCAATTTTAATGGTATTTCAATAAATTGACATAAGCAAAAAATCAATTATTTCGAAACGAAATTTTTTGAGATACGCCCTTATCGCTTAGTTCGGCAGTATTTTTAATTAAAATCAAAGCCAATGAAATTTGATTTGTTTTTTTTTGTGAATTTTTGTTACTTTCAATATAAAAAAATATGGCCCCTATTGCGGTTGTCGATTTACAATAGATAAACGCTTTTTTTCTATTAGCGATTTTGTTTGGTATTGTGTTTATCGATCACAATCGCTGACTGTTCTATCATTTTGTTTTGATAGATAAGATTTTTTTTTTATTTTAGTGGATATTTCTTTATTTTTTAAATTTTTCACACAAAATATTTCAAACTGAATGAAACTAAACGGCTGTCTCAAGAAAAATAATAATAATTCAAGTCACAATGACGTAATTTTTTCTATTGAGTTTCGTAATACCAAAATGACATCGTTTCTATTAAATCGATGGCAATCGATTTTATCGCAAATCGACAACCGCAATAGGAACCTATGTTTCTATAAACACAATTTTCGTTCTGTTTTTTCAATTTAAATTTATGGTCACCGTAGTTATTAATCAAAAAAGAATTTACATTAAGTACATTATACATTAAAGCTTTTGTTCATACTTTTGATATTTCTTTTCAGAGATCAAACCCCGCAAACCAACCGCATTGTCATCATGCCCGTTAGTACCAGCAACTATTTTATCTGTTAGTGGCATTCAACCACAAACAGCTAGTCAAGCAATACAGACCAAACAGAACAGCCAGATGTTACCAGCAACAATCGAACGCGAGCAGCAGCCAATATCAATTAATGCGACTATAGCTTCTAAGGCGATTAGCAATGGATGCACAACATCATCTGAATCTAGTGGGAGCGCGAAAACTGACGTAACTTTTGCTCGTCAAATTGGATCGGTAACGCTGTCTAAAACACCACCTTGGCGTAAAAGTACAACATCGTCAACTGTTGTAGATGAACGTGTTCCTCCATTACCTGAAGGTCATTTACCGCAATCGCAAATTGTTGCATGCAATGAGTTATCAGCAACTGGCATACCGCCACCTTGGCAGAGCTCAACAAACCGAAAAGGCAGCCCTTCGCAATTTTCCAACGAAACTGTTACAGCAAGTCCCGTAAAACGTTCGCTATACGTGTCCGACAAAAAACAGCCAAATTTTAAGGATGATCCTACGGGGTATCTACAACAACAAACTGAGCTTTTGCACAGCTCCATGATGAATGTTGCGATAGAGGCTGACGAGGAGGAAGCTGTTAGACAACAACAACAAATGGTACAGAAGCCTCGCGTTGAAACCGCAACTGCAATGAAGCAAACGCTACAGCTGAAAAATATTGCCGATAGCAACAAGCAAGCACAGCAACAGCATCAAAACTGCTTTCAATATGCCGGACGCGATTACGATACACAAGGAAAATCACAAACATATCAGGAATCACAAAAAACTGGAACCATGTTCCGTATTCAGCAGCAATCTCAAGAGCCGCATCAGCAGCGTAAAACGGTTCAGGTAATCAACCAGCAACTGATTACGCCATCTTGTCAGGCAGCAGCAACAACAGTTGCAACTGCAATTCCTGGTCAGTCTACTAAGCAGACTGAAAATGCCAAAACTTTAACCACGCAGAACCATTTCCAGTCTTTCACAACAAGTTTTGGCGGTCAAACTGTCACCCAGATGCCGAATGGTCTCGTTCATATCGAGCAAAACTGTGAAGCCCCAAATATCACCGCGCCTTTCAAGCCACAGCAGCAACTGCAGCTGCAACAGCAAATACAGCAACACAACATGCTTTATCGTCAGAATATTCAGCAACAAAAACAAGCGGTCGGCAACGCTGTTGTGAGATTAGTGCCAACAGCGCGGGAATCCCCGGTTACATCTAGCACCACCTATGCGCGCTCGTTACCAGAAATTCAACGTCAAACGCCCGATGGGTATAACAAAGGACCTGCACAAGTGGGAGCCATCTCAACTAGCAATGAGAGTCTGCGACTTTGCCCGCCCTCACCGGCCGAGAGCGTTGATTCGGCGAGTTCCCGTGCGTCATCGGCAAAAACTACGCCGTCACCGTCATTACAAAATCAGCAGCATAAGCAAAAATTTATACAATCTACAAGTCAGCAGCAGTTTGTGCAAATGCGTGTCCAACAAGCCTTGCAGCCCCAAAAGCAGCTTCAGCAAACTAAGATTGTGAGACAACAACAACAGCAACAACGCTTTGCATCTCAGCAGTCGGTAGCAAAAAATGCACTAACAACCCTTGCTGGAAGTCGCGCTGGCACGACTACCACTGCATCTACCGCAACAGCAACGCTATCCTTGGGCTCTCAACAAAAATTTCAGGGAAATTTGCAGAGAACTTCTTCGAGCAACAACGATATTTCTGTCAGCAACTTGCAACTTCAGCCTGTTGTACGTTCAGCTAATGCAGCCAATACCGGCCAAATTATCATGACCTCCACTGGGCAAATCATAGTTATGCCAACCAATGGTAAGCCACAGACGCAGCAGCAGCAAGGCCAGCAGCAACTTATCATCGCCACTGGTAGCAATCCGGCCAACGCAACAACACAGCAGCAGGCGCCAAATGTCATTCTGCATCAACAACAACAACAGAACCAAGTTGATATCATTAATGGGCAACATTTAACGACCGCACCAAGCAGCGGCATCATTTTGCAAAACAGTCAGCAGCAACAAGGTACTTCGGGCTTCATCGTTAGCCACTCACCGGGAAACACCGCAACAACGTCACAAATGCAACCCACCACTGTGATTCTGAATTCTGGTCAGAACATTCTGACAAGCAATGGTGCAAAAGTGCTGACAGCAAATGGTAGCAATATCATTCACACCGGGAATCAGCAGCTTATTGCTAGCAACCACCAATTGCTGACCTCGCAAAATGCCGCTAGTATTATGGGTCAACAGGCCGTTGTACTAAACACGTTGCCAAATGGCGGGTACGTCATACAGCAACCGACAAATCAACAGCAATTTGCGACGATTGATGGACAGGTTGTCAGTCAGATTGTGCAACAAGCTGATGGTTCGACAGCCTACGTGCAGCAAAGTCCATCAGGTCAACAGCAAACACAACGCATCATCATCACATCGCCCGAAAATTCCAAACGCAAGGCGAAGAAACGAAAGAACTCAGTCGGTTCATCGTCATCATCAACGCCCTCTACGCTATCGCCGCAAACATCCCCGAAAATCCCTAATCAGACTGCTACAATTATACATGCACAACAGCCAGCAACACAGCAGCCGCAGGTGGTACAGATTGCTACCGCAGCTACTGCTAGTCCACAATACCAGCCACAGTTCCAACTCAGTCCCGGTATTCAGGGTATCGTCGTGAATAAAGCGCCCACGCCACAAAACTCCATTGCTGCACAACCGCAGCAAATTCTACTACAAAATGGCCAAATAATTCAACCCATGAATCTCATCGGACAACAGTTGCTTGTACCAGCTGGTCTAGTTATGGCGCCTGAGACCACACTCTTACAAATACAGAACGTTGGTACCTGCGGCACCAGCATCCTAACAGCGACACCACCAGGCACTATGATGTTGCGTGCACCTTCACCGCAAAATAAACAATTCCTTTCACCCAGCGCCACTGGACAGCAATTTATTGTTGGCAGCAATGGGCAGTTAAGTCCTATTGGACAAATCTATTCAACACCAATGGGTCTAGTGATGCCACAACAAAACACTGGTGCGACTACATTTGTTCAACAACAACACCAGCAACTGCAGCAACAAGTTGCCTTGCAACAGACTCAACAAATGCACCAACAGCAAAATGTCACGCTTTCTAGTGACCATCTGATAAGCGAATCGGCCAGTTCTTCCTCATCGTCATCTGTTTGTCAACGTGCTGTTGCTGCTAGTCCGCCAGACACAACCACTCATAGCCCAAGCAGTCCCGAAAGACCAGCCAGTAATCGAAGTGGTGGAAGCGAAATGGTAAGTGAATTTGTAAGTTTTCGTAAGACTGGTATAACGTTTCCACGTTTTTTTAGGTTCAATGCGTTTCGAGCTCCGAGCCTGATGGCGCTGTTTCGCCCCAAAACGTCGAAAATCGTCAATCTCCGTCGACAACAGATTGTGAACGTGGTAAGTTATGGCTGATAATAAACTTGAAGGTTTATTGTACTGCAGCAAAGTACCGGGAAGTTTTCCAGTTGAAACATTAGTTCATTGATTAGTGCATTACCTAAGAGACTTGCGGTAAAATATCAACAGTTAACTTAGGAGAACATTCCTGATATTGAAAAATAATTGCTCATATCGAATTTAATTTATTTTTTTCATTAAATCCATAAACTTTTGCTGAGAAATGTATCTTTACAAAACCTATATTTTACCTAAAAAAAACAACAAAATAACAAGAAGATGAGGCCTAAATCTATTTTTATCTCTCTCCATGTCAAATTGGAAATCAAGATGTTAAATGCAACATTACATTTCAATAGAACGGCACGCACCACTACAAATCAAGCTTCAATTCTTAACAGACGCACACGACCTTTATTACCACTAGCAAAGTAAATTGCTACATGTTGGAAAACCTTTAAAGTAAATAGGCTCGTAAACTGCACGCGCCATTAGACACAATAGCAACAACGGCTGACAATCCTCGGCTCAATGGTGCTTCACCAATCACTAGTCTGCGTGCCACGATAAAAGAGCTTATTTTAAGTGTATTATCCCTTAGCAATCAATATAATATACGCGTCGCTGCCAAAATCCACTTTTCACAAAGTGAGCAACATTTCGCGTTTTCTTTGCCACACTTTCTTCTATTGTCGTGTTGCCTCACTCATTTTCTTGCTACCTCTTTTCTTTTTAGGCATCGTCATGTCGACCTCATATCAAACCACAAATATTTACAAACCATCAGGAGCTAAGACTAGACGAGTACAAATACCGCCGCAGTATAGCGCGTCAATAGCAACAACAACAACTAGAGCAGGAGGGGCAGAGACGGTAATGCCCTCGCATTTAACGCCAAACGCAATGACGGCTTCCTTAAACCACCACCATCATCATAATCAACAGCTACAACATCGCGCACCAGATATGATAAAACCTGATTCACATGGTAAGTTAACGGTAAACAGTGAGATTTTGTAGCCACACATTGGCACATGCACCCTTAGACTTAGAGTAGCTACATACATATACATATGTACATACATTCACTAATACTAACAACTACGCACTACACTTTCGATATTAGCATGGAACTTCATAAACCCATTTAAACTAACAGTCACAGTCGGTAGTCTTCATGATTTTGTTAGTCCTCGTTTTCCATAATCCTTGCGCATTATTTTATATTTTTGTATTCAATAAGTATTGTAACTGTTTGAATCCCTATTTATTTAGCTTATTTACTTATTTTGTTATTATGCTCATTTGTTGACCTTTGTTAAGTTAGAAAACATGATCTCTTCAGGATCTTGTGCATAGTATTTTGTTAATTAAAACCAATTGGATTTTTAGATTGTAATTTTTATTTATTTATGATTCTCCCTAAAAGTAAGCGAATAATTTCAATCCAAAAACACTTTATATAATGAAAAATGGTAGTAACTGTAATTTGGTTGTATACTTTCTCCTTAAACTGGCATTCGATCAATTAATGAAATAAGCGTGATGTATTCTGACTAATAATTTGATATCTTCACAATAAGTACTGCAAATTGGTCGTACATTTATCTGATAAGACTCAAAATTTTGCGAAAACTCTTCGAATATAAATTTGCTGTCGGATGACCTCAAAATTCATTTGCAAATTTGCTATGTGATGTCCAGGCAACCGTTTTATAAATTTGTGAATCTTATTTTAAAAAATGTTTCATTATCAAACATTCACCGATGCATGAAATTTCGTGAAGAAGTGAATGATGTGTATTGCAAATACGGCACGCAATTTCTTGCTCCACAATGCTTACTAGGTTCATAAGTTTTGGCGAAAACTTTTGGATTTGAATGAGCTTAATATTTTTTAATGCTTGTACTTCCCCTGCTCTGTACCAAACGTAACGTAAGGAGAGTAAAGGAAATGATACATAAAAAACTTACGAGCAATTCAGTGAAAGCATTTATAAGGTGGTATAAATATAAAATATAATTTTAAAAGTTTGAAAATACATTTCTTAATTAATAATTTGGCGGTAGTCGTAGTCGTAAAATATGATGAAGACACCTCCACTCCGCAAAACAGACTTTTTCCGAGCATAAGATATAAATTTTGTTGGAAACAAAGTCTTTTGTCGGATGAAAATTTTTGCATTATGTATGTGAAATCGATGCCAGTTAACTTAGCACAATTTTATTCCGTTCCATGCAACAATAAATTATCTTACTTGTTTTCATTGAAAGTCTGATTATTCAGTATAAGGATAATTATCTAATTGTTCCTTTTTTTTAAATGTCTATGTGTTCCAATTTAGACGCCATTTTTTAGTTTTTTAAGATAAAAAACTACCATGGCTCAAAATTTTTATACTATTTAAACATTCTTCATGCGGAAAAAATGTTAGCTTATATTTGCCACAAGCTATATAAATGACTTGAATGAAATATGTTTTACTTGAAGTGCACTAAATTTTGAAAAAATATTCCCAACCAATTAAAATCAAAACTTACGAAAATATTAAAAAATAATGTATGTCTGTCATATCTGAGGACGGCATATGAACATGAAAGTGGAGTTACAGACCACGCGTTGTCGCTTTATCGCGTTAAAATTTCTACGATTCTTGTTTTTGAAGTTGAGTATCACGCTTCTTTGCGTGATACGTAAAAGTTTTTTATGAGAATAGTTGACAAATTTGTAAAAAATAAAAAATATGTTTCTTAAATTGCAAACTTTGTTTAGTAAGTAAAAGCTGATGGATGACGTGAGAAAGCGTAGAAAAAGTCAATGCGTCCAGCTTTATAACTCAATCCATAAGAATGTAGGGTATCAACTTTTTCTGAGAAAGCGTTTGCCGCAAAGCGACGACGTGGGATCTGTAACTCCACTTTGAGTTTGCGCTACACGAATGGTTTTAACACCATTGTTAGAATTTCCAGATATTTCAAGGATCAAAATACTTAGTTTACAGAAAGATCTGCGCAAAATACGTAATTTTAACAAAGCAATAGAAGAAACAGCTATATGTTATTAGTCAGGAAAGTAATTGTTCGAATATTACAAATAAGAACTTTAATTATAATGTTGAGTTTCTGCAAGAAAACTAAATTTCGAAAACAACTACTATGCAATTTTTGTAATTCAACGCAAGAATATTTAGGAAGCTTCCTTTCATCTTCATAGTTATGCTTTCGGCTTTACTAAGGGGTTACTAGTCATATCTCACTCACCATTCATTGAATGCTAAATACAATTAATGTAATAATTTTAAACCCTTAGAATCACCAACAAATTCACCAACGACATCATCGACTACAATTTCGCCACCACCACCGCCTCCATCACCAGCAGCACCTTTACTAATGCAACAGCAACAAATCTCACCACAATACCAAAAAACACCAACCAAACAGTCTCGTCACCGAGCTGCGCGAGGTACAACAAAAACACCTTCTAAAAGCCTAAGTCACAATAATATATCAACAACGACAGACTATTTAAGCCAAAACCTATTTGGTAACTGCATCTCTTCACCTCAACAGCAGCAACAACAACAGTTGCGATCTTTCTGTGTGGGAGAATTAATCTGGGGCACTGCGCGTGGGTACCCGGCTTGGCCGGGTAAAATTATGCGCATGCCCGAAGGTGCATGCAGTACCACACAGCAGCAATCAGAGAATGTTTGGGTGCAATGGTTCGGCGCTGGTGGACGTTCAAATACTGAACTGGTGGCGATGAGTTCTCTGCAAAGTCTTTCAGAAGGCTTGGATGCGCATCACAAAGCGCAGAAGGACACACGAAAGTGAGCATGCGTACTAGTTTAAGTTCGAAATCATAGGGATGTGTTAGAATGAAGCTTAGGGTATTGACAAAATAAAGCTATGTGGCCTGGATATTGAAATATTTTGCGAATGCGTAGAATTTAAATGAACTTAGAAAGCACAGGACTACTTTAACGTATTATTGATAATTTGAATTTTTTAATAATATTATTATTTTGAATTAAATTGATTTGATTTCATTTAGATTAATTTTTAGCTAGACCAACTTTAAATTTTTTAACTTTGTTTTTGAGCTTTCAGAATTTTATTAATTTTATTTTTTATGTTCTTCTATTTTTCCTCAATGCTTTATCCTACCACCACTGATTTCTCCAAACTCCCACCCATTAACAAAAAATACAACTACATAAAAATATAAACAAATAAATTCCAACAAATACAAAATTCCTGAAATCAAAGAAGTCGAAAATTAAATTCCCAACTCGAACGCGCCATACAAGAAGCAATGATCGAATTGGATCGTATTTCAGCTTCATCCATAGCCACGACATCTGCACTGGCTGGTAATAATTCTCAACAGCAACCAACATCAACTTCTAACAACAACAATGGCAGTCCAAATCGGAACAAACGTGGTCAAGCAGCACGCTCTTTGACCAGCTATAGTACTGTTCCAGCAACCACAGCAGCACCTAGGAACTCCAACTCATCAGCAGCAGCAACATCAACTACAATAATCAATAATCTTGTCGGTCAAGCAACTTCGCAGCAGCGCACCAAACCAATACGTATTGCGCCCGCACCACCTAGTATCGGAAACAATAACAGCAACTCGCCAACAAAAGCACCGTTGAATCTGCTCTCAAATCATCAGCAACAATCAGCACAGGCTCACTCAATACAGCAAGCCACTCTGTCAAAATGACCCCCAGAGTCATGCGCTCAGGTCTCGTGGTCGATGCAAACCTATACACTAGTCATTCAAAATAAATGAGGCGATAAGTGCCACTTTACTATATTTATCAGCCTGCTAATTATCTTACTATTTTTTAGAACTTACAAGATTTACCACGACAACGGGAGTTGGTGCTACATAAAATGTAATCGATGTAAGTTATGAAATACATATGTATTTTCCAAAAGTGTTCGTTAGGCCGGACCTTAAATGGGTCGATCACTTACGTACATAGGTCAGAGCAAGGGTGGGCAAAGTTGCTATACGCCAAGCTACAATAAAAGCAGCAATTACAACAATTTAAAAATACATTAAACTTCACTAAAAAATATTAAATTTCTAAAAAATAAAATTTAGCTAGAGAAAAAACCAATCTACGGATTTAAAGAGCAGAAAACCTTACATAAAACAGTATTCTTCCTATTTGTTTCTTTATTTCGGAGAACTTAAGGAACAAACAACAATTGATAAGCACTCGATGCACATCATTCCTGTGTTTGTTGTATTGTGGGTGCTATTAGAAATCAGATTTCTTATGTGATCCGAGACTTGGCGCATTTTCCACTAAGCGCCCACCCTTGGTTCAAATTAGAAAAAACTAAATTTCTTGAAACAATTTTTTAGTTGGTTTTCCCATTTCGTTTTCCATTGAAAAATTTGTGAGGAAGCAAATTAATAACAGAAGTAGTATTGACAAAAATCTATTAGAAAATATTTTATTGTTAGTAATGGATAAACTTTTAGTTGAGTAACACATTTTATAGTACGTGCACTTTAATTTTGCGTTTTGATATCAATTTTTACCCATCACATTGAGATCCTCAAGTATATTTTTTTAAAAGAGTAATAAACTCCATTTTTGAGTACATTAGAAGTTACGAGTATATCGTACTTAAATAGGTTTCTAATACATTGCTTGATTTCCAATATATCCAATAAAGTAAGAATGTTTTTGTCTTATACAAACGTAGTATATTGCTTCGCATAAAACGAATGAAAGATATCTTAAAATGAAGGCTCAAAGTAAAAATCCTTAGCAATAAAATTTAGAGAAGAAGGCCATAAGAGAAATTAATTCTCAAAAACTGAATTTTTTGTACACTTAGTGTATAGCACAATCGTGTTATTGATAAAAACTAACAGTTATCATGTAATATTTTTAAACTCGTTTTACCGTTAATTAGACATTAACAATATTTTTGAAATAAAATGCAAGCGGTATTCACGATCTGTAGCATTTGGTCTTGTATTGTACATTTTTGATAAATTTGATATTTGTAGTAAATTTGATATCTTAACAAAAACAAAACAATTGCTTTTTTCAAATACTCTAAATAACAAAAATACAATAGCGGTATTCACAATCTGTAGGGTTTGGTCTTGTATTGTGTATTTTTGATAAATTTGATATTTGTAGTAAATTTGATATCATAACAAAAACAAAACAATTGCTTTTATTCAAATACTCTAAATATCGAAAATACAATTAAAAAACCCTATTGTAACTTTTGTATAGTATTTGTACATTTGTTGAGCAAAGTTATCATAACAACAAAAAAACAATTTGTTCATTTGTTGAGTAAAGTTGTCGTAACAACAAAAAATAAACAAAACAATAATTAATAAATAAAAAAACATTTTAGAGCGCTCAGAATGTGTAGCAAAAATTGTAAACATTTACAAAAAATACTAAAAATATAACAGATCGTGAATACCGCTAATGACAAAACCCTATTGTAACTTTTTTATAGTATTTGAAAAAAAAAACAATTGTTTTGTTTTTGTTAAGATATCAAGTTTACTTCAAATATCAAATTTATCAAAAATACACAATACAAGACCAAATGCTACAGATCGTGAGTACCGCTATTGTATATAAATAATATTGGATTCGACTATTTCGAACTGTGGTACACTGAACTTGAACATTTTCAATTGTTCACGCTACTTAGCTAATTGAGCTCCTGAATTCGACATTTTTGTAGATCGATCACAGATCAAATTAAATTTACATTTTAACTTGACGAATTAAACTTTAATTATTAAATGAATGTTGTGTTTAAAACTTCTTCTCACGTCGAAAATTGCATGTTCATTTCGAAAATTGTTTTCGTTTTGCATATGGATTTCGTTTATGTAATTTCATCAAGTACTTTGTTAAATATACTTGGCTCAAATATCCCAGGGTGCACTTTAGAGCCTCCCTTGATATTAAATACTGACAACAGAATTGTATTTAGCTCTCAAAAATTTGTCAGGTCTATTTAATTTTGTTTCTCGTGTTTCTGCTTTGATAAATTAATGATAAATTTAAAGGTTTTTTTTAATTTGTTGTTTTTTAATTTGTCAATTGAATTTAATGTGATAAGAAAACATTTGTGATAGATAAAATTGTTTTAGTTTATAATTATATTTTACTTTTTTGAAACCGTCACTCAACTATGACGTTATAAGGCATAGATACGTTATATAAGGATAAAATTATACAAACATATTATAGCGCTTTCTGTGACGTCAAACTATAAGACGTACTGACAAGTATAGATCAAGATTGACATTCTGCAACTCATCAGTAGCAGTAGCACGAAATTTATGATTTGTAGCTCGCTGTTCCACTCAACAAAACATGTACAACAGGAATGGCCAGAAGAGTTGAGTTTGGAAGCAGGAAATCGTTAATCACCTGATTAAATGAGCAAATGCGTAATTTGCAAAATCTAATTCTAAGAATTAAAAAAAAAAATAAACAAGTTAAGGTGTTATCTTCGGCCAGGCCTAAACTCACATACCCTATACTGCACTGAAAGTCCCTTTTAAATAAATGTTAAAAGACGTTGAAGAGTTTGAATAAGTCGAAAAAAATTTGCAATGTAAAAAAGGTTTAGGGGATGAAAAATGTTGAAACAGTTGTAAAAGACTGAAAAAGTCGGTAAAATATGGAAACCATTGAAGAAAGTTAAAAGCAATTCAAAATGTCGAAAAAATATGAAAGTGCTTAGAAATGTCGAAATAATATGTTGAAAGAGGTTAAGAAATGATATAACAATCGCTGAAAAAGTCTTAAAAATAAAGAAAATGATGAATAAAAATGAAAGAGATTGAATAAGTCATATGGGATATATGGGATATATTGGGAAAGGTAAAAGGTTGATAAAATCAAAAGAATATGGAAAATATTGAAAAAAAAAATCGAATAAAAACTAAGAAACTTAAATGTGCCACGCTCACTTCTCCAATTCCGCCTACTTTCGGGTTACTAAATTATATTCGTCATTGACATCCACATACCAAATCTTCGCCCAATAGGTTGTATAGTTTGCGATACATGCCGTAATTAGTCTTAAAATTTAGGGTGGTAACACACCCACTGGTGTAATATAGTCCGATTTTAATCCAGCAATAGCTTTTTATAAGCAACACTCTTCCACCAAATTTTAGTCTGATTGATCACATGTTTCGAAAGATATGCCACTTAAGGTATTTTACTTGTATGGAGAGTGCCACGCCCACTCGTGGTATTTCGCCCACTTTCGATTCAGGTATACCTTTTAGCTAGGGCTACCAGATGGCATACTTTAGTAGCAAAAGTGCTACTTTTGCAAGGCTTTGCTACTTTGCTACTTTTCACTCGAAATGTACTACTTTTGGATGGTTTTGCTACTTTCGATGTTTGTATTGTAAAATATTGTAAATGTTTGGTTTTCATTACAAAATTGGAATTTTTTGATATGTGCTACTTTTGTAGGCAGGCCATCTGGTAGCCCTACTTTTACCAAGTAAACCACCTGAATTAATTTTCATACCAATTCTTGCAATAGTTCAATCAATATAGCGATAGCAACTTTATGATAATATAGGAGGTGCCACGCCCACTACTGCAATCTCGTCAATTCTCATTTAATTTCAAAGCCCATAGCAGCCGACACCTCTAAGCCAAATTTTATGAAAATTACTCTCATAGCACACTATCTAAAACAGTAAACGTTTTTTGCTTGTATGGGAGGTGCCACGCCCACATGCTCCATTGCGCCAAATTTTTGCAAAAACATACCTTCAAGCAGGTATATCTGCCTTATTAAATTTCATAACGATTACGTTGTTAGTTCTCTAAATATAACGTTTATAAATACTGTGGGCTGTGCCACGCCCTTCATCGAGTTTTTTCAGTAAAGTGGCAGAGCTTGTGTTGATGACTGCTTTCAGTGGCATCATCTCTAAAATTTTTATGAAAATCGTTTCAGCCACTTTTGAGATATATGGAATCAAAATTTTTAACTGTTGAAAAAAAGGCCACGCCTATTTTTATAATTCTGCCCACTTTTATTACAATTCAAGATATATTTGAAATGTACCCTTTACCAAATTTCATCACAATATCTTACACGGCTTACGAGATATGGTGGTATAAAAGTTAAAATTTAGGACTGTGCCACGCCCATGTAGGAAGCTTTGAAAACTTGAAACCTAGCCTAATCCTAATCTTGTTCACATGAGCATCAAATCACAAATTTTCATAAAAATCGCTGCAACTTTTTTCAAAATTGACCTGGGTAAATTTACATATTGTATGGGTGGTAGGCGTATCCGTGGACCGATTTTGCCCATTTTCAATAGCAAGATGCCTGCAAGAAGATGTGACCTGTGTGTGAAAGTTTCATTTAATTAGCTTTCTGGGTTTTCCCGTAAACCTGATTTCAACAGACAGACGGACATCGCTAAATCAACTCAGGTGGTGACGCAGTTCAATAATGTATATACTTTTCCATACCTGCCACGCCTCCTTTTATGTGTTACAAACGGAAGGACCAAGTGAATATACGCTCGGTGTAGGGTATAAAAAAAACGAAATACAAGGGAAGCGATAGCAACAACAATTACGAACATTTTATTTCGATACACAAGCATGAAGTCAAATGTGTTGAGACATTTTTCGATGCGAGCCGCGGCGCAAGTTCGTATTTTTCCGTATTGTTGTTGTTGCTTTTTATGTTAAAAAATAAAAAATTATAAAAACAAAAACGTTTAGAAAAACAATTGAACTGATAATGAACAATTAAATTATGACAAGAAATGTTGACAAAAAACACACAAGTAACGGTAAATGTAACAATATTTAATTTGTATTGTTGCTTGTCTGTGTTTCGTATTTTTCACCTTTTGTGGAATCTACAAATGACATTTTTCATCAAATTTATACGAGAGCTCATCATATTTGGGAATAAGCAGGAATAATTTAATTTTGTTCGACCTGGTCATCCCTGATGTACAACTACAACGTCGTTTTTCTTAAGAAAAAAAAAAAAAAAAACAGCGATCGCACAAGCAACAACAAATTACAAACACATCTACGCCAGCGTCGTTTATTTCTACATTCTTGGAATTGACATTTGGGTTATTGCGATTTTAAATATTGATTATTTGTATGTTATTTTGTGATTCTTTGCTAAAAAAAAGAATTAGTGCGCAATAATTTAGAAGAAACGATACAATTATTTTAAAGCAAAAGAACTAAGCCTTTTAGACTTATAAAAAAAATATACAATTTTATTGAAAGACAACAGTCGTTTGACTACGACTTGCCCTAGCATGCGCCTGAACTGTGTTGAACATTTAATTTGCGGCTGCAGCGGTATATTTGATTTATTATTTAAGAACATAACAACTTAGGTAGAGTTGAAAAGTGGCAATTGACTTGATAGCCGTTTCAAATGCGCTAACGCAGACCTTTAATACATATGTATATCGTTATCAATTGAAATTTGTAATGCTACGCTATTCAATTCCCGATCGACTTTTTTGAGGAACGGCCTAGTGTACGTTTTCTATATGCACAAGTAGTAATGTCAGCTATTTAAAAAACCTATCTAAAACAAACAAAAAATCTTATTGGAATTGATCACTTTAGAAGTGTTACATAATCATAATGTAATCATTTTACTTAAAAAGCTTATTTCTTGTTCGTTTTCTTACAAGTTGCATACATAGTTTTTTTTTAACTTTTTTAATCCAGTTTGAAATTGTATTAACTTTTTTGGCATATATGGCATTCAAGTTTGAAAGTGTACCACTTATCGCTTAAGTTTCAGTTGCCGGTAAAACTATAGGTCATACGAAAAACTCGCTATTTTGTAAAGAATTGCAATAATTGAAGAATTTTGTGTGCTTAAAACGAATCCGTTCAGAGTTTGTTTTTTTTTTAGGATTCTGAATATGAGACGTTCTTTTACAAACCGAACAGTTTCTGACCGCCACATTTTTAAATCGCTCCAAATTTTTTGTACGTACTCTATGAGTTATATTAGTGGACACGTGTGCCGGGAATTAATTTGTTATTGAAGATATCGAGAGTTATCGAGTTGTAAAGTTCGAAGGTTTTAAGTTTTATGGTGTTTTATGGTCATATTAAAATTGTCATATCTCCGGTAAATTTTAACGGAAAAACTGTTTTTTTAATTTGTTTTAAAGCTAAAAAGATAGGCTTTTTTACAAAATGTTTACCCATGGCATCAGATCAAAAATTAAAATTTTTTATAACAAATCAATTGCTTAAAGTTAGTTAATAGAGCGATGGCCACTCGATAAGAAATTAAAAAAAAAAAAATACCACTAAATTCCTCGTTAAATTTCCTTTAAAAACTTATGTTTTTCAGAATGGTAGGCAAATACGGACTATTCCAAAAAAATTAACTCTTACGCGCACCCCTGAAAATACTGCGTTCCGCTGCACAGTGGTCCCAAATCGAGTTTTGGTTCAAAAATCGCTAGAGGGCGCAAATCTTGTCGGAAATTAGCAATTTTTGTTTTTAAATAAAAGATAACTGAAATGCTAATAGATTGCCAGAGCTCGAATTTCTAATAAAAGATTTCATTTTTTATTATTTTAAGTGAAATGCTGAAAAAATGTTTTTATATTTTTTTTTTTGTTCAAAAATGGCTAGACAGCACAAATCTTTTCAGAAATCAAAATTTTTTTCTTTAAATTAAATCTTACCAAAATATTAACACATGATCGGAGACCGAGTTTTGAAATAAAAATATTGTTTCCTGGAAAAAGCCAAAAACAAATTTTTTTTAATATTTATAGTTTCAAAAATTTCTAGAGACCGGAAACTTTGTCAGAAATCAACAATTTTTGTTTTAAAAGAAAGCTAACTTAAACGCCAAAAGATTTTCGGATCGCAATTTTGAAAAAAATAAATTCGTTTATAGTTAAAGCCAAAGAAAAATTTTTTTCAAAATATTTTTGGGTTCAAAAAATGCTTGAGGGTGCAAGTTTTGACGGAAACGAACATTTTTTTTTTCAATAAAAAAAAGCAAAAACGCCTATAAATGTTTAGAGCTTAAATTTCGAAAAACGTTTTCGGTTCTTAAATTTTAAATATAATGCCAAAAATTGATTTTTTCAACTTTTTTTTGGTTCAAAAATGGCTAGACAGCGCAAATGTTATCAGAAATTAACAATTTTGTTTTAACTTAAAATAATAAAAATTAAAATTTGTTTTAAAACTCAGACATCAACGAATTGTTGGTAGTTTAGTAAGCTTTTATTTTAAAAAAATTTGTTCATTTCTGAAAAAATTTCCGGACTCAAGGAGATTCTGAACCAAAAACTATTTTAAAAAAAAAAATTTTTAAAATTTTTCCAAAAATTGGCTACGTCGAATGAGAATCGTATACATGACAATATTAAACTAGGATTGATATTACATTTACTGGCAAACCAAGGTGAATTCACTACCAAACTTAGTACCCTGAAAATCTCAACCTTGTTCATACTCGGATACATGTTATGAACATCGTACTTCACAATTACCCATCCCTCACATATGGGTATGGTATATAACTGTTCAACAACATTATCTATGTTCCGTACGTTATGAACAGACAAATTGTTTTTCAATAAGTTACCCAACACCTCAGCAATAATCTGCTGTATTGGGTAAGTATGCCAATTTATAGTGCCACATATTGGTCTACAGGGATTACCTTCCTTAAGGTCCTTGACCACCCCATACAGGCAAGGAAACCACACCTCCGCCTTATCAAAATCCCGCAAAGATATGTATTTCTTAAAGGAAAATGGTTTAATTTCATTTTCTCTAAAACTTGTTTGTAGCTTTAAGCTGATAGATCTATATGCAGCCCGTATTATGATCATTTCCCGATCATAATAGCCCGTATATAATACATAAGTACCATCCTTAATACTTTTATCGTTATATTCGTTAATTTTGGAAAAATAGTCTGATTTGTGCATCAAAGTTGTACATCGACTTTTGTCAGACTGCACTATGCAAATCTCCTTATGATCGAACAAAAAGCCCTTTACTTTTTTCAGCTTATTATAAAACATCTTCACAACGATATTATTATATTTACCAGAGGTTAAAACCCCACTCAGTACATTCAATACTTTATTAAATATCATATTGAAATCCCCTATACCATAATATACACGATTGTACCTATCAGCAAAATGTTGTATTAAATCTACAACGTTGATAAATGTGGGCACATTTGGTGGTACAAATTTTGGACCGAAACTCAACAGAATTTCCACTTCCTTGTCCACTGATACTGAGGTCAAATTCTTGAACCCATCCGGTACTTTTTTCGGTAATGTCACATCCGAAATCATACAGTCCTCACCCCCACCACGGAACATATCTATCATATTATTCGGCATTCTACTTCCTAATAATATGGCATTATTTACTGGCAAACCAGCATTTACGCATACCTCCATGGGTACAGTCTCCTCCGCAGTCCTCATACCAGTCATTACCACCACCGGCCGAGATACATCACTCACAGTACTCTCTTTATCATTTTCTATAACAGCATCGACTGAATCCACTAAATTATCACTAACTGACACCATTTTTAACATATTACACTCGTCATGCACCCCCCTAATAACACTTTCATCTACAATATCTTGAGTTTTTTCAACCCCAACACATCCCACATCATATTTTATAATCTTTTCATTACATTTTGTTAACAAATCTACACCAACACCACCACCCGCACAGTCTTCAAAACACTCAACATCACCAGGTACAATATTGCATACGTTTATTACTTGAACACTATCAGACAACATTATCGGTCATGATACATAATCTAATCCTTTATCATCCAATACTTCATCTAATTCTTCCTCAATATTAACACCATTCAACTCTAGACCACATGCCCTTATTATAGAGTCATCATCGGATGACATTCTCATGGGTGATTTTTGCAACAACACGTTCTCAAGCACACTTAGGGTCTTGTCCATCCCATCTGCACCCTCCTAAGCCCAACCTCACCACCCTTATTGTCACCATCCCTCATAATCCCAACCTCACTATTCTTATTATCAACTGCAACATCTGTCACCATCATCACATCATCATCTCCATCTGAGACATGATATCCCAATGCCACATCACTTGGCTGTGAGAAACATGCCCCTAATATTATATCATCATCAGATGACAACATCATAGATTCAGGTGTAATTGACACATTCTCAACAACTGCACCACTCATATTGACACCACATCCTGCTAATATCAAATCCTCGCCGTGTTGTGAAATATCGTTGACAGAACTGTCAGACATGTTTATAGTAAATTGGTTTAAATCTATAGGTGTAAGATCCATTACACTCACAACCCTAACAGGTTTACCTACATTAGTAGATACAACCTCATTACTAGAAACCCCAACCCCACCACCAAAAACACCAACCTCATCGTTTTCAGTACCATTATATCCAACCTCATTACTAGAAACCCCAACTCCACCATCTACAACACCAACCTCTTCGTTTTCAGTACTATTATAACCATGAAACCGCTTTAAATACGTTTTAAACTCTGATAAGTATGACACAGTTGAACTCTTAATATTTAAGACATCATCTCCATCTGAGACTTGTCGTTCAAAATCAACACCATTCAAATCACAATTGCATGCTAATATTATTTCATCATCATCAGACAACATTTCTATAGGTGACCCTCTATTTAAAGCTTCATTATTTAGTTCACTATTTACACCACCATAAAAATCTAAACGCCACGCCCCTAGCATTGAAATATTATCTAATGATGATATCCTTTCACTTCGAAACGCCACAGAATGTTGGCTTTCCTCCGAATCCTTAGTTTTATCACACATGGACAACAAAAGATCTCCTTCATGCAAACTCGTTAATTCTAACATGTGCATATCATAATCCTCTGCCTCATCTTCCGAAACACTTCTATAATAAGGGTGATCTCCCATTCTTATCTGTAACACAATCCTTATATTATATTACCTGTCCTTAAATAATTACAGTGTATCTTAACAAATTACTGTACATTCTATTTATATATTAATCAAGTGCCAATAGTAATAAATTATAATATTACAACTAAGTATATTAACCAAATATTTTCATGTAACAATAGCCCCCCACTCTTTGAACACTAAAATTCAAGGTTATTGTACAACAATTTTCTTTCTTGTAAAACAAGTTTTCTTTTTAGCATTCTCTCATTTTTTCATCTTTCATTTTCATCTTTGTTTTTTTCCCTAATAAGGTCAGTTGCATTTCACCCAACCACAAAATAGTCAGTTAAACCTAATTGTTTAAGCTGTAATAAAAACAAAAAAATTTTTAATTTCTGATAAGACTTGCGCTGTCTAGCCATTTTCGAACCAAAAAAAGTTGAAAAAATCTATTTTTTGGTATTCAAAAAAAGTTGAAAAAATCAATTTTTTGGTATTAAATTTAAAATATTAAAAGCCGAAAACTGTTTTTCGAAATTTAGGCTCTGACCATTTATAGTTTTTGTTAGCTTTTATTGAAAAAAAAAAAAAAAAAAATTTCACCCACAAGTTTGCGGCATTTAACTTAAAATAATATAAAATTAAATCTTTTATTAGAAATTCGAGCTCTGGCAATCTATAAGCATTTTAGTTATCTTTTATTTAAAAACAAAAATTGTTCATTTCCGACAAAATTTGCGGCCTCTAGTGCAGCGGCACGCAGTATATTCAGGGGTGCGCGTAAGAGTTATTTATTTGGGATAGTCCGTATTTGCCTACCACTCTAAAAAAATAGTTTTTTTAAAGGAAATTTAACGAGGAATTTAGTGGTATATTTTCTTTTTAATTTCTTATCGAGTGGCCATCGCTCTATTAACTAACTTTAAGACATTACCGAAAAAAGTACCGGATGGGTTCAAGAATTTGACCTCAGTTATCAGTGGACAAGGAAGTGGAAATTCTGTTGAGTTTCGGTCCAAAATTTGTACCACCAAATGTGCCCACATTTATCAACGTTGTAGATTTAATACAACATTTTGCTGATAGGTACAATCGTGTATATTATGGTATAGGGGATTTCAATATGATATTTAATAAAGTATTGAATGTACTGAGTGGGGTTTTAACCTCTGGTAAATATAATAATATCGTTGTGAAGATGTTTTATAATAAGCTGAAAAAAGTAAAGGGCTTTTTGTTCGATCATAAGGAGATTTGCATAGTGCAGTCTGACAAAAGTCGATGTACAACTTTGATGCACAAATCAGACTATTTTTCCAAAATTAACGAATATAACGATAAAAGTATTAAGGATGGTACTTATGTATTATATACGGGCTATTATGATCGGGAAATGATCATAATACGGGCTGCATATAGATCTATCAGCTTAAAGCTACAAACAAGTTTTAGAGAAAATGAAATTAAACCATTTTCCTTTAAGAAATACATATCTTTGCGGGATTTTGATAAGGCGGAGGTGTGGTTTCCTTGCCTGTATGGGGTGGTCAAGGACCTTAAGGAAGGTAATCCCTGTAGACCAATATGTGGCACTATAAATTGGCATACTTACCCAATACAGCAGATTATTGCTGAGGTGTTGGGTAACTTATTGAAAAACAATTTGTCTGTTCATAACGTACGGAACATAGATAATGTTGTTGAACAGTTATATACCATACCCATATGTGAGGGATGGGTAATTGTGAAGTACGATGTTCATAACATGTATCCGAGTATGAACAAGGTTGAGATTTTCAGGGTACTAAGTTTGGTAGTGAATTCACCTTGGTTTGCCAGTAAATGTAATATCAATCCTAGTTTAATATTGTCATGTATACGATTCTCATTCGACGTAGCCAATTTTTGGAAAAATTTTAAAAATTTTTTTTTTTAAAATAGTTTTTGGTTCAGAATCTCCTTGAGTCCGGAAATTTTTTCAGAAATGAACAAATTTTTTTAAAATAAAAGCTTACTAAACTACCAACAATTCGTTGATGTCTGAATTTTAAAACAAATTTTAATTTTTATTATTTTAAGTTAAAACAAAATTGTTAATTTCTGATAACATTTGCGCTGTCTAGCCATTTTTGAACCAAAAAAAAGTTGAAAAAATCAATTTTTGGCATTATATTTAAAATTTAAGAACCGAAAACGTTTTTCGAAATTTAAGCTCTAAACATTTATAGGCGTTTTTGCTTTTTTTTTATTGAAAAAAAAAAAATGTTCGTTTCTTTCTTTTAAAACAAAAATTGTTGATTTCTGACAAAGTTTCCGGTCTCTAGAAATTTTTGAAACTATAAATATTAAAAAAAATTTGTTTTTGGCTTTTTCCAGGAAACAGTATTTTTATTTCAAAACTCGGTCTCCGATCATGTGTTAATATTTTGGTAAGCTTTAATTTAAAGAAAAAAATTTTGATTTCTGAAAAGATTTGCGCTGTCTAGCCATTTTTGAACAAAAAAAAAAAATATAAAAACATTTTTTCAGCATTTCACTTAAAATAATAAAAAATTAAATCTTTTATTAGAAATTCGAGCTCTGGCAATCTATTAGCATTTCAGTTATCTTTTATTTAAAAACAAAAATTGTTAATTTCCGACAAGATTTGCGCCCTCTAGCGATTTTTGAACCAAAACTCGATTTGGAACCACTGTGCAGCGGCACGCAGTATATTCAGGGGTGCGTGTAAGAGTTAATTTATTTGGGATAGTCCGTATTTGCCTACCACTCTGAAAAAATAGTTTTTTTAGAGGAAATTTAATAAGGAATTTAGTGGAAATTTTTTTAATTTCGTATCGAGTGGCCATCGCTCTATTAACTAACTGTAAGCAATTGATTTGTTATAAAAAATTTTAATTCTTCATCTAATGCCATAGGTAAACAATTTGTAAAAAAGTTTATTTTTTTAGTTTTAAAACTATAAAAAAAAACTATTTTTCCGTTAAAATTTACCGGAGATATGACAATTTTAATATGACCATAAAACATCATAAAACGTAAAACCTTCGAACTTCACAGCTCGATAACTCTCGATATCTTCAATAATAAATTAATTCCCGGCACATGTGTCCACTAATATAAATCATAGAGTACGTACAAAAAATTTGGAGCGATTTAAAAATGTGGCGGTCAGAAACTGTTCGGTTTGTAAAAGAACGTCTCTTATCTGGGTTGAAAAATATATAGAGATAGGTACTGTCTGAAAAGCTTGTTAGTGTGAGGCAATTTTGGCAAAACAATTATTTTCGTGCCAATAGTTCAGTAAACGGAGCAAATGGTCGAGGAAGATTTTTTGTGTGATAAAAACACCAATTTAGCAAACTTCAAGATACGACAAAAATAAATATTTTCTTCTCTTCACCGACAAAAACCTAACTTAAAATTTAAAATAAAACAACCAAGCTAAAAATTTTTTTCATATTTTCAGTACAAAGGAAAATGGTTAAAAATATATGGGAGTTCTCTTGGTTTCATATTCCATATCTGAACTTATCAAGAACTCAACTCTGTGATGCAATGCGAAAGCAACGCGATCCGCAATTAAATAAACTCTACTCTAAAATGCATTGATTCGCAGTGGCTTTCGAATCGCATTGCTTTTGCATCGCTTTACAGAGTAGAGCCCCAGTTCTCGCTTACTAGTCAAAGTTCTATATGCAACAAAAATCACAATAACAAGAATAATTTATTTGGCTTAAACTTAAATGTAGCTAACAGAAGTATAACTCAAATATAGTAGACAAAATATAAGTAAGTACATATGTTCAAGTTCAGTCGTGATTTACAGCTTCAAAAATCTGTAACTGAAAATGGAATATTAATTATAATTAGTTGTCATATATTTTTCAAAAATCAAAGTACGCAGTTTCACGTAAAAAACAGTGGAATTAAATATACAATTCAAAATATTTGAGAATTATTGAGTTGTTACGTTTCTATAATTTTTTGTTGCTTATAAGCAACTTCTAATTATCAAGTGACCGGATTAGTCTAGAAAGCTAAGAACTTCCAAAATGCCTTATATAGACTTAATAAGCCTGGAAACCAAGAGAAACATTTTTTCTGACAGCTGGCCTTGGAGCGGGCGCGAAAGGGTTAACAAAAGCGCTGTTTTAAAAGTTGCATAGTGCCTTAGAACGCAAAGTACATAAATAATAAAATAAAAAAAAAAAAACTTTTTTCAGTTGTTGTTCAGTAGAGCACCCATATGTGCAAAAGTATTCGGGAACAAATTTATCTTCTTCGAATATTTAATGGGGACCGTTTAAAATATAGATCCAAATAGTGTATGAAAGATGTATTAGCCATTTAATTTTACATCGAAATGTCCTGGGTCGTTATCACCAAAAATCGTTTGTTTTATAGTTGCAGATCGATAAATAAAAAAACTCATTTTAAGCTCATTTTTCAGCTTTTGGGTCAAAAGCGACTGGCCTGTTTCCAATAGAAACACTAAATTTTTTATGCAGATCGTCTTTCTTAACCCCATTCTATTAGAATAGGGGTGAGGAGCGAAACATTTAACACTTTATCACATTTCATACATTTCATGGGTGCTCTATTGTTCAGTATCTTTGTTGTTTAGTATATTTTAGTGTTAGTATCATTCTTCAACAAAAAATAAAATCTTTCGTGGAACGTTTTTTTTTTTTTTTTGGCCTCGTTTTCTTTGGGGCCGAAAATAATTTTTTTTTTCTTAGCTCGGTTACAAAAAATTACATTTTGATAGTAACGTTCGGTAAAATTTATCGGAGTTATGGCGTTGTAGCTAAAGTGAAGACTCCATTTTGGTAACATTATTTCCAATGCGATAATATTCCCCAATAGCAATGTACTTTTAGTTTGTTATCGTTCTTATTTACGAAATATATTTATACTCCCAGTTACCGTCGATCGTCAATGTTAAATTATTTTTAAAAAAAATGCAAACACTTTAAAATGAATCAAAATCTAATATAGTCGCAAAATAAAGTTAAAACCTGGTTTTTACCCAAAATCGAAGATACAGAGTGATTCCATAAAAAAAAGAAAAACTTGCATTAAATTATGAGAAAATTTTAAAAAATATATTACCCTGCGTTATTGACACAGAATATTGTAGACACAGTGAACAAAAAGAATAATAAAAAAATCAAATATATGAGGCAGCGTGGCGTAATGGTTAGGACTGTGAACTCAGCCCATAGTACGTGGGTTAGATTCTCGTAAATGTATATGTAAATGTCTTTTCTGACGAGATTCGAACCCACGTCCTGAGGGCTATGATTTCGCAGTACTAACCATTGCACCGCTGCCTCATATATTCGATTTTTTTATTATTCCTTTTGCTCACCGTGTCTACAATATTTTGTGTCAATAACGCAGGGTAATCTATTTTTTAAAATTTTCTCACAATTTAATGCAAGTTCTTCTTTTTTTTATGGAATCACTCTGTATCTTCGATTTTGGGTAAAAACCAGGTTTTAACTTTATTTTGCGACTATAATTATGGGCCATTAGATTTTGATTCATTTTTAAGTGTTTTCATTTTTCTTAAAAATACTTAAACATTGCCGATCGACGGTATCTTTTTTATTGCAAAGTCGTTCAGTCTCTGATAGGAAGCATTATGACCTCACTACCATTTGAGCTTAAAAATTAAGGTTAAACAAAGGTTCTGCATAAAGATAAGTAGCATTCAACATAGTTTTCAATCGCAAACTTAAGAGGTGTAGGTCAAGCAAGCTCTTAAAAAAAGTTTATTTTCTTCACCAAAGTACTTAAAATTAATTGATTAGTTCAAGAGATATTAGCAAAAGATAAACTGTTTGACCTGCAGCGACTCTATGACCAAATGTTATCATATTTAATTGTATGTACTACAAAAAGAATTAGAGTTCATTAGTTAGGATCGACTTGGTAGTTTATGTGCTCGTTTCGAATGATTGCTTGTCTGCAGTACCCTCCGTATTACAAATCCTGAACTATTTTAGATGCACTTATTTTTAAGTGAATAAAATCTAGGTCTTACAAGTTTCCATTTCATAATAAAAAATGTGTAGATATTTAATTTCACACTGGAAGAGTTTTTTGAAAGACCTATGCTCGGTAAGGAGAGCAAGGACAACAGAGAGATATGTATTTAATTTAGAATTTTTAATTCTTTACAAATTTATCCGACGAAGAGTTTGTACGCTGTCAAAATAATATTTTTCAAGGAAAACTTAATTTTTTTAGAATTACGCTTTGAACTCTACACCAACAATTTTACCATTGAACAAGCATTGAAATCTATTATTAATCTGGGTTTGGTAAATTTTAATATTTATAAAAAATTTTTATTTAGTTTGAAATTCCTTTTGGCAAAATTGTTTTGCAATTTCCTTAATATAAGAATTGAATTGTTTCAAAAGAAATACAGTTCGTTGCAAAGCAAAATAATTTCAATCCAATTCATTCTAATGAACTTTATTCTGTGCATTCGATCTTTACTGGATATGTCTTTCCAATAAGTTTTTAGGAAGCGAAAAAAAAATTGTACAAACTAAAAATGAAAACCATAATCCGTATAAGCTGTTTTCACCATGTTTGGTTAATCATAACCAGAACTTTAACAGACAGATTTGGTAAGAGATTTTATATCAATCTGCCAGTGCCTAGCCTGATAGTGTGTAAACGGCCCTTAGATGTACAAAATTGTTAATTTAAAAAATATTTAATTTGTTACAAAACAATAATATAAATTGTTTTTTGACTAAGCAATTAACAACAACACAAAGAAATAGACAATAACAAATTTAAGAAGTATATTTTAATTGTTTTAAAAACAAAGGCAAATATTTTATTTGAATAAAATCAAAGAAAAAAATAATATCGAAAATAAAAAAAAATGGTTTGCTATTTTCATTAATTGTAAATATAAATTTATTAATATATAGGTACATAGGTTCATCTTTTGTACATTTAAGCTCAAACAGTAAGCTCCTTCTGCTATTGACTTAAACTGAGTATTTATTAACATCCATACATGAGTAATCAAAATAAGAAAACCAAAAATAAATCTTAATGAATTTTAATACAATAAAATCATGTCAACTGAACAAAAACTGAAATCAAAATTAGAAACGCACCGTTTTCGTAGAATACTTAAAAATTTTAAAATTTAATTCTAAGTTTTATATGTATTTTTGCATTTTTATATTCCGAATAATGTCAGTACATTCAGTTTGAAAACAAATAACGTAAAAATGGACAACAAAACCATATACATACATATGTACTTCCTTTATCTTCGGTGAAAATAATGTAAAGTTAGTTTAAACAAAATATTGTATATATTTTTGCATCTTATCAAGTTATGCTACTTATTTTAATTTAATTTATTCCAATTGTTATGTTTTTCTTTTAGTAAAGTATTAGGCACCTCACTATCAAACTAAAAAAACAAATGCTATACATACATACAATAAATTATGTAACAAAAATAAAAATTGCTAAAACTGCAATACATATAAAGTAATAATCGAATTGTTGTTTTATTTGTTCAAGCAATTTGATTTCTAATATTACATTTTTTTGGCGCCATGTCAACTACCATGTCCATAATGGCGGTTAAAAACAGCTATATAAGGGATTTGTGTCGTGTTGCCACGCAAGGGTGTTATGACGGGTTTTATCCTTAGTCTAGAAAAAGTTTCGCAAAATATTGAAAAAAGGGTATTAGATTATTGGGGGCGGTTATGTCTCTCTAATTTTGGAGACTATGTCTGTTTTAAATCAAAATTAATGAAAAATCGAAAAACAAAGGAACTGATGAAGAAAGTTGAAAGAGGTTGAAAAAAACGAACAAATACATATAGAATATAATGGATAAAATCGAAGAATATGGAAAATGTTGAAAAAAAATCAATTAAAAAGTTGAAATATGCCACGCCCATTTCTCCAATTCCGCCTACTTTTGGTTCAATAAATTATATTCGTGATCGACGTCCACATACCAAATTTTAGCACAATAGCTTGTATAGTTTGCGATATATGGTAAAATGCATTCCGGTTTTGATCAAGAAATAGCTGTCCATAAACAATCCTCTTACACCAAATTTTTGTATGATTGCTCACATATTTCGATAAATATGATACTTAGCGTATTTTATTTGTATGGGAGGTGCCACGCCCACTAGTGCTATTTCAGCCACTTTTGATTCAGATATACTCTATAGCAACTGAACCACTTACATTAAATTTCATACCAATTGCTGCAATTGGTTTTTTGTATTAAGAGACCTTATATCAAGTATATCTACCTCATTAAATTTCATAACGATTACGTTGTTAGTTCTTTTAATATAACGTTTATAAATATTGTGGGCTGTACCACACCCTTCAACGAGTTTTTTGAGTAAAGTGGCTGAGCTTGTATTGACGACTGCTTTCAGCGGCATCATCTCCAAAATTTTAATGAAAATCGTTTGTGCCAATTTTACGGAATCAAAATTTTTAACAGTTGGAAAGTGCCACGCCCACTTTTACGATTCCGCCCTTTTGCCACAATTTAAGATATATTTGATATGTATCCGTTTGCCAAATTTCATCGCAATATCTTGAACGGTTTACAAGATATGGTAGTATAAAGGATAAAATTTAGGGATGTGCCACGCCCCTGTAGCAAGATTTAAAAACTTAAAACGTAGCCTAATCCTAATCTTGTTCACATATGCATCAAATCACCACGTTTCATCAAAATCGCTGCCACTTTTTGCAAAATGGGCCTGGGTAATTACACATAGAGTATGGGCGGTAGGCGTGCCAGAAAACCGATTTCACCCATTTTCAAAAGAAAGATGCCTGCAAGAAGATGTGACCTGTGTGTGTCAATTAGCTATCTTGGTTTTCCCGTAAACCTGATTTCAACAGACAGGCGGGCATCGCTAAATTAACTCAGTTTGTGACGCTGATCAAAAATATATGTACTTTTCCATACCTGCCACGCCCCCTTCTATGTGCTACAAACGGAATGACAAAGTGAATATACCCGCGGTGTAGGGTATAAAAACAGATTAATAAAGAGAAAAGAAACAAATTATAGAAGAGAAAGAAAAAAGGTAAAGACAAGAAGATAAACTAATGAAAATTAGTTGAAAATTCTGATAGAGAATGAGAAGTTCTATTAGAATCAAAATCGAAATTGAAATGCGCATAAATTTTATACAAAATGTTTTTCATTCAAATCAGTGGAATCCGTACCCTCTTCTATCCTCTGAAAACCAACATATTCTATCGGCAACCAATTCCTTAATTTGAAGTCGGTCAGACTGCATGATTTGAAATGGATTTTGTTCACAGAAAAATTGGTTTGTATTTACATTTTAATAGTTAATCTTAAAAATTATGTAAGAATTAATTAAAAAAAAAAAACAAGATTAACCACGCTGTCAGGAAGGCGATAAAAGTTTCGCCATGATGACTACGAAAACTAACTATGCAGGGTTTTAGAGGATGGTTTTCGGGAAAAATATCCCGCTGAGCGCCAAATCTTACCTGCTGGTCTGACCAATTTTTCGGCCTTTTTCATATTTTCTAAAAAATGTGACTTTTGGTCAGTCACTTAGATACCACAGCCACAAATGAAAGTATTTTTGAACCATTTCTTTTTTGCATAATATTAAATTATGATTAAAAATTAAGCCGTAGGTACTGTGGTTCTTTAGGAAATAGATGTTGAACTTAAAATTTTCGTTTTGCTCCATATTGTTTTCGAACTTTAAGCTGGTGTGGTGTAAAAAAATGTAAGACAACTTAGGAACAACTAGGACAACTTGTTAACAAATTGCCTATTATAATAGATTTAAAAATGCTAAAAACATAAGCAATAGCTTTATGGTTGCAAAGATATTGCCAATTTAGTGGCAAAGGTTCTTTTTTTATGGATCTTAATTTTCAAACAAAATCAGGTCGATTTCGAATTTTAATAAGAAACAATGTATGCGAACTCTCAATTACTTACGTATGGAGAGGTGTGGAGAACTTTTTTTCCAAAACAAAATATTTAAATTTTTGTTTCAACCTTGCCAGCCATCTATGATCCTACTACTTTCAGCTTATTTTTAATAACATCATTTAGTACCGTTCTTACTCTTTAAAATGAGCTTTAAAGTGGTAATCTGAGATGGTTCCTCGCAAAATAAAGCCATTTGAAAAAGACATGAATTTGATCCCCCACGATTAAACAATATTAGCCAACCGGCTAAAAATTTATTTCATCTTGATTGCAGGCGATCAAATTTATGTCTTTTTCAAATGGCTGTAACTTTGCGAGGAACCATCTCAGATTACCACTTTAAAGCTCATTTTAAAGAGTAAGAACGGTACTAAAGATGTTATTAAAAATAAGCTGAAAGTAGTAGGATCACAGATGGCTGGCAAGGTTGAAACAAAAATTTAAATAATTTGTTTTGGAAAAAAAGTTCTCCACACTTCAAATACCTTTAAGCGAGCGTTAAACTCATATCATCTCTTTCTTATACTAGTACAAGTCCAAAATAAAATTTTACGCGAAAAAAAGGTGGGGTTTTTCAGAAAATTAGCTTTGTTTTTTCTCATAAAAAGCGCTATAACTCTGCCAATTTCCAATCATTTTGAAATTTTTTTTAAAGATTCTAACAGAAAGTAAAAAGTTCTATAAGAATCAAAATGCAAAAGTTAATTATTTTGATTTGGATGGAATTGCCAACAACAAAATTTTAAAGCTTACACAAAGTTGGAAATTTAAAAAAATATGACAAATCAGGGGTCTCATTTCAGAGAAAACCAAAATATATTTATATGTTTTAAGTTAAATAACATTATACATACCATCATCAGTTTTTTCCATTTTTATTTTAAAAAAAGTACAAATTATTTAAATTACTTTACAATAGTTAAAAAAGTAGTAAAAATCACCACTTGTTTGCGTTATCACAGTAGAATGCAAATACATAAACTTTGACACATCACTAAAAAACGGTAAATTATTTGTTCCAAAAACAAAATGCAATTTAGTTTGTTTTGAAGCATTCTCCGTTAAACTACAACAACAAAACTTATATAGCAACACTTTTATAAATTGAGTTTTGGCCAGACAAGTGTGCTGTTTGACCTATAGTGCATTCCATTAACTATATGTGGACAGCCGCTCTAAACACTTGAGCCATGAGGGATTCTGCCAATGACATGTACAAAGTGCACTTTAAATGCACACAAAGCGCCATCTGTCATCTATTTTGTCATTTCTTGTTTGCTCCATAGCTTTGTTGAACTGTCGGTTCAAAGACTTGCTATGATGTAGCTTTTTTGAACTGTTACACAAGAAAGCTCTACTTGCGCAGAGATCTTTGATTTTTTTCTTATAGTAAATTAAGATAAATTTTTTTTCGATACTTCCGTATGTGAAAATATGGAAAGTCGAAAAAAATATAAATAAAAAAAATCAAATTCTATTAATTTTTTTGGCCCAATTCCGAAAAATGAAAATTTTGTAGCTCTGGCAGCAACCCCAGGAGTATATTTTATATGAGGATATACTCAAATATGAATAAATTTTCGAAAATCGAGTGTTCCCGAAGAATTCTAGAACATGCAATGTATTTGAACATGTCCAATGTACATTCATATCATTATATAAAATAACTTCAACAATTTGCTTAAGTAAACCAGACACTATAATTTTACAAGAATTGCTAATTTCAAAAAAAAAATTTGTATTTGTTCCTTTCCTTCAAATCATACACATTTTTGAGCAGAACTTTGAGTAAGCCGATGTTTCCCGGAATGAATTTATGACGGGGAAAATGGGAAATCTGTGTTATAGAGTTGTCTCTGGTACATGGGCTTTTTTCAAACTCAAATAAGACAATAAATAGTTTTCAAATCTTTATTTAATCTGCTTTTAAAATTTATAATGATTTTTATATTACGAATAAAGTATTTTATATTTGTTTAGATATAACAACTAAAACTAAAGAGTGGGAGGATTTGAATTTAAAGTCGAAAATTCATTTGCATTTGACAAAATTTAATAAACGTTGCTTTCTTGCACGCATTTCATTTTAACTACTTAACTATGTACGATTAATAATGAAAAAATTAGGATACTTGATTTTTATTTTTTGATTAACAATCAGAGTAAAATCTTAAAATGAAATTTTTAAAGATCGAGTTGAGTTTGTTCTAACATTTACATTAGGGTGTTTTTTTTTCAAACTTTTGAAGAGGGATTTTATTTATTTTTTCCTATATTATAGCTTGAGGAATAAAAATAATTGTCCCAACATTTGAGCTTCCTAGCTCAAACCTGTACACGGCGCGGGCAGAGTTATGTCCAATTTCGTTGAAATTTAACGAAAAAACCGACATACTAAAACGAAGAAAAAGTCTGCCTTAAGTGCCAAGATATAGCGTCTGGCGAGTGGCGTCTCCCATTCAACTAAAAATCCCAAAACTCTATATCTTGGCACCTAAGGCAGACTTTTTCTACGTTTTTTACTAAAAAAAAATAAATAAAATCCCTCTCCTAATGTTTGAAAAAAAAACACCCTAATATACACATGTAAGTAAACATGCGTTTGATTGCAATTTTTCGTTTAAACAACTCAAGCAAAAAAATATATTTTCAAATTTATAGTAGATAATCGTTTAATTTATCTTATTTACACACTTGAAATTTCGTATTAATTTTGAGACTTCTAACTTAATGCACTTTTCTGTAATTTATTCAAGCTATTTTGAATATAGAAAACATTAATTGTAAACCTTCTAAAATTTTTTTAAAAATTACAAAGTACCGCAGCGCACATCATTTCACTAGGCAACTTATAGGTATGTATATTAGGGTACATATTTTTAATCAGAAACTCATTTTTATGCATTTCTAAAATTAACGTATTTTACAGATTTTTTATCCGTTTTTTGCTCTCTCTTAGCAGACTTAAATTTAAACAGCAAATTGCTTTAAGTAGTTGTTTTGTAACTTAAAAATTAAAATACACATTTTACATTGGAAAAAAATAATGTTTCAATAACAAAAAAATTAAATAATCACTCACAACGATTTGGTCACTTTTAATTAACATGTTAATTCTAACTATTCAGAGTTAGATATTTTATAGAAAAATCCATATTACAATTAACAATACGACGTACAATACATACACTTCGTTCATTATTATAAGTTACAACTGCAGATGTGGAAATGAAGTTTTACTATTGGAAAACATTTTAGGATGTGTAACTACTGAGGTGATTTAGGGATAACTTAGCATACCTAAATTTGCGTGCTCAACAAAAATGATTTTGCTTCTGAAAAATGTTGTTTAAAGTTTTGTTTTTGCAGAAATCACGGTTTATATTATTGTAATAAAAAGCAAGAAGATTCACATAAAAAATGAGAAAAACTTAGGTTACCTTGGGCAATGCCGTCAATTATAACTAATATAATATAAAATTCAATTTCGAAAATAAAACAGTAGAATTAAACATCATAAAAACAGCAATATTACTACGATATCGAAAGCATCCTTATTAGAGGGAGTAAATTTCCATCAGACATGATTTACATTTTTTTTTAAATTTGTTGTAAAAATAAGATCTTGCAAACTGAGTTAAAATTTTCATTCGGCGGAAAGATCAAACCCACGCAAAAACTTATGTACTTTGACGGAAGTAAATGGATTGGATCTATTAGGCGAATGAAAGTTTGAGAATACAAAGCCTTAGATTGGCAACAAAACGAAAATTCTCAATCTGTAAAGACTTTGTAACTGTCAATTGACTGGAAATATCCATTGGACGGGAAGAGTAGACCCGGATCCTCATCGACGCATAATTTTTTTGAATAAAATTTTGAGTGCGGTCTAATCTTTCCGCCGGATGAATATTTTCCAGACAATTTACAAAAACTTTGCAGATTGACAGTTTTTGAACAATATACAAAGCAAAAAAAAATGTGTGTTTATTTTTCTTACTTGAATTCAAGTAGCAAAGTGTGATGGAATAGTGTGTTCACAATAGCGCAGATTTGCGATTCTAAAAATGTTGGTCCAATTTATGTTTTACACAAGGGTTTATGAAATATTAACAGTTATAACATTAACTAGAACTAAATGAGAACCAAATACTATTTATAGTATGCATAGTAGGGCTCAAAAAGATAAAATGATATTAATATAATAAAATTCAAACAAATAGTTTTGCCTTGGGAAAAGTACTGATAAGTTATCAATATACATAGTTAGCGCTCAGATAATTGATGCCTCCAGCTCGCCGTACTTTCGCTAGTGTTGATGTATTTTACTGCATTTGCCCAGATCAAATTGAATTTACTGCAGCTGTTGTGAATTTAATGCTTTGGTGCATTATAGTTGTTGATGTTTCGTTCATGACAGTTGTTTTTGTTGTTGTAATTGTAACATTAATTAACAATAACCAAATCGTGCCAAATCTCATCTTGACAAGCTATGCGAACGTTCACGGCTGCTACTACCTGATGAGACGGGTTGCTTGTTGATGCTAACATCCCCAATACGTTGGTGCGGTGGCAGTTTTTCAAAAAATGGATGGCGTAGTGCATCACCTAGAAACAAATTACAATTATTGGATTATTTTTTTATGCTACAATCTGTTTTTAATGAAATTGACTGTAAAGTTACGTTATCATACGCAAAGTCTATTAATAAAATTGTTCTTAACTAGTAAGTTGTATTTTAGAATGATATAGTAAATACTTTATACTTGGACCCTTAACTTACTTGCTAGATTTAACCGATATTTATTGGAAATGGAATGGAAACTTCGTTCCCAAGCTTAAAGGGATGCTTTTAAAAAATTGAGAAAATCAGGCCAAAAAAATCGAGATATGGAGTATAATGAAGTGCTCTAAGCACATGATTTGCAATGCTCTGAAATCAGTTGCAAAAAGAGAGAGCAGAGGAAGAAATCCAAGATTTCACCAACTTCGACGAACGTTTTGGATCATTGTCGTGCATAAATTCCCATTGAAGAGGGATTTTATCCAAAAAATTTGCCCAACTCCAGCCGCCACAAAAGAACCCCTTTATCATTATAGATTCACCACCGTGTTTAACAGTGTATCTTGAATCGAGTTCCGCATTTCTGGGCCGCCTAACGAAGATTTTTCCGTCAGAACCAAACAAATTAATTCTGGTTTCGTTAGACCAAAGTACAAAATCTTCAAAACCAAAATTAATTTGTTTGGTTCTGACGGAAAAATTTTCGTTAGGCGGCCCAGAAATGCGGAATTCGATTCAAGAAACACGGTGCGAATCTATAATATTTTTTTTTTTTTTTCATATAATATTTCAACATAATATTTTTTTTTTTATAAGTATTTTGTGTTATTTTCATAAAAACAAAGTACACGAAGGCGATGATTTTTGATTTTAAAAGGTCTTGAATTTAAATCGGTTAATTTGTGGTCCTATATGCCTTTATTATAGAATCGGATTTGAAGAAAATTCTTCCAAAATTTCAGATTCCTAGATCAAACCTGCGAACGGCCCAAACAGTTTAATTTCATTACATTTCATATGGAAGCAACGACTTTTTTACTAAAACGTATGTTACGAAGCACATGGTTAATTTTTAAGTCCCAAGAATTCTTAATATTAAAAAAATGTATTTATGTGTAACTATACTGGATAATCCAGGAGCATACTGGATTTGAGATCGAGAGACTGGAATCAGTTTCAAAGTTGTTTATATACTAATTTTTCATATTTTTACATACATATTAATAATGCAATATCAAATTCTGCACGCGCCACGTACTTAGTATAAGGGACAGCTCGAATGTTGAACGTTATCTTTCAACATTATGCAAGAGAAAAGATTCTAATATTGAGCATACACACATACCCTCGTGTGATTTTCCAAACCAATCAGCAAAAAAAGTTCCATTCAATCAAATTACAACAATTCTAGAGTTTATTCATGGTATTTCTCGAAAATCTTGAAGCAGGAGTCGTCCTCACTTCAAATCTCCATTCTTAATTTGATTTTGCAGGTCAAATTCAACATAAGTAGAATAACATTGCATTGATTTCTTGTCAATTTGGGAAATGGGAGCGAGCAACAAGTTAATATTTTAAAAAGTCAAAGTTTAATTACTGAACAGACACAGAAACTAAACATTCTGAACTGAACTTTGTATGTTTCCTGTTGTTTTTTTATGGAACATGTAGCATTTTGCAAGCCGCTGGGTATTTTGGCGTTTCTCTCTTGTATGCATTTCAAAAAATAACGATTTGCTTTGAAATGTTTTTGATTTTATTCAACATTAAATCAAATTCTATCGGAGATCACCATCATTTAGTTATATAAATAAACGACTTTTAACTTACCCAATGCAACACGCTGCGACGGTTCATAGTCCAACATTTTTTTAATCAAATCGAATAGTTCACAATGGTCTTCGCTATCGCTCATTTTATATCGAAACAATGGCTTACAATGATCCCGCACATATCTTCCGGCCGATGATTTCTCATCCCAATCCAACTTGCCATGATAAAAGTACTTAGTTTTAGTTTTGCTATAAAGAACATGATTTCTACAATTAATCAAATTTCATGTTGTGTGCTGTTCGTAAAATAGTGTAAGCATGTTTTGCTTTGCATTACCGTGCCATACGATATGGTATCTGTCCAAGTATACGCTCCATCATAGCGAGATGTTCACGATTATCGTGCGTCTGAAATAGTGTAATGCCTAGGTAGAGTTCAAATAGTATACACCTGTTAAAGAAACACAAAATACAATAAAATACGAATTTTTATTTTTATTATAATGGAGCATTTGATCTCACCCAATTGACCAAACATCACATGGCTGTGACCAACCCAATTCGAGTATAACTTCGGGCGCACGATAATGACGTGTGGAGACAATTGTGCTATGGTGTTCGTGATCAAATGTAGCAGAACCGAAATCGATTAAGCGCACATCGGTACTTTTGACACGACGAACTTCGCGATTCTGTTGATTCAATGAAGTTAATTTAGTTTTAGTAATTCAAAAGTAAATACAAAATTTAACTTGCAATCTTGTGATTATAATGTGTTGTATACTCCGAGTCCACAAAGAGTATATTCTCTGGCTTCAGATCTGTGTGCGTTAAGCGATTGTCATGCAAGAATTTTACTGAATAGCAAAGTTGATAGGCCATGTGTCGCACCTGTTCTATTGGATAGGGCTCATAGTTGTTTTCGCGCTGTTAAGATAGATACAATTTATAAATTATAAATAACATAGAAAGCAGCATACAAGTACTTACTAAGAAATCGAAAACACTCAAGCCAAGCATCTCAAACACGATGCACATGTGCCCATGATAGTCAAACCAATCAATCATTTTAACGCACAAGCTGAAAGAGAAAAAACCATTTCAATTAAGTTTTTAACTCAAATTAGGTGATCTATTAGAATATAAATAATGAATAATAAATATATTAGCGTATGTACCTTAAGAAAATGCAAGTCGTCGAATTAGGGGTTGCTTAAAGAAGGCGTGGCTATGATGACTACAATCGGCCTCTAACACAATTTTTAACATGGTCTATATATAGAATACATTACATTGCAAACAACAAAACCGGCTTCGCGGTTTGTCTCATTATGGGACAAAAAGCATTTAAAAATAGATAGCCTTTAGTTGGTTAAACTCAAAACAGTGAAAATAACAAAGTATTTGAGCTTTAAACAAGGAAATCAAAAACTCTATTTGCGCAGAGATCATGTACTTTGTCCTTATATATAGGCTTAAAATATAACAATACATTTTTGTCGGTACTTCCTAATGTATACAACAGGAAAATGTAAAAAAAAAATGTTTAAATTAGAAAAAAATGCAATTTTCTTAATTTTTTACTCAGATTCTAAAAAATGAAAATTTTATAGCTCTGGTAGCAACCCTAAAATGTTTTTTTCTTAGGATATACTCGAAACGGAGTTAATTTTCGAATTTTAAGCGTTCCCGAAGAATTCTATAATATGAGGTTATTTTGAACATGTCTAATTTACATACATATACAGGGCGTCTCATAAATAGTGGATACCTTTCTTACAGTTTTCGAGAAAATCGGAATTTTCATATTTTCGAAAAAATGCGACCTTTGGCCAGTCGCTTTGGTACCACAGCCACAGATGAAGGTCTTTTTTAACCATTTTATTTTGCATTATATTCTTAAAAAGTTATGGAAAAATGGAAAAATTTTAAAAAATTGGCATAAATTGAAAAAAAGCTGAAGATTTCGAAACTTTGAAAATATTATAAATATTGCAAAAAAACATCGAAAAATTAACAAAATTGTCAATGGAATATCCAAATTTTATTTTGAAGCTTCATAAATCTTTACTAAAATGCTTGTCAAATCAAATAGGGTGCAAAAACATAAATGAAAGTTTTAGGGATGGTACTCCTATATGCTCTGAACATTTTGAGAAACTTAACTTTTTTCAATTTATGCCAATTTTTTAAAATTTTTCCATTTTAAAACACGTCAGGGTGTAAATATGCAAATTATAGATGGAATGACCCTTAATTCAAATTGCAAATGCAGTAAGGAAACTCGTAGATCTCAAAAATACATGTATGTACTTGACAAAATCGAAGAATTAAATTTTTGAAAATTATTTACAAGACCTCAGAGATCTTGGAAACGCAGAGCCGACATATGGGTCCTTCTCATAGGATCTGCGACTTACATACATTGGTTTGTATGCATGTAAACAAAGTCAAAATGTAACATCTTCAGTTAAAAACTTACTGGTCGCAATGTGGATCCTTTAGTGCGATTTTTTCTAAAGCATTGATTTCCAGTTTGGCCGCTTCACGATATTTCTCAACGTTTTTGATAATCTTCAAGGCCATGCAGTAGTCCCTGGGAATATATTAGAAAACGTTGAAATAGATAAAAAAAAAAAAAAAGTAAAACAAATGGCATACAAACCTCTCCATATCCTTGACTTTCACAACACGTCCAAAGGTACCCTCACCTAAGGTAGCCATGATTTTATCTGAAATATTTATAAAAAAGAAAGTATTGAAGTTCAAAATACTCTTTAAAAACTATTTAAATTTTAAAAGACCTCGGCTTATTTATGAGTTAATAAACTTGTTTGTATTTAAATTTGAGTTTTTAAGAACCTTTACGAAATTTAAAAGAAAAATAAAATTTAAATCCGAGTTACATTAAGCAATTGAAAATGTAATTAATTTTAGAATAAGAGTTAAAATTTAAAATAAAAAATAATTAATTTTAATATTGAAAAATTCTAAACGCGAATCAAGTCATTTAATCAAACCGTTAAACAGAAACAGAAAAAAAGGCATTTTCATTTAAATAAAAACTTTAAATTGGTGGAAACAAAATATTTGTAAAAATTTTTTTTCTATTTTTGTTTAAAAATTCCTAGGCACTAATGTCATAACTTCTGAAATTAGTTTTAATACATATAAATTTTTTTTGTTTGGTAAAAAAGAGAAAAAAGGAAACAAAAAGTTGTCACGAACATCTGTGATGAAGAATGTCGCCGGTGTGATATATCAAGTGGCCTTCAGCATCATCTTGTATGACGGGCTTTGCTGTCTGTGTTATGTTTCAAACAGATCACGTTTAATTTCGGATGGAATTTGGTTGTACAAACGGGTAGTTGAATATGAAATAAGTTGTCAGAACAGTGATGGTATGGCGGTTGGTTGGTAGTTTGGTCAGTTGATTGGTTGGTAGGTTGGATGATTGGTTGAATTGATTGAGGTCCATACGCAGTGATGATTGGGGTGCATTTTTGCGTTTACCACAATTGTTTATGTTTGAAAGAGAGAAAAGAAAAAAGAAACAGAGAAAAGAAAGCAGCACGCGCATCAAATAATTTATCGATCCATGCACAACATCGCAGATTTCAGTCAGCCGAACAGCATATATTATCAAAAGCATTATCGTCAAGGCATCAATAAAATTTGAAATCGTCCATCGACGAATACAACCGCAAATGATATTCCATTGTCGATCAAAATCCACAGCAAAGCCAAACACCAAAATTTCCATTGTTCCGTCACCATCATCAAAACCAATTCATCAATATTAATATCAGCAACGTTGTTCATCATACACATCATCATCATTGATATCATCATCATCATCATCATCATCATAATCAGAAAAAAACACGAGAAAAATACGTATCGGATGTTCGATAAGAAAATTAGTTCGGACAAATTTTTTGTTTGATCATACAAAAAATCATTAATTTATTAAATAATTAAAATATTACTTGTTTTTGTTTAGTAAACAGAAAAAAAGGTTCAAGTTCAACAAAAAAAAAAAAAACAAAACAAAATCGATGCTTAAAAATGCATTTATTAATAGTGATTATAAGTAGTAAAGTAAAAAACCTAGCATTTGAAGACTTGTCTCTTTTGATGACTCTTTTAATACGAAACAGCTGCAGCAAATACACTAAGGTTGTTTTGTGCCAGTTTCTCTTTGCATTAAAACTAGTTGAAAACTTAAATTTACTTAAGTTAATGAAACACAAAGTCAAAAAATCGTTTGTGTTTTTTTGAAAATGTATAAGAGATGATCAAGAAGACCGTTTTTAGTGCCACGCACGTTTTTCATAAAAAGTGACGTCAAACATCATCTGTATCCGTACACAAAAACTGTTTTTAAATTTGTGTTAGTCCGTGCAAGTCACTTAATAATACTCTTAATTTTATCGACTTGCAAAATTAATTATAGGTTCTCTAGGGATCAAATTTAAATTTTTCGAAATTCGAGTTAATAAATTAGAAAGGCGCAGTATTTTCTATTTAAAAATAAATTTATTTTCATTTTTCCTGTTGTACACATAAGAAAGTACCGATAAAAATATTTTCAGTATTTTTTATGTCTATATACACATAAGAAAAAAATCCGCGAACACTGCGCAAAATAAGGTGTTGATTAAGAGTTCAAATGCTTTGCTGTTTTCATTATTTTCACCTTAATACACCATTACTCGAAATAGTTAATGCCACTATATGAATATCCCTTAAAAAAAGTGAAAAAACCTTGAAACAAAATACATAAAAAAAATTTAATTTTAAATTCAAATTGAATTTTTTTTAAACATTTTGTTTTAAGGTTTTCTCATTTATTAAAATTAAACACAACTTTATTGAACTCGCAGTCATTTAGCAATCATCAGACCAGTTTCGGTAAATTTTGTAATTAGATTTGAATCCCGACCGCTCCGTGCATTATAATTTTTTTGAACAGCTGCTCTAAAACTTGAGCTATTTATTTTTGTAAGGGATATTCAAGTAGTAGCATTGAAAATTTCGAATAATAGTGTATTACAGGAAATTATTCATGTTTAATTAATTTAGAAAAATTAAAATTTTGCACTCATAACTAGCCAGAGTTTTTATTTTTTTTTTGAATGGAGTAAATTTTCGAATCCATGCGTTCCCGAAGAATTATAGAATATGATGTTTTTTGAGCACGTATAACGTGTGTATGTAACAGTATGTACATAATAGAATAGACACAGTTTAAAGCTTATGCGCAGCAAAGAAAAAACGATCTTAATGACGCTTACTATAAAGAAAATAATTAAGCAACTATTTTAAATCATTGACTTATGCCGGTGGATTTAAGAGGAAATGTGTAAGTAAAGTTCTAAAGGACACAAATGTTTTAGGTCTTAACTTTTTAAAAAAGAAAATTTAATACTTTCTTGAGCAGGGGCTCAAAGTGAAAAAATATCAAAATATTTTTTTTTTGTTCTTGAAAAGGTAAACACGAATTTCAAAAAATTAGATAATTTTGAAAATTTTGGTTTTTGGTAGGATTAGTTCAAATACACTGTGCGTCGCTTAAATAAGGCCCAATGTTGCCAGATTTTTTTTTAGGGAAAACTGCAAATTCTAAAAAAAAAAATGTAAAAAACTGCTAACTCCAAAATAAACCAGATTTTTTGGAAAATATAAAATTTAAGTGGTTATATTTCCCTTATGCTATAAAAAACAAGGCCATTTTATTTTATTTTTTTTAAAGGACATTTGAGAATAAAGGTCTACAAATAATAAAACATTGGATTAAACAACTCTTGAAGAAGAGAAAAAAATTTTCTACTGTTATTTTTTTTACAAAATGGCGGCTGTGCAGTGATTACCGTAAGCCGCTTTTTCAAAAGGTTCTTCGTCGGCGTGCAGTATAAGTCTCGTCCAACTCCACCTATAGCAAAAAAAAATTTTTTTCATTATCTACATGGTTTTTTCTGTTGAAGTACACATGATTATATTTTTAGAATTTTTTATTCGCGAAATGACAAATGTTTTAACAAAAAATCGTGTTTTTGACGAAAAAAATTGACTTTAATTGCTTACAACTTTTTTTCTTGTTAATTAATCGCTAAAATCCTGTGTACTTCAACAGATAATCAAACAATGAAGCTACTGTTAAAATTATAAGTCAATCCGATGTAAGCTTTTTGAGTTATACTGCACGCCGATTTTGAAAACATGGTTTCGTTTAAAGTTTCAAAATACTATACATCTTCATCAAAGTTTCTTGGAAAAAATTGATTTAAAAAAATTTTCAGTTTAAATCGGTACTTGGGCGCTGTAGATTTTGATTCTTGGATTGTTTTGGCATAATTTTTTAAGCCAATAAAAAAAAATTGAAAAGTAAAAAAAAATTAGGGAGATATAACCCCTTAAAAGTTGGTGACCTTTTTTTTTAGTCATAATTTCATAAAAAAAAAACTGCGATTTGCAAAATAAAACTGCCAGCTCGTCTAAAAAACTTGAGTTTGCAGTTAAAACTGCTACAATGGCAACGCTGATAAGGCCACACATTTTTTATTGGATTTCTTCTGATTTTTCTTTTTACAGATGTTTTAAACATATTTTTTTATTCTAATTTCGTAAATATGTATATTTACGAATTGATAGAAAAAAAAGTGTACTTCGTAGAATACCTTTAGCATTTTTTTTACTCCGTTGTTATGATGTACAAAAAATGCGTTTTTATTTGCGTCATTAGAATAAGGCCACTTAAGAAAATATAGAAAAAAAATGTTATCTGATGTTTCTTTTTGAAAATTTGTTTATATTTAAGAAATTCAAACTATCAGTAATGTGTGGAGCCTCTTTTTTAAAAACTGTTTTCATAAACTTTTCTAACCAATCATCCCCAGATGTTTTCCATGATGTTCATATCGCGCGAATACGGCGGCCATGACAAAACTTGAATGTTTTGGTGTTGAATCCAGGCTATAACGCTGTTTGCTGTAAGTTTCGAAGCATTATCTTGCTAATAAGTAAATGGAATTTGTTCAAATATGCTTTGAAAGTTTTCTTATCGGATGGTTTGTAGGATTAAAATTGCCTAGGTGGCTACACTTAAACATTCGCAACTTTTGTTTTTATGAAACGTACTAAAATGTTTTTTCAGGAAAAAGTTGTGTAGACATTACAGAACAATTCTGTGGAAAAATTTTGTTCCTGTACATATGAGAAGTTGGTTTGAAATTCTATTTGTTTATTAAAAAGTTAATTTTGTAAAACTAAGTAAACAATATAATTTTTAAAAAAACTTTATTTCATATAAATTGTAAAATATTTCTTGTCCTGTCACGAAACTTTAATTAACTTTTTTCCAATATTTACTGAGAAATCGCATTTAAAAAAAACACGCACATAGAAATTCAATTGTTCATAACTTTTTAAAAAATCCAAATTTTGCAAAAATAAATAAAAGACCTTAATATTGATCAATATATCTTCAAAGTTATGCAATAAAAAGTTTAAGTTTAATAACTTGGTTTTTACTGTGCCCATTGGAGAAAACTTTACTCATTATAATATTACGCATTTTCAGTCACACGAAAAATGTGGGCCGCGTTTGACAAATGGGGGTGCTGCCTCCCATACAACAGAAATACCTAAAGCACTATATCTTGGTACCTAGGGCAGATTTGTTCTGCTTTCAGTGAGTCGATTACAGGTTTTGAGCTAGGAAACTCAAATTTTGAGACAATTATTTTAAAACACCATGCTAAAACATAAGCAAAATAATAAAAATCTACAAAATAAACAAATTTAAAGAACAGAAACTTATTTTTGTTTTTGTGGTCCTGTGTTATCTATCTGTATTTTTGTAGCCATGATACATATAACCTTTATAAGAATAATATTTATTTTAAATGACAAACTTTAACAATAATTGACTTAACCGTCCTCCATGTGTTTTTCATTTGGTGTTATTTAGAACTGATAGTGAGAGTTATTATAATTTGAGTACGATCCAATAACATTTGTGCGTGATTGACAGTTAAATATAATTGTTAGTAATGGCTGCTTAAAAAATTAGTGAAACTGCATGTTTCACAAAAAAAAATTACGAAAAAATAAAACAGTTTTCTAGTAAAAAAACCTAATTCATATACTGCAATGCTACCTAGCATAAGTCAAAAACTTTTAATTGTTGCGTTCATAAGACTTTAATAAAAAAAAGTCTGATAAGGCACAAGATCCTTGAATTTTGTGAATTGTGATAAGAACATTTACCAACTTTTGACTCATCTCATTGTGGTAAACTGATTTGTGTTTTATAGATTCTGTTGATTTTATTTAAAATTAAAACTTTTGTATAATGCTTATGTCTATTTTGTTACTTTATTTACCTAAAAATATTCTTCATTCTGTGTTGACCAACATTTTGAGCACTGAAAGCATTCAAATCACATAGAGACAAGCAAGCATGCGAGCGAGAGAACGGCGCTTACTTTGCTTAATATTTGTTAGTATTTGAACAAAAGCTCAAAGTTGAGGTACACTTTACAAGCAGATACGTTTAACATCGTTATATTTTTCTTAAAGTAAAAAAAGCAAATAAGAGCACATTTCAAGAACAAGTTTTCAAAAAGCGCTTTGTTATCTTTCAGAGCATTTGGAAATCAAAACACATAAAGGTAGGCTTACAAATGTTGACAAAGTTTTTTGAATGCGTGACCTATTAAAAAGGGCGGCAGACGTTGCTGATTTGGATAACATTGAAGAGGAAAACACATTTTGTTGTTGTTGTTGTTGTTGTTGTTGATAAGCCTGCATTTGCTGGCGTTGGTAAGCGGCAGCGGATGAGATGCCAGCAGCACCAGCACCAGGACGACGACTGCTGCCGCCATTACCGTATGGACTGTAAGAATCAAACATATATGATTTATATGCGTTGTTTAATGGATTGTTCTGATGCTGATATCTGCTGGATGACATCGCAGAAGCTGATGAACCAGCGGCTTCAAATTCACTCAGCACGGCAGCTGTCCTTGATGGCATCGGAGCTTGTGGCTGATAACGCGTATTGCGTCCAGCTGCCAAACGATCGCTAATTCCACCGAATGCCAAAGCGCCAGAGCTGGCCGAGTGCATTAGACCGCCGCCGACACCTTCTCCACTGCTAGGTTTTGTAGTATAATTCGTTATGTCATTGTTATTGCGGTCCGAGTGTAAAAATCGACTTGAGTTCGAGGAAATTGGGAGGTTTGAGGTAGTATCTGTGTTGATGTTCGTTGTATTTGAAATTGCGTCCGCTATGGTGGGTTTCGCGGTCGTTGTGGTAGGTTTTGTCTCCGTACTACTTTGGGAGGAGCTGCTGGTACCAGAGCTACTTTCTGAGGAGACACTTTCACAAGGACTAGTTACTTTTTTCGGCTTGGAGTCACTCGCATCAGTTTCGGATGTAGAATCGTTCTTAGATGCAGCGGGTGTCGATGTTTCATTAGCTGCTACACCAACTTCCGCATGTTTTTTGTTTGTTTCATGAAGTGTTTTGTCATTCTTTAGTTTAGCTTCATCCATTTTTTTTATTTGAGCTTCCTCTTGTTGGTTGTTATACTTTAAAATGCGGTCTTTAAGCTGCTTTCGTTTGCGCATGCGTTCCTCAAATTTTTTTGCTTCAAGGTATTGACTATCCTCACGCAACAATGTTAAAATCACTGCATTATCTGCTGATGAACGATCGTCCTCCAGCAATTCCTGTTCTTCTGCATCAAATATAGGCGGTTCAAGCGGCATTCGTAGCAAAGCTGAAGCTTTGTCTTTATTAAAGCCTCCCTTACGATTGCCAAAACGTCCTGAACGTTGTTCCTTTTGTTGCTCATAGCGAGAGCCTTCACTGCTAGTCGCATCATGACTTTCTGTCCCATCTGTGGCTGCGATTAGACTTTGGCTTGTCTTGTTGCGTCCATACGCACGTGATCGACGTGAACCATCTGCTCCTGCGCCACTATCATTGTGATGGTAAGCATTTGTGTCGTTTGGCTCGTAAGGATTCTTATAATTGTCACACCCTGTCACACGCGAACCATCATAGTAATTGCTATAGTCTAGACCGCTGCGTGGCTTGTAGCTTGACGCGTAATCACCCGCACGCCCATAACGGCTTGAAGAAGATGGATAACCGGCCGCACCGCCAGCCATCAATGCAGCATCATAATCACCTGGAGATCTATCATAGTGGCGTCCCGATCTATAGTGTCCGCCGTAGTCTACCGGATAGTTAACATTGAGCATCGTCAAATCGGCTCGATTTCGCTGAGCGCTGCCGTTACTGGTAGTTAAATAGCCGCTGTCATTGGAGTCTCCTAAGTAATGATTGGTTTTATTTTTTGTGAGTCTATAGGGTGTGCGTTCCTTGCGGTCAGCAGCACTAAAAGAACTTGAGCCCAGTTTCGTTTTGCCTGCAAGGCGCATTTGATTTGAAGTAGCTGATTTTGCGAGTGGATTGCAATTTTCATCGGGTTCTAAAGTTTTATCCCGATCGTCAGTGCGCTTATGTCGCCGTCCAACTCGATCTAGGATATCGGAGTACTTGGATTCGAGCCGAGATATTGTGGAGGGTTTACTGCTACCTGAAGCTGCTGTGGGAGTCTTGTCTTTATCGATATCTTTATTCTAAATGGGACCAAACAATATACATTTACGAAATATTATTTTGTAAAACCAGTTTTATAAAAAAAATAAATCGAAGATCATTTTGGAAATCTTTATTCTACGCTACTTCCCTATTTTATAAACCTCCTATTCATTTTGCTTGAGTTACTTGCACTGAAAGATATTTTTTATATAAATATATAATAAATTAACCATAAAAAATACCTAAATAAATATTTAAATGAATTGTTAAAAAAAAATAACAAAGCGCTATGTTCCGAATTTTAATCAAAAACTTCGAACTTATAAAATAAAATTATTTTGCTGCCAAAACATCGTTTATATCTTCTGCATGTGCGTATACCTCAGGCGCGATCGTGAAACAACCTTGAAAAAAATAAATAAATATCTCTATATTAAATACAACATGATGAAGCTTTTTTATAGCCACGAAGTAGTCGGCGGTAAAAACAATTTAAGGCTACAACAGAGAACTGTGGAAAAGTGAAATAACCCATTTCAACTTATGTTATTACATATTAAATAAATGCATACGTACAATATCAGGATATTGCAAAGAACATAGACCTGCAAGTATACTTTTCCTTTAAATAACAAATAGTAATTTTGACTAGAAAGTAACGGTGCAGAAGAATTTTATATTGCTTACGCTAAACTTGGCAGTGCATCGCTAAGACTACTGCATAAAAATAATTGTGTTGGGATCGGATTAATAAGTAAAATGTGTTACTTATATAGAGGCAACCAGGTTGCTAAAAGTAAGCAAAACTTATTTGGCCAGCATCCTATTTGGTTGTTTTTTTTTTTTTAATAGACTAAATGAAAAAACAATTTCAGACTAAAATATTTTTCAAATTATTAGTATTCAGACTGCCAATATCTTAAGTACATATAAGAAAAATAATAATGAATCACGATATAAAAATATCAATAAAATAATTTGGAATACTAAAAGTTAAAAATAATAAACTTCAAGAGAGAGCTTTTCCAAATATGATCTTTGATATATAATTTTGTTTTATGAAATTATTCGGATACTAACATCATCTTCAATACCACCGCGTTTTCCAAAGGTACGCATTATAGGCTTATAATAAGAGCTAACGGGGCTTAGATTTGAACGTAACCGATCTAGTGCAGATACTGCGCTAGTCGAACTTTTTTGGTAACGTCCGATGCCATAACCACCCGAAGGGTTGTAACGTCTGTGACGATCACTCATTGAAGCGACTTTATCGCCGCTGTCGTTAGATGAAGAATTTTTATTTTTTTCTTTTAGTGAAGGGGAGCTGTCGATGTTTGTTGGAGTTTTGCTGGCACTACGTTCCTCGATGGGCGAACTTTTAATTTCACTGAAGATAAAAATTAATTTTTTGCTTAAGAAAATTCAATATTTCTAACCCGTAACTTTAAATCACAGCACTTGCACTATCACTTTTTCATATAACAATTTTTATTTGATAATTTTCTTTTCATTTCATGATTTTTTAACGATATACATATGTACTATATTTTTTTCAAGACTTTTCTATTATTTTTTCTGCACATAGCGCAGATTTTGATTTTCTCGATCTCCGCCTGTGTAGAAAGTGACCGTCGAAATAACAAAATTTTACTGATCGTCACGACGCAGTGAGTAAATATTTTTTGCTACAAGAAAACAAAAATTTTAAGTAAAGAAAAAGAATCATGTGAAAAATGTGTGAAAATTTGCTTTCTGTTCAACACGGCTATGGGATATTTGTGCAACCCGACAAGGTGATGGTGAGATGCTATACGGGATTGAGGCAAAAACATAGTATAAATCGATAAAGTGTGTTGTAAAGAGCGCTACTTCTAACGTACTCGTACGGGGGCGTCTTCTCATTTTCAAAAAGAAAAAAATTATATTTCAACGAAAATTTTTTTGAGAACGTAGTAGAAAGCATTTCATGAAATAAAACCATTCAACAAAGGTAGATAGTAAGATAAATATTTTGAATTTTATTAGCAAAAGTGAATGGTACAGCTGAAAATAAAACAATACTATGTGTTCAACTTTTGTCTCCATACACCTGCAACTGTGTGCGTATTTACATTGAACTAATTTGTGTATTTAAACAGATTTTTCAAATGCTCTCATGTGTGTCGTTGTTTTGTATTTTTGCGATTGAGACGCGACATCCGAAATATTTAATTTACAACATTTATGGTAAAAATACAGAAGATACACAAATTCCTAATCTAAGTGTTGTAAGCAATCCAAGATATAGCATCCGTCGAGTGACAGGTTGTAAACAAAGCCATCACAAACACAATCACACAAGGTTGGTAAATTCGTAACACGGAGTTTGATCTTTCCATCGTGAAAATTTCTCGTAATATAAACACTTAGGCCTGTTAACTTATCTCAAATAAATCGTAGATTTAACTGAGATTTTGTCTTAATCGCCGATTAGTCATAAACATCGATAACTTATGTCGTGTAATCGGGTAATAACGTCTAAATCGTCGATTAAAGTTAATACCAGAAATGTCTCAGATTAACGAAGTCAACTCGACTACATTTGATGTTTGTTTTACTTAAATATTTAAATCTAAAAAGATATTCTCTCAAATGAACTTTTGTGGGAACTTTTATGAAGTTGAATTTATACAGAAACGCGAAAGGAAGCGAAATGCATATTTTCCGCGATCCAATAACAGTCAGAAGGGAGCTTAATAGTTTTCTTGCATTTTTGCAAATTTTATTGTCTACGTTTTATCATTTTGGGGTAAACTATTTACTTATAACATTGAAATTTTATGCAATATGCAGGATTTTGCAAGCCGCTGGGGACTTTGTTGGCTTTTCTTCCATGTATACATCCCTCTGTTCTGAAATATTTTTGTCAATTGCCAAATATACTTATTCTCAATTAACTTCAAATGTGTATATGAACAATTCACAATTGACTTTATGTGTTGCATTTTTTTGTCAAACTGAGTTTTCTTAATACTCAATAAATTCAGAGACAAGTTACCAAATTTAATTCGAGACATAATCGCAGTTTGCAAAATCTGCGATTAAAGTGGTATTACAAAAAGAGATAAGTTAATAGGCCTTAGTGGAAGGCCAAATATCCGCGGTGAATGCTTTGTTGCCGCATGCAACGGTGTGTAAAGTAAACCTACTTTCTATTTTCATATTTTTGAGTGTAAAACCCAATACACTTTCAAATATCATACTAGGTAGAACTATCATAATTATTAAAATTACAAAACGGTAGAATGACGGAGTGAAGAAGAGAGAAATGTTGTACCTTAGTGCTGTTCATCAAGGTGTTTCATCTGGTTTCTAGCATGAGCTGGACAAAATACTAAAATATATTGTTTTTTCTTCCTTAGAGTATGATATCCTATTATCCAGTGTCCAGTTATATCCTGATCAATGAACTTTGATTAAGGAAGATAAGTAAATACATATTTTCGATTTTTAGAATTTTAATGGGACCGTAAGTAATTTCTGGAATTGTTTTGCTTGGTTAAATACACATGTAGATTCTGTTAAAAAAGTACCGAGAATAAATCATTTAAAAAACCCGCTTAAGGGGCCAACCTTGCTTGTCAACTCGATTTTTATACGGATCGTGCTCTCTGGCTATCCGGCTCAATAAAAAAAACATTAAACGCGTTTCTCTCGAAATCAATTTTTTCATACGGTACCATTTTGGCATTTTTGCATTACTTTTAATAATCCTAATTAATAAACGATTCAGACGATAGCCACTGTCATACTGAACCTTAATTTTTTAGTTTTTGTGTTTCAGAAGTTTAATTGATTTTGTCAGTTCGTGTGTTTTGCGATTTTTCCAATGGATAGAAATATTGAACAAAGAATTTGTCTCAAATTTTGCATTGCAAATGGAATTGCGTGTGCCAAATCACTAAAAATGTTACCTAAGGCTTACCGTGAATCGACTTTATCAAAAACACGTGCATATGAGTCGTACAGTGCATTCAAAAGCGGTTGAGATGTGGTAAAAGATTTGCCTCGCTCTGGATTTTGGACCACAATAACACACAACGCTATCATTGTGAATGAATTTCTGGCCAAAAACTCAACCAATAATATGGAACTACTACCGTATTCACCTGATATGGCTCTTTCCAAAACACAAATTACCACTTCGAAGCACCGGTTTTGAATCGATAGAAGACATAAAAGAGAATTCGCGGCGAGAACTGAAGTTGATTCCACAAAATGGGTTTAAAAAATGTTTTTATGATGTCACTTTAAGTAAAAATCAAAGAGATTATATTTAAAGATAGTAAATCAAAAACTTAATGGAAACCAACATTTCACATCAGTAATAATTTTGTTTCATTTCATCATTCATAGATTACAAATATAAAATTATTTCCGCATTTTTTGTTTCACATCACTAATAAGAAACAACAAGCATCTACGCAACTTAATTCTACTTCCTAATTGAACGACACTAGAGGTTGAACAAGATCAGTCCGGCCGTCGATCGAACTGTTTGACAAGGTAACAAGGTTCAAAGTAGGTGTTTGCGCAGCGAAAACATTTTAAGAAATAATTTCAGACTAAAATAAATAAATGAAATTATTTTCAATAAGTAGCGTCTTGGCCTTGTTACTACAGAGCAACAACGATATACGAATGAGCAAATCAGAGCAGAATCAAAAAAAAATTACTACTGCGGTAGTGCGAGAGTGGGAAAAATGCAATGTTTTCTAATAAAACCTTGAACTCAAAAGTGATCTCACGCTGCGTTTTCATGTGAGAGCAAGAGATTAACACAGCTACAAAAATCCTAAAATTCAGTCAAAATTAATTGTGAAAAATTTTAATTATACATAGATTTTTTGGCAATTGACTGAAAAAACGCAATTGTTTTACCAAACAAAAGTATCAATGTAGAAAAGCAAAGAAAATCCCAATATACAAGCACAGATGGGAAAAATAAGAACATTTTGTTATAACCGGACCAAATAAAACTTTTTGAAATAACTCCCAAAAGGTCGAAGTCGGACATACACTGTACGCTTGAAGATGGGGATATTATTTTTTTTTTTAATCCCAATGAAAGATACATATTTTAAATAATACATTTAATTGCGTACTAAAACTTTTGTTTACAAGTTATAACCTCACGTTGGGCTTATGGGGATCTATAAATCAAAATAGGATTCCGATTCTATTCGGTCACAAATATTAGCAAAACGCCTCAGGGCGCTCTTCGAAATACTCGATATTTTGTCAATAATTCTTTTATTTTTTATTTAAACTGATTACGGCACCTTGAGAAACATACATAGATATGTCTCTCAAGGCACCGTCATCAGTTTAAATAAAAAATAAAAGAATTATTGACAAATAACCGAACTTTTCTATTAGTGCCTCGAGGCACTCTGGTCGGTTAGAGGGTTAAAGGTCTTACATACCACTTTATTTTTTACAAAGTAGCCAACGCATTTGATTGTTTAGGAGAGGCCTTTCATGTTAAAATATACCCGAGCACATATTTTTCAATAATCTACTTTGATAAATTCCACTGAAAACCATCCAACACATACATACATATATTGAATAAATATTCAAGGTGGAAAATTTAGAATTCAAAGGAAGACATAGTTAACCCTTAAGAGCATATTTTTTTTTTTTTTTTTTGGGTGAAAAAATATATGTTTGGTAGACATAATCATGTTAATGCTAAAAAAAGGAAAAAAAAAATTTTAATATTTAATATTGCATATATGCATCACCATGCCTTTTAGTAGATGTTAATATAAAGGACCTAAGATAATTTCTCAAAACTAGTAACTGTATTGAAAAAAAATAAGTGTTTTTACATAGAAGAATTATATTATGCATGTACATACATAGGTACTTAGCTTAGAACACAATCACAAATTTAAACAAAGAAAGCAAAAGAGTCTTCTTTTCTGTTTCGTTTATCTTTGTTATTGTAATTACCTTGTTATCACACATTTTCTTTCAGGCGCAAGGGAGTTACAATAACAAAGATAAAGAAAACAGAAAAAAGAGCCGTTTGCTTTCTATGTTTAAATTTTTGCTCAACAGATCTATGCAAGAAAGGAAACACAGTAGGCTTGCAAACTCTTACTAACTCGTTATGAATTTTTGAAATAACTCTGTAGTTATACTCAGATTTGGTAAAATTTTGGTTACATTAAACAAATTTTTTTTCTGAGTGTAAGATACCATATTATCAATACTTCCTTTGATACGCCAACTAGTTAAACAATTGCATTAATGATTAAGGGTATTCCTCTAAACGCGAAAACTCGAAAAGCGCGAAAACTCGAAAGTTTTCGAGCTTGCTTTCGGGAACACCCCTATCAATACAAACTCGTAAATGATTGAGCATTGGCAATTTGGGTTAAGTGCATTTAAATTTAGTGAGTTCGGGTTCGGTTTGGGTTCAGGTTCAATTTTTTTCCGAAAAAATTAAACAATTTCATTTAATTTTTATTCTAGAATGTTATTTTATTTATTTTTGGAAAAAATGTTCAGTTAAACACACAAGTAGAATATTTTCTAGTGATTCTTCCTAAAGAAGCACTCTTTGCGAAGCTAAAACAAACTCCAACACAAAAAAAAAGCCTTCTCGACACTGACTTGAGTTGCTGGAACAGTTAATATGACCTGAGCAGCTTCACACAATAGAGGTGTATTAATTTTTTTTGTTACCAGAATTCTAAAATCTATTTTCTTTAGGAATCCTAGGATAAGTCTCATAAATTTCGAATTCTTTGATGTTGAATAGTTTTTCTTGTTCTTTATCAGTTCTTCTATTATATTAATATTTTCAGTTGTAAGTTCCATAATAGTTTGTGATACCATTTCTGGCTCTATACGTACATATATGTGCATTTCCACCGAAATTGTCATTTTGGCCGGCCACGTTGTTAATTTTTTGGAGCACACTCTTCAACCATGATTTTTCTTTGAAGTTAAGACTATTTTGATTTTATATTCAAGGTGGATTCAAAGACCAATTTTTTTTATGTAACTTTATGTGCAACTTTTCATGTTTATTTACTTTGAATGCAATTTTTACCATGTCTCCTTCTGAATTTTAATTTTTCCTCCTTGAATATTAATTCAAGAAGTCTTAACTTCAAGAAAAACGATGGTTGAAGGGTGTGCTCCAAAAAAAAAAATTGAAACATGGCCGGGCTGAAATAACAGTTTCGCAATGGTTTCGATTTTTTTTTTTTGGAGCACACCCTTCAATCATGGTTTTTCTTGAAGTTAAGACTGTCTTGAATTAATATTAAAAGAGGAACAATTAAAATTTCGAGGGATACAAAAATTACAAAGTAAAAAAAAAATATGAAAAGTTGCATATGTATAAAGTTTTGTAATCTAATAAACGTTAGAGCATATAAATAGTGGAATTCCAGCGAGTTGGACAATCAAGCTTTTTTTTTTTTCAACCAAATCTTTTTACCAAAGAAGCTTTAATAGGCGCTCCAAGCTTGTTAGAAAAATCTCTTCACTTAGTAACATTAATATTAACTGTAGATATTAGCCGAATTTTATTGGGTTTGGTTAAACCAAAATTTCATACAAATGCGTGAACCAGCTCAATTTCCAGTTCAACTGGTTGAACTTTTTTTGTATTTGCTAAGGTTTGAAGCATCATAGACCCAAACCTAAAATAATCAAAAATATACTAAAATAACTGTGCTGGAATTTTGAAGAAGCGTTCTAAAGTAACGCGAGGCCGTGCATCCAGTCAGTGCTAGGCCGAAATATTAAAATAGAAACACATAATAAAAATAAAAACAGTGATGAAACAACAGAGAACGAAAAGAAAACTTTGGTATTAGCGTCTGCGACACTATAAAAACAGTTTGAAATGATTTGAAAGCAATAATTTGAAAAAAAAAATTATGTACTGATACATGAGGCCCCTTACCGCGCTAGGCCCCGTTCAACCACACGACCATAAATCTGGCTCTGGTTTTGAAATAGAATTTCTGTCAAACACTGTCATGCCACCTGTTGGGCAAATGCAGAATTATAAAAGGTTAAACTTATGCGTTTCATTCACTTTTAGGTTTAACCAAAGCGAATAAAACGCGGCTATTGTGTCATAAACTGGGAAGTATGAGCTATGCACCAAAGTGAATTATATCGTTATATAAACTAGATTTAATTCTTCATCTTCAACTTCTTTAAAATCAGGAAAGTCACATCCATTTCTTAGGAGTTCAATGAAAATTGACAAAGTAAATAAAAACCAAAACCAAAAACAATAACAACAAATAATAATCTTGCTTGGAGCAAAAAAAATCTGTGAAATATGAGATATGAAATTTTAAAAACTTCTGTAAAATATGTAATTTGAGTTTCTAAGCGCAATAAAAATTGAACCTGAACCGAATTTTTGAATGGGTTTGGGTTTAGGTTCGGGTTCACATAATATAAAAAAAAACATTGTTCCGGAGCGGGTTCGGGTTCGAAACCCTGTAGAAAACTTGTGGTCTGTACTGGAACGAGGTATTCGATATCGCCACATGGATAAAATGATAAAATGGACCTCAAAAATGTGCTCATGATCGAATGGAATAAAATTTTTCTCATAAAATATGAGCAATTCATTTTTTAAATACATAATTTTATGTGAAATAATTACTTTTTTTTACTATATATTTTTGTTGGGCCATTTCAGCTGTGACATGAATTTTGTTTTAACTTTGTGAAAACTGAATACTTTTATTTTTTTGTGTATGTACCTATAATAAATGAAAGATTTCAATAAAAAAACTACATTAAATTTTTTCGTTTTGTATAAAAATACCGTTTTGTACAGCAAAACAATTTTATAAATGATGTGGGCCAAATAAGCTGTGAGCCACTGTATGTACATAACAGTAGCTCTCAAATTATGCACCTTTTATTGCTGTGTGGTCGGTACTAATATACCTATTCTCCTTCAATTCTTTGTATCTCAGAAAGAAAACATCATATTGAAAATGTCAAAGGTAAAATTTGTAATACAGCTACTGTTGTTTTACTGCATAAGAAAAAACGAATTAATTCATTTTGAAAACTCACCCGAGCTAGTTTTGGATCGAAAACATTCAAAACGATTTAACAATTTTTTCTCGAATGCATTTTCGAAACCGTTTTCAATGCCGCTTTGAAATCTACTACGTACATACATACTAGAGCGGTTCAAAATAAAAACTTTTTTAATTTTTCACGATGTGTCAGCGGATTACAATAGCCTTATATGTCTGGACAAAGCCCATTACTAGGATTAAGGTAAATATTGAAAACTGGCTTAGCGCCCTCTGTTTTAAGTAGGCATCTCATTTTCCAAAATATTGATTTAAAAAATGATGCAAGTTACAGAGGTTATAAAATGTTCCAACAAAGTGCGTATTTTCCAAAATATTGATTTAAAAAATGATGCAAGTTACAGAGGTTATAAAATGTTCCAACAAAGCGCGTATGGTTTTCGAAAAACAATCGATAGGGAAAATCAAAAAATTGACAATTGACCGGACAAAAGTAAAAAAGTACCGATTTTCCAATTTCTAGTTGCAACACCTCAAATATAATCTTACCGCCCCTCCCATGGTACATTATTTTTAATGTATTGTTATTTGCTTAAAAGGTTGCCGAAACCGCACATCATTATCTTATTTCAAAACCAAGATATCTACATTTTTCTAAATTAACAGACCTGATCTTTTTCGAATCGGAGTCGACAAATTTACATATTAAGGTGATTTTTTCAACCTATTTTATTTTTTTTATTCGACTTTTTCAACCGTATTCAACTTTTTTTGTCATTTTCCATATTCTATCACCTTTTTAGCCTGTTTCTAAATTTTTCATTTCCTTTCAACTTTTTTAATTTTTTATGGACCTTTTCACTTTTTTTTTAATAAGTATATCCGATTTATTCAATCTCATTCCACTTCTAACAATATATTCAAAAATTTTTTTGACTTTCAACCGTTTCAACTTTCATCATTAGCGATTTTAAACTATTTCAACCTTATTCAACTTTTTCAACACGTACCATATTCTTATTTCCGCTTTTTCAACCTCTTTCAACTTTTTCAATCATTCTTATATATTATCGACTTTATCAGCCTTTATCAAACTCACTCAAATTTTTTTAACATATTTGATATTTTATCGACTTTTTTAAAGTCTTCCAATTTACTTCAACATTTTTTAACCTCTTGCAACTTTTTTTCAACATTTTCAATGTTTTTTGACTCTTTCAGCATTTTTTACCTGTTTCAAAATTTCTTCAACTTTTTCCAATCTATTCCATATTTTTCCGACTTTTTGGCTTTTTCAACCCATTTCAACATTTTACATACTTTTTCAGTCTCCTTTTTTGACGTTTTACAACATATTTCATATTTTATCAGCCTCTTTCAATCTTTTTAAATATTTTCCATATTTTCTCGAAATATGTATTTAACGTCATTTCACTTTTTTCAACATATTGCATATTTTTTTAACATTTTAAACCCCAAAACGCAAGACCGAACTATGGTCGGTCTTCTGGTACTATGCCGGGATATTTTCACTTATCTTCTGACAAACAATTTTACTCGTATCTATGTTATAAAAATAAAAAGTAATTGTGTAAAATAAACATCATAAATTTAGAAACATCAAATCCTGCTCTTGATTATCCCATTTGTGTAAGTGTGACGAACTCTATTCAGTTTAGTTTAGTGCAGATAACTTAGAAATTCAAGTAAGTTTATATTTTTATTTGAAGCCTATTAGGATTCTGAGTAGTGACACGAAACAAGTAAATAAATTTGTAAAAATTGTTACTTTTATTTTTTCGGGATGTTTTACATAGATACATAGAACTTAAAATTAATACTTCGTTGCCTGAGAGTTATTTTATCGCAAACGCCATTTTATCACTTTTGAGCTCGGCTAGGTTCCAGGGGTCTGAAACCTGCATTATTAAATTACAAAAAAAATTGACATGCTAGGGAGATTCTGAAGCCAGATTTAGATTCAACGTTTAAAAATGAATCGAATAATGTAAGTAAGCTGGATCTTTTCTGACTCAATGTTTCGCAGATATGTACGTATAATTTAATATTCATTTTGTGTATGTGTAATTTAATATCCATTACTTTTTTTTTATTAAAATATGAAAGGAAAACATATAACTTTCGAGAAATGATTTAGTCTGTAATTTTTCAACGAACGATGCCGGGCATATATACTATGTCCCCAGCCAATCAGTTATTTTCTCTTAAGCCATAAAAAAAAACGTCCATCGGGTGGTTTTGTCAATGATGCCCGTTAAAATTTAAACGCGATTTACAAAAATTGGTCTCAAACGATGATTGCTATAAAAAGTTCACAAAATGTAAGCCAAGTTTTTGAGTTTTTCGGATGTCAAGAATAGTCAGTCCTATAATTTTTCTAAATTGGAAAATATTTCGAAACAATTGTTACGTAAATTGTATAAGGAAATTCGCATAAAGACACGAAAAGAATTTAGTTCACACGCAATCAAGAAAATCAAACACACGCACTTATAGGGAAAAACCTAAAAACACGATCAAAATGCCGGTGGACGGAAAAAAATGAAGTCGCGTTAGTGCTGTGATTTTATTTTTTTTTAATTGTTTGTTGGACATTAGACTGCAAACGTATTTAAATAAACTTTTTGATTAAGTCAATTCGACCGAGTTCTTCTCGATGACAGTTTTAGTATTTAATTGATTTTGCGTACCGATCGCGTTTTTGTTGTTGTTGCTGATGTTTATCTGGTCGTTCGCTCGGATTACGCCGAAACCGCTGCAACAGACTGTTGCAACTGTCGCTCAACAACTGCGTAACACTCGCTGCTGTGGCGCTGCGCATGTAGCGATGACGAGTACGCGGCTGCTGTTGATTTGTTGCTTCCACTGTTGATGTTGCTGTTGTCGTTAAACTGCTGTTGGCTTTAATTTTTGCATGTGGGACATCAGATGTTTGTGTTGTTGACTTTGTTGGTGTTTTCTCTATTGCTGCAGATTCGATTGCTGGTGCAAGAACAGCACTATCTGTCGTTGACATTTTGCAGGCTTTTGGTTGTCTTTCGCTATTTTCGCGTTGAAAACGATTCAAAAATGTTGTTGCCATTGCGGAATTTTTTATTTTCAAACTTTTGTTGTTAACCAATTTTTTTTAAGTTTTAATTACAACATTTTGATTTCTCTTGCGTTGATCTTTTCATTGGTTGATTGAAGAATAAGGAAACTTTTAAGCAATTTGGCCAATATTTAAGAAAAACCAAACATGTTTTATTTTTGCTAAAAACATGAATAGTAGGTGGCGTGGAAAGACCAGCAAATGTATTGTGTTGAAGCTTATTTATCTGAACATTTAAGCAAATTGAGAAATAAAAAGATTATTTATAACTTCATCCGAAATTTATTTGTTGAATATTGTTTTTTTTATTACTTTTATTTAAGACTGCTAATTTATCACTTAGATGACATTATTTTGAATGTATTTTTAAAAGCCTTTTTTTAATTTCGAAAGCGGCTCTTTTATTTTTTCTTTTTTATTTTTGTTCAACTTTTTATTTGTTTGTTTTTGCATGTTTGTATACAAAAGTAAAAAACCATTGACTTCTATAGCTTGCATACAGGAATGCCCACCGTTACAAGGTTATTGTATGCAATAAATTTTTATATAAATAATAATTTCTTGTGTAAATGACGAATACTTTTCTTTTTTTATTGAAAAAAGTCGTGAGGCATATTTTTTGTTTCGAAACAAAACTACTACTAGCAGTTTTTTACAATTTAAATAAAAAAGTGAGTTCGTTTACTTTTATTACTTTTGTCACAGTTTTTTACATTAAAAATTACATAAACAAAGTAAAAAAAATAATATAAGCGAAAATGGAAAATCGAAATCGGTATGAAGAGCATTACTACAGGATTAATTTCAGAATTAAACTTTTCTAACAACTCGTCCACGTGAAATACAAAATTTGTGTATAATGCTTGTACATAAGGCTTATGTTATTTTTTTGCAATTTCATCACATACCGACTTATGCTGTTTTGCCTTGTGACGACAGATATTTCCTTAAGCAAATTATGAATAACATTAAATAAAATAAGCGGCGCAATGGAACAAATTGAACAGTAGGAACATAGTTTTTTTTCTTTTGTTCTTTTAAAATTTTGTAATTTTTCCTTTGACTGTTCAATTTTAAATTTAAATTAGCTACGACATAAATAGAATTCGACTAAGTATTTCGCGGTTTTTTTTTTTGCATATATATATTGTAGGTACATATGCAATAATGATTTTTTGTTTTTGTTGTCATATACGTAGTATGGGAAATTTCAGCTTTGCTTCAAACATTAAGGAACAAAAACAAATTTCTTTATCGTCAGATATTTTAATAATGTATTTCAATGACTTTTTTACGATTTTTGTTTAAATGGTTTAGTACTTTTTCGGTAAATTTTTTTTTTAAATTGTAAACGAGGAAAGTTATACACTTTTTATTTATATTTATTGAACGAATTTATTCTATTTTTTGAATTACAGCACACGCGTCGCGTCAAATATTTATTATTTTTATTTAATCATTTTATTAAAAATTAAGAAATTTTAGGAAATATTCGAAATTTTTAACTTTCAAAAATATACAAAATTACGGAATTTCAAATTTGAAACTAAAATTAAACAACCGCAGAATGATCGCTCGAATATAAAACTAAACTCTATGAAAATAGCAGAAAAAGAGACAACAAATTTTATGCTCGTCGTTGAGAAATTCTTCATATTTTTGGTAGTTCAACAACGTAAAAATTAACAAAAACGAATGAATAAATGAAAAAAAAAGAACGAATGAGGATCAGCAAAGTGTGTCAAAATAGAAAAATAAAAAAGTATGTACGACCATGTGCAGAAGAGAAAATAAGAGAAATTAGAAAATTTTCATAACACTATTTTCGAAATATAGTATGTGCTTTGACGTGAGCTTTTGAAGCTTCATAATTGTTTTAAAAAAGCACAATTACGAGAGCGTTAAAAACACAAAAAGTTTGAATCAAATACTTTTCATACATTAATTATTAAAACAATTACATACGCCATATTGACGGCTAACCGCGCAAATGTAGTACGCAAATATGACATATGATTTTTTGACATTGGCGTAGTACTTGACTCACGTCTTAGCTCTCAAGCACGCATAGGCGTCACTTGAGCACTAACATGAAAGTTTACTTTTAGGTTTTAAAGACGATCGTTTTTCATCTGCACATCTATGGTCCCGCAGGAAAAAGTGCTCTGAAGGTAAGGGAACCCAAACTGTGGAAACAGAATATTTAAGGACATGCGTCCATTCTGGCACAATATAGTCAACACAGTCTTTTGGTGGCTACCGACTATATAACTCTTTTGTATGACTTTAGAAGTATTTCCACCACCTTCATCGCAAATATATAACACCAATTTGCGTCGTAGCGTTTACAAAACCGTAAAGCTGGAAGGCCGAAGGATCATCCTCCAACAAGCATAATTTTCTGTATTAACAGTCGGCAACGACCACCAAGGCATTGCATTCTATACTTAACAAGCCTCTGTGCGGTACTTAATATAAGAGCTCACTGATATCTATTCAACACCATTTGCTGGATTCCTGGTACTTGGCATCGAAGGGAATGAGAGATCTGATAAATTCCCAAGGAATGACTGAGGAATAAAAATAGCGTCCAGATCGCAAACTACTTTCACCATTGGGGTTCTTAAAAACGCAAATTAATATGGTAACTGAAAAAAAGAAAACTTTTGATAGAAACACGTTACAAAATGCGAAAATAAAGAAGATACAGTAAGGCATCCTCTATGTGAGTGTTCAAGACCTCAATAACATTGACTTTGATACCTTAGAGCAAGGTTTTTTGATAACCTGGACGATAAATAGCATGTGCTCCTTATTGATATGTTATTTATAAGAAAATCATGGTAGCTTTCCGACTATTAGGTTTTTTCATATACTCTGCCAACAGTCTCTGCATGTATTTGCTGCTAAACACTAAACAGTCTTCTTAACCCAAGCTTTGAGTAATTTTATTTCGAGTTAAAAGAAGAAACCAAGATTTCATGTTGCTTGACTTAAAACAATACCATATCCTTACGAAAATACTATATGTATATAGAAAATATTTTTATTTGTATAAGTTTTGATACAAAAATTACAAGAGGAATATTACTAAGCAAGATGCAATTAGATAACGTGAATGACTAATCTTGAAAATAAGTTGGAATAAGAAAATATTTTTGACTCCAAAAAACAGGGTTCAGCAGAGCAAATAAATCTTTTATCTTTTTTATGATTTACTGGTAGTCGGAGTGGGGAGCGGAAGTTCTCTGTTCAGTAGGTGATGACATATCAGCTGGTAAAATAGTTTGGGGCGCAACGTAATGAACGTTCACCGTAAAACGTTCTTTTGAAAATGGGAGACCTGTTAATCAACCGATATGGGACTTCCGAAAGCATTTTCATACTGTCCTCAAAACACGTGCATACGCACAATACTGCAATTACAGAAGAAACTCAGCAGGAAATTAATCAAATCCCGAGGCAGATTTAACCGAGATCGCATTTTCAGCGAGCGCCTGGAATCTAGCTTTGCAGCATCTCCGCTATCCAAGCATTATTTTTTGTATACAACCAATCAAATCACTTTAAACAAACATGTACTAGCTGCGCAAATTTTCAAAATTAACTTAACCCTTAGCGGCGCCATGCGATCGTAAACGACTTCACGGGAACTTTGAAATCATTTTTCTAATTAATGAGTACTTATATTTAGCCTCAAGTAGCACAAAGACTTTTTGGAAAATATCCCTAATAATCATTGAATTTCATAAAGTAGATTCATCTCAACACTTGTTCTCAGTTATGAAGCCTGGACACAGTGTTCAGTAAGATAAAACAGGTTAGCCAAAAATGACGACACCAGAAACCACCTGGAAACTATTCCTTGGCAATAGTAGTAACCGAAACCACTTCACTTGAAATCAAATCAGCTCCTCTTTTGGAAAAAATCCAATTTTGTACCTATAAGGCGAAAAATTGCTCAAAACAGAGTTTCTTGTGACCCGACGAGCTGATTATATTATATAATCGACCCAAATAGTTCTTTATACTCAGAAATTATAACATGCTCGAATTCATATAATGTATATATTCAGTCGCCTTTGTTTATTGGTCCAAAATTATGAATTCGAGCATGTTATAATTTCTGAGTATAAAGAACTATTTGGGTCGATTATATAATATAATCAGCTCATCGGGTCACAAGAATTTCTGTTTTGAGCAATTTTTCGCCTTATAGGTACAAAATTGGATTTTCTCCAAAAGGGGAGCTGATCTGATTTCAAGTGAAGTGGTTTCGGTTACTACTGATGCCAAGGAATAGTTTCCAGGTGGTTCCTGGTGTCGTCATTTTTGGCAAACCTGTTTTATCTTCCTGAACACTGTGTGGAATTAAAAATTCGCGTTTTTATAAATTTTTTTTTCAACGTAGGGCCGTGAATGGCCCCAACGTTACTCAACTAAGCTATTTTAGTGAAAAACCATTCTCGAATTTGGTTTAAGTCCTTTTCAACGATATAAATATCGGTGGTGGAGAAATCATGGCAACTTATTTTGGCATTGCGTTTTTAAAAAACTATATTTTGACTGCACACATGACTTCAAATGCATGTATATTAGGGTGGTCCTTATGAAAAAAATTGAGGACGCCCCCTCAATTGGTTCGAAATAGCAAACAATAAAAGAATAAAAAAGGCTTAGGAGATTTTTAAATTTTTTACGTTTAACCCTTACTGGCCCTATTTCAATTTGAATTTCGGCCTGAGCCGCCATTTTTTGAAACTATTTATTCTTACGTGATTTTTGATTTTAAAAAATATATGTAGTCATGGAAAGTTGCAGATATGATTTTTCTAAAAATCAATATAAGTTAGGAATTCTTAAATCAATTTTAATATGTTGATGTCATATGGAAGGTAATTTTACAGTCTATCAGATTGGTGCATAAAAGTTTGAAGTCAGTTCCATATATTTCGAGACCATTTTTTAAATAACCGTTATTTTCTTTAAAAATTGTATTATTGATCTATAGTTTTATCTTTATATTAAGAAAGCCCAATTAGTTTCCATTAATTCAATATGTTATTTGTTACTAACTTTTTTTTCTAGACATGTTTTACACAAAAATTATGAACAAATTGGTGTCTTTTTTATAAGATATTTATTTATTGCAATCAATTATTAAATGTAAGATCTTATAAATTAAAGAGATCGAGCACTATATAATAAGGTAAAAATCATTCATTTAATATAAAATATTTCTTTAAGTGTTCCATAGTTTGCATTCGTAAATTTTTTATGGTATTCGTCATAAACTAAAAGTGCCCGCTTAGGCTAAATTTCACATTCAAATAGGGCCAATAAGGGCTATAGATAAATATTTTAAAAAATTCCGAAAATTTTATTATTGTAATTAGAACCAATTCAGGAGGCGACACACATGAATTTCGCAAAAAATTTAAATAATACATAGGTGTTGGATTCTTTAGAAAATATCATACATATTTTGATTTGATAAAGAAGTAATAACTTCATCCCCGAGTAAAAAAAAAGTTGTGGTACTAAAGAATAACGGTTTCTGTAGTATTTCGCTCAAAACTCTAATGTTTTTTAGGGTAAAAATCAAACCCAAAGACGCTTCGTTCCACTTTTCAAAAAAAAAGATTCTGAGATAAAAAGGAAATAAATATAGTCTGCATTAAAAAAGAGGATAAAAGACGAAATTCGGGGTTATCACAACTAAATAAAAAAAGAAAAGTTCATAAAACTACCTATCCACAAATGTATAAATATGTTAAAAATTTTGCATAATTATTGGTACCATATTTCGGCAATTTGCACATATAGTACGTTTTCTATAAATTAGATTTTTTTATCAATTCCAAGGACACATGTTCAAGAAGAGTGAATTCACCTGGTCTTCAAGAAAACGACATAAATGAAGTAAAAAGCCTCAGCAACAGAAAAACATCAAGTCATTATTTCTAACAGCTATTGAGATCAGACTTCACCTTACCCCACGGAACAAAAAACCCTGGATGAGTGACAAGACCTAGGAGATTGTAGAAAACGAAAAAACAACTGTAAAACGCTTAAGAGATGAAGGACGAATAAGAAACCATAAACAAAACGCCGTACAGATATACATAAATACATAATAAGGACCTAAAAGTCTTCTACAAAACAGACGAGAAATGTATGACATCGCAGAGAAAATTTATTTGGGCTGTTATATGCTGAGTACATTTTTCAATAATAATGCCGTTCTTCATTTTCATGTAACTTAATCTTATGGCCCTCCACGTCTTTAAAAAACTCGAAATTACCTAAAAATAAATAATTTTGCGTACCATTGGTATTATAAAAAGGCCTCCATTAGAAAGAGAATTTCGCAGAGGATATATCTTTTAAGAATAGATTTTTGACAAAATTTTATTCAACCAGTGATTGCAAAAGTTTTAATTTTAATGTAATTTCCGAACTTTGTAGGAAATTAATTTAATAGCCGTGCTGCTATTACGTAAATGAACACCTTTTTGGCCACTTTAAGACTCTAGAGCAGGGGACGGCAATACTGACATAATCGTATGAGTATGAGTATGAGTAAGCTTAGACTGAATAAGTACTTATATTAATTTAGTAGATATTAGAATTTTCGAAGTTTATAAGCTTTTTGAAATTTACTGAAAAAGTCTTATGTACCCTCTTGCAATTATGTATTGTCTAGCAAGACAATAATAAAAGTAAAAGCAATAAGTTTATATTTCAAAGTAAAGAAGAAACAAAAAAGTTCAAAGTTTAAAAAGCCTAAGGAATAGAATTTAAATAGTGTACTGCCGTACTAAACGTAAAAGACGTATCTCAAAAAAATTCACTTCGAGATAATTGATGTTTTGTTTATGTCAATTTGTTGAAATAACTGTAAAATTGAGATAGAGGAAATTTTCTTAGTAGATTTTTTATATGATTGAACTAAGATGCCGACATTTGGAGTATTTCATTAGACGCGTAATTTCTTAAGCTATCCGATGCCATAAGAATCTCGGATTTTTTTTTTTTTTTTTGAGATACGTCTTTTTCGCTTAGTACGGCAGTGTAGGCGCGACAAGAAAACGGAGGACAAAGCAACGTGGTCTTACTTCTTCAACAGTCGCAAACGAAATGATCTCATATTTATTATTCTCTTTTGTTGTATACGTATACAAGCAAAGTAGATCTGTCGCTCCCGAGCGGCAGAATGCCGATGGCTGCCCTATAACTCCTGTTTGCAACAACATACGAGTGGAAGATCCATTTTGTATTTAGTACAACCGTTGACATCTCTCAACAAATTTTTAGCTTTGTCGGAAATGAATTTTTCGCTATCTCTTAGTCGACAAAAACTAAAGCAGGAAAGCTTATCATAAATTTAAGTTAATAGCCGCCCACTGTTAAAATTGGCGCACAAACAAAGGCATGCAAAGAACAAAAATAAATGCAAAAATGTGAACTTATTAACAAATAAAATTGCAATTGGCAAAAGGCAGCAATAATGAGAAAACGGATCAGGCAGCACGGAACACAACAATTAAAGATAGAAAAATCTACCTCGATAAAGTGAAGGGCATGAGTTGTGTGGGACATTTGATTCATGCTCAAATTTTGATTCGCGTTCGGATTTGCTGAATTCGCTGTATCGAAACACATGGCTGCAGTGTTGCTCTTAGATAACGCAACAGTCTGCATGACCTGCTGTAGCTGCTGCTTTGGATGTTGCAGTGGCGAATACCCGGATAAACTTGGCTGCATTAAAACATTGCTACCGATGCCACTTGGCTGTTGTGACTGTTGTTGCTGTTGCTGCTGCACATTACCTGCAGGGTGTTGGTTGCTGCAGGGTTTCGTATACATATACGGATCGAACGTTTGCAATACTTTGCGTTCTTGGTGAGGAGCCATTGGGGGATGAGCAGCAAAATGCTGTTGCTTTTGCGGCATATTGTTGTTTAAATAAATTCCACCACCGATATGCTGTTGTTGATTCATGTGCACACCAAAAGGCCGATGTGCAGCACTGAAGGATGCCGAGTGTGATAGTCCTGTGCTTCCAGCTGGACGAGATTGAAGTTGCTGATAACCACAAAGTTGCTGCTGTTGTTGTTGTTGTTGTGATGGTGCTTGTTGCTGATATGGTGATATATATTGCTGCTGCTGTATAGTGTTCATTGAAAACTTATTGTTTTCTTTGTTTGGATTTTTATGGATTGATGCAGCTGAACTTATTTCTGGCTTAGACTGGTGTGGCGGCTGATGTTGTGGCAGGTATTTTTTTGCAAGGTTGGTCCCTACAAATGTGGGTTGCAGTGGTTGCTGTTTTGTTTGCGTAAAAGGATCAGCGCTGCTACTCATAGCAGAGCATGCAAAGGTATTCCAGTTTAAAAACGGTCGTTTTTGCTGTGGATAATTTTGCTGCTGCTGTAGTTGTTGTTTCTGCTGCTGTTGTTGTTGTCGTTGCAATATTGCTTGTCTGTGATAAGCTAATTGAATCTGAGACGTTGAACTTGATTTTCCAATAGGGAAACACTTCTTGGATAATTGCTGTTGTTGCTGCTGTTGTTGCTGCTGCTGGTTCTGTGTTGACAGCGATAATTGCGTCGATACATTTGCTAAAGTGTTAACTGTTGTATCACTGACTTTATTTCCTATAGCAACTGCACTTATCTGCCCAGTTAGCAGTTGGCCCATAACTGGTGCTAATTCTTCTTTAGCCACAATTTTTGGCTCAATTCTAGCTATTGAAATTGCTGTTGGCGCTGCAATGCTATTTGTTGTTATTGTAGACGTGTTTGGCGTCTGAATTGCTTTCGTCATCTGTTGATCAGAGACCGTAGATAAAAGAGGTATTTCAGATGACGACGTTGTTGTTGTTGCTGCTGTTGTAGTCGATTGTGACACATTGTTGTTGTTTATTTTTAACAGTTCGTTAATGCATTTTTCAATCTTGTTTTCAGCGTCTTTTTGACGTTTTGTAAATTCTAAGTTGGCAGCGCTTTGTGACTTCGATAACTTAGATCCATCGCCAATGCTAGAAGGAGCAGAAACAATAGCAACTCCCGATTGTAGAGAATGCTTTAAATGTGTTTGATAATGTTGCTGTGGCTGATGTGTTTTTGAATCAACCGTCGTTGCTGCCGTAGACGGTATATGAAATGATGAAGTGAATCTGGACAAGTGAGGCAAATGACTGGTACAGCAGTTCGTTGCTGTTGCACTACTTGTGCTAATCGTGCTGTTGCTCTTTTCTGATTTGCGTTCTAGGGATGGAGACTCAGTCAAGTTGTTCATGTCGCCTCTGTTGCTTGTGACGACTTTATTCTTTTCAGCATTAAAATTCAATATTTGTTGCTGCTGTTGTAACTTTGACTTTGTTTGCAACTGTTGCATCAGCAACTCATCACTTAGTGCAGCGCTTTTTACAGAAGAAGTCATCATAGAACTTGTTATTGCTACAGGAGTTAGCATCGCTGAAGTAGCTGTTACAGTTCCTGTTGTTGCTAGAGTAGTTGTTGTTGCAGATGACGACTCACAATTTGACTGCTTCATTAAAAACGAACTATATTTAGGCATCGTTCCGAAGACACTCGAGCTTGATGCGCTCTTTAACAAACCACGGTAAAGATTTCCTGATGATGGCGTGTTCACTGTCAACATTTTTGACGACCCATCGAAATTGTTGGTTCTATTTTCTGTCGTTTTCGATTTGTTAATTTTTTGCAAAGCTGGAACTGATACTATGTCCTTGGTCATAAGTATGGCACTGTTTGAGCTGCTACGACTTAACGAAGGCAAGTGCATCATGTAGCAGGGTATTTGTGTTTTACTTGAGGTTCGAACGAGATTATTGACAGCGTCCAATGGTTGTGGAGTTGTGCGACCAAATGTAGTGACTGGTATCACTGAAGAACCGGGCACATGCGATAGTGAGACGCTTTTACTGAGACTACCATGGATACTTTGATTTGGAAGCAACGGCTGCGCTGGTTTTTGCTGATGTGAACTAAGTTTAATTGGCAAGCGGCTTGAAAACTGTTGCATTGTCAGCTGTGGTGTATTTGAAGCAGTAGAATTGCCTACCAACGTTGCTGTTGTCGGTGAGTTTTCATTACAGATGAGTTTGTAGAGGTCCTCCTTAGTAACCGCCTGACGGACCTTAATGTCAAGATTTGAAAGCGAAGCATTTTTTTGTAGTTTATTTGGCTTATGAAGTTCTTTTTGAGCTGCCTCAGCAACTGTTGGGTCATAAATTGCTAATTTTTTTGCTGTTTGAGCATCAATTTTAAGTGGTGCACCGTCTGTTCCTACAGACGGGGTGCAAGTCTTCTCAGAGTTCCAAACTGAACGCTTTGGAGTCTGACGTTTTTGTAAACTTGATAAGTTTTCGTTCCAAAAATCGTTCATTAACTGCTTGTTAAGCGAAAGATTTGAGCTTGTTGTATTTAAATTCTTCTGCAGAGCGCCGAGCGTAGACAATTTTTGAGACAAAGGTTGTACTTCTGGTGGTATACATGACGGTTGCAGCTGTGACTGTTGCAGAAAGTAAGGCATTTGAGTACTTGAAACGCTGCGCTGTAGCAAAGGCAACTGCGAAGAACCTGATGACGCAAATATGGATGGATACATCAGACGAGGTTGCGACTGATTAGTAGCTTCTGATTGTTTAAGCGAATCGCCATAGCTGCTGTTACTCACATGATTTATTGAAGACGACTTAGAAAGTTCACTGTGTTTCTTACTGTTGCTGAAATCATAAGCAGCTGGCGTTTTTTGTGCCTTCTGACTGGAAGGTAATGCCTCTAAATTGTTTGCTACAACTACGCTTTGATGTGAATTAGATTTTGACAACGGTTGCCGGCGTTTAAGCCGATCATACAGATCTTCACACTCCTGAAATTCTTGATGCAGCTTTTTATCTAATTCACTATAATCAGGTAAACTTTTTAAGTATTTATTCATCATTTCAATTTCAGCATCATAAAAATTGGCGTCCAGTTTAGAATCGCATCCTACTGTCACATACTTTTCATCCAGCGCTTTCTGCTGTACGATAAGCTTGTCTAGATCGATTTCAGACAACTGATTTCGTAAAGGATTCATTTGGGATGGTATTAAATTTGTTGTCAAAGCACGTTTAACTGATTGCGATGACACTCCTGACGAAGCTTTGTAACCAACCGCTTGTGGTTGTTTTTTTGAAAAACTCTGCACATTTTTAGTAACATCTCTTGAGTTTGCATTTAGCACTCGATTAATAGCGCTATTGGAAGCATTTTTTGGTGCTCGCTGCGGAATCGGTGGTGGTGGAGATGAAGACGTCGATGAAGCTGAGGAAGACAACGACAGACTGGATGGAGGACTTGAGTTCATGGCACCCATCATACGGGCCGGAACTGCGGGAATGGTAATTGGTCGCGATGTAATGGTGCCAGTACTTGCGTTGTATGCCAGTGGGTAATTTTTACGTGCCAGTGGCGGCGTTGAAGCAGGACTCCCTGGTAGCAAAACTCGATGTTTGCGTGCTAGCAAAGGTGAGGATATTGGAGAACAAAGACCGATTTTAGTTTCGGCCATGGTGGACGACATCACAGTTGCTAATTGCGGCGATACTATATGAAATATGTATTGCGATTGCTGCGATGCTGGTGATCCAGGCCAAGGAAAGTCTGTCTGTTGCGTTTTTTGTTGATGCATGCTTGACGTTTCGTTCGCAGGTATAACTGGTGGAACTGCCTCGACAGGCTGCTGGTTTCCTTCCTTATATCCTAAATTAAGAAGAACGCCGCTGCATTGAGATTCAACATTATCATCACTGCTGCTGATGCTACCCAAAGAATCTATTGATTGTACTACAATAGATTTAGATTTTAGCTCAGCAAATGTTGGAGTGTTAAACTCTTCAGTAATTGCATCTGTTCGTAGTTCATTTTCATTTTCACTCATTTGTTTTTCCTTTTCTTTGCTAGTCTTGAACTAATAATGACAGCACCGACAGAAAGAAACAAGTTGAAGGACTCTTAACTGCAAATTATAGTTCAAGATACTGTGTGACACACTAGCTCGCATAATTTCTTCAGACGAGCAGAGTTTTATCAACCAGTGAAATTCGAGAGCCTCAATAACTAGTTGAGTTCTACTGAGTTCGAATATACACGTTTTTACGTGTATGATACTAATTGATATTTATTCTTTTACTGTGTAGAAAAGCTTTCACGAAGCTACGTGGTGTGATTTCACACTCTAATATAACCCTCGCCACATAAATAACTATATAATAAATTTGGGTTAGTTTAGGATTAGTAGAGCAATTGAAAGGTTATTACACTCAAACATAATTTGACAATAATTGAAACATTTTATATCTTTTTGATACCGACACTGGACACCACAATAAAATGTCAACCAAAACTGATTTCAACATAAACCAACGTAACCACGCAACGTAGCGTAACGAAATCACCAACCTTAAGATATTGCTCCGGTATTTTACCATTCTTTGGCACAATTATTTTTTTTATTATAATGATTTTGTCACCCTCAATTTTTTGGATGGTTATGGGAACACCAGGCTGCGGGCGTGTTAATTTTTGAATTTGTTGCTGGCTCGGGTTTACTACAGTGCGTATCACTTGTGGACCAGTTAAAATTCCTCCTGGATTAGGTTTCGCTAGCACTGCTGTCGACGTCGCTGATTTTTGCAATGCTGTTGCTTTAGGTTTAGGTTTCGGTATAGGCTTGTGTTCCTTACTTTCGCCACCAGTCCTAACGATCGATAGGTGATATAGCGGTTTATCATCGTCAAGAATACTTTTCTGTTGCTCTATCTTTTTCTCCACCTTGCGTAGCACTACGCCTAACATTGGCCCTTCGTTCTTTTTCACAGTAATATGAGTTCTTGGCGGTGATACTCTTTTTAAATTAACACCTAGACTGGCACCCACCGGCGGTGGAGTTTTTGTGCGATGGACAGCTTTAACAGTTGGTATTTCATGATCACAAAAATCGTGTACTCTTCGAATTTGTGATTGCTTAACCTCAAGCTTATCATTGTCTAGTACTATAGGTTGCGTATGTAAAATTGGCTCAGGAGCTACTAGTGGTGAAGGTCCAGGAAACAATGCTGATATACTACTGCGTCTTCTTTCTAAATTTGGCACTGATATAGTTTTAGACAATGGAAAAGTTACTGCTGTTGCAGCTGCTACAGACGAAGGTGTTGAAGGCGTAAATTGTGTTGCAGGTGCAGTTTTGAAGCTTCCAATAACTGGTGCTGAGTCTCCGATATTGCTGGCAGTGCTGCCACGTCGGCTCACATTTACACTAATACTGGCAGAGACAGAAGCTGATGCAGCTGAACCAATACTGCTAATGCTGATGCTTGAGCTGTGCAAACGATCTGGGGCCGCACTGCGTTCACGTTGCTGGCGCAATCCATTTATATCACGTGTTGCACTTGACTTGGACGGTGGAGAGAAAGAACGATCGCGTCTGGATTCACGTTCACCGTCTCGATCGCGGTCGCGACGTTGCATACGCAGTAACTCAATTGAATCCTCAATTTTATGAGAATTGGAAGAAGATGCGGTTTCATATTCCTCTTCAACGGAGAACTTTGAAGTAGAACACTGAACAAACGAAGCTGCTACTGCTTTGGTTAATTCCCCTTCAGTAGCATTGAATAGACTCTCAGTAGATTGTTGTTCAAGTGACGCTTGAGTGTTGGTTGGTGAAATAGCTATGTCATGAAGCACGTTAGGTAGTGAGACAATGCGATCTCGTGGTGTGGACGAAAGTGGTAAGGGAATCCTTATACTCACATGCGAGGGCGAAACTTCTTTAGAAGACGAGGGCGATGGTGTTGCAGATTTACCCATCAAATTAAACGAAGCATTGCTACTGGGCTTTTGAACAGTAGAAACTTTGGCGATCTCTGCTGCCTTATGAAGCGCAGTTTTAATTTCAGCAGCAGCAGCTGCTCTGGCCGCAACCAGCTCCGTAGCAGTCATTTGTTTAACACTTAATCGTCTTCCTGGGTCGCTTAAGATTTGACTCCTGCCGTTTTCCGTTAGATCTGGGCAAGATAAGGCGATTAATTCGCTGAGTTCGTTGGACATTTTTGTAAATGTGTTCTATTTTTATTTTGAAATTTATTGTGAAAATGTTTATGAGGTTGTCTTTCGTTTTATTGCAGGTTCGAAGGTTAAGTTGAAAAATTGAAGCACTTTTAAAAAACTACTCAGTTTTGGCATAACACAGCAATAGAGAGCATGTCAGTTTTATTGCACTTTTTTTCTTTTTTCTTGAATAATAATACTGATGTTAACCTTTTGTAACTAAATTGTTGATCTATTTTTAATTAAATCAGCAAATGCTTATGTGTCGATCTTAATCACTTGGCAATTTTTTACGAAATGCGTTGAAATTCTTTACAGCAAAATCAAAGGTGCAAGTAAAAGAAAAAAGCTCTAGTAGTAGCCAAAATACGCATGGCAAATTGAGCTTCCTTCTGTTTCAATGTCAATGAATTTTCGATAGCCTTAAATTTGTAGTTAATTTTTTGCTTTTAGAAAGAAAAATTTTCTTTTGTCGAAGGAATGTGCTGAAGTCAATTTGTTGGCAACGCCAAAATAAAAATTGTAGTAAGAGAGCGCCATATTCTAATGCCGAAAACTTAAGCTAATGCAACGCAAATTGGATTCACTAGAAATATTTCATTGATTTTTTGTACAAATCTACAGTTGATTCTAATTATACCAAATTCAAACTTTGAGGAACTTCATATAAAAAAGAATAAAGGTTATCTACCTAGCATTGCAACAAAATGGGAACGTGGATTAATTACGGAAAAGTGAGGTACTAAGCATATTATAAATTCAATTTTATCTCATTCTAACACTTTCACCACTTCGCATATTAATATTTCGTGGCACTAACTTATGTATGTACAACTGTTGTCAACTAATTGGAAACGAAATCTTTCGTGGTGTTATTGCTAGTTTTTTCATTTATTTTTCTATGTAAACCAGAAAATTTATAGATATTATAAATTTGGAACATATAAGCTCTAAAAAAAAGGACATAATTGAAATCAAATTCATAGCATAAAAAGTTTTATGTGTGATTTTCTGCTCAAACCTCATATTTGACTGAGTCAACTAATTGGAAACAAAAAAATAATTCGCAAAAAATAAAAGAAAAACTTGATAAAAGATTCCAGAAATGATATTGTGATCTTGTCACTGCTTGTAAGAACACCGAATTCGTTTATAAGCGTATCCCTAAAACACCGAGCACGCGTAAGTCAATTGTTGAGCTTCGAAAGGCGGCCATGAGATATCAGGCGATGGCAACACAGCTAAATTACTTTAAAAAGATGGTATTCAATGTACTTGATCATTTCAATAAGTATGACACAGCAAAAAATGTTCCTCGCAAAAAGAGACCTCGTAAAACTTCTGGGTACAGGGATCGCCAGATTGTGCACAAGGCAAAATTGAATCCTCGTAAGGCTGCTGCAGACCTCAAACACGAAATAATTGATCAACATAATGCACAAACATCCAAGCGAATTTTCGCTTTTCGATTGGTTGAGGCTGGACTCCATGGACGAATTTCACTCAAGGACCCATTGGTGACAGTTAAGCGGAGGAATAGCTGCATACAGTTTGTTAAACCGCATGCCGGTTGGCCGCTCATTTTATGCTAAGAATGGGATTTCAATTATGTTCTTTTTTTAGAGCTTATATGTTCCAAATTTATAATATCCATAAATTTTCTGGTTCACATAGAAAAATAAATGAAAAAACTACCAATAACACAACGAAAGATTTCGTTCCCAATTAGTTGACAACAGCTGTATATCTCAATGAATGCATGCAGGTAGTAGACTGTCCGTTATTTCATACGTTTCTTTAATCGAGGAACACATTTTGTTTATGTCAAAAAATATGAATAATTCTAGCTAATTCGAACACCTCTATCATCAGAACGCAGTGCGAAGCACTCATACGCAGTACCGTATCATATATGTTACGCGCTACACTTTTTAATTGTTGGTTTGTCGCCCGCCGAGTGCCGTACCGTCATTTTTTCTATCGACTAAAATTAATTTTTTTTCCATTGTCTTGGAAAAAAAATTGACCGCTATTTTTTAGTCCTAATTTTACTATGATCGCCTTAGTACACTATTATCTGAAATTGTCAATGCCACTACATGAAGATCACTTGAAAAAATAAATGAGAAGAAAAAACATTATTTAATAGTTTGGTCCAATAATTGTCAAAGTATTTTATAAACAAGTAATTGCAATATTTTGCTTCATTAATTAGTCACTCTAAGTAACAGTTCAAGTATTACTTTAAAAAACATTTATATTTTAAGCGATATTCATGTAGTGGCGTTGATAGATTCAAATTATACTGTATTAAGGTGAATATACTTGTGTATATAGGCTTAAAAGATAACAATACTGTTGTTAATTTTAGTTCTTTGCTCTGTTACATAAAAATGTTTGGAGCTACTTTAACTCTTTACCCGAATTCCATATATCTCTTTTTTTTTTCAATCGAAAATATTGTTTTTGCGTACCACTTACACATGAAGTGCATTTTACCATTAAGTAGTATATTTTAATATTGAGTACTATTTATAAGTTGTTCTACTACTATTGTGATTATGTAGTAATCTATTACAAAAAGAACCTATTCTAAATACCTATTAAGAAACCATATGTTTTTATATATGTATCTATATATTATCTGCAATTTATTTAGCTTGAGCACTCTCGTAGTCAGGCCTGGATTAACCTTACAGGCAGAGTAGGCACGTGCCTAGAGCGGCAAAGCCGTCTACAACGCAATTTTTAATGCATTTGAAAAAATTTTTTTTTAAATAATCGTTTTGGAACTGCCTAGGAGCGAAAAATTATTAATACGGGCCTGCTCGTAGTGCCAGCTTAATTTTATTTATAACTGATACCCGTGGCGTTATTAAACGCCGGAAACAAATTTTAGAAAGGTCCCTTTCTTGTAATTTACTGACAACGTCACAAAAACTACATACCTTACACACTTACATATGGGTCATTCCATCTATAATTTGCCTATTTTTACCTTGAGGTTTTTTAAATTGGCTGAACATTTTTTGAGTTTTTATGTAGAAGATAGAAAAAAATGCGATCAATAGTTTTGATAAAAAAATTAATTTTTAATTCTGTTCAAAACCGCTCGTAAATATCACAACAACATTCATTGATGCATATAAACAAACAAACACAGTTCAAATGCGCTTCCATATTATTTTTAGGTAACTGTGTACTATGTAGTAGGTGACAAAAAAACTGCAAGTCTGGATAAATTAACGCTTAAACTTTATACATATATATGCTGAAGGATAAAAAAAAATTGTCCTTTCAAGAAAACATCAATTTCTCAAATACTCCACAAAATCTATTTCAGCTTTTTTAGGCTCAAAATGTTCAGAACATATAGCAGTTCCATCCCTTAAAATGTTATCCATGTTTTCACCCTATTTGATTTAACAAGAATTTTAGTAAAGATTTATGAAAAAATTTGGACATTCCATTGATACTTTTGTTAATTTCTCGAAAATATTTTAATTTTTTTTTGCAAGTTTTATAATATTTTCAAAGCTTCAAAACCTTCAGCTTTCTCCAATTTTTTCAAGTTTTCTATTTTTATCCAAATTTCAAAAATTTAAACAATATCAAAAATTTTAAAAATCAAGTCAAAAAATTGTTCACAGCCAATTTAAAACCCTTTATACCTCATTTTAAATGTATCCTTAGTATTATAATGTAACTTTCGCTCAGAAATTAAAGTCATAAGGTGGTTTTTTAGCCAGGGTGAAATTTGGCTAAAAGTTGATGACATCGAAACTGGCTTTACACACCTACTATGCTTGGGAATGACATGTTTTGGCTCCTTTTCTCAACTACTGCTGTTTAAAAAATCATCTTACCTTACCTTATCTTACCATCAAACTAAAGTCAAAAAATAAAGCATTGTCGGCTAAAAATATGCTGTGTAAGGTAATGTAGTTTAGACCTTGACATTAAATTATTTACCTCATTTCTGATTATGGCGTTAGATAGTTAGGATTTTTCTTCAAGTTTTTTTACTTGACTTTTTCGATAAAAAGTCATTTCGCATTTAATGTAAGATTTTTTTTTTCAACTCAAGAGTCCTAGTATAGTAGAATGTATGATGGGAGCTTGTACCACCACCACCACCTCATAAACACCGCACAAAATTTTGCGGTAATGTTCGCGTTACTAATGTGTTGCTCATTCATCGTCGGATAAATATTACATTCCGCTTACACAGTGCCGTACATTTTGGGTCACAAGTTTACAATGCTTTGATGGCTTAGTAGTGGTACCAACTATCCTGCCTATTCCACTGTGAAAAAAGCAGTGTTACTTTTATTCAAAATTTAGATTTCAAAAGCCTCTAACTCTGAACCCACTTCACAATCAGAACAGTAGACTTACAATGACATATTTCTTCATCCAAGAGGATAGATACCTTTTCCACGTTAACCGTCAATAATCACAAAAACTCAAACGCGATTGAGATACGGTTTTCAACGTAAACGCGTATACGATACCAATGCGATGATATGCTTATCAGGATTGCAAATAATTTACTTTTGACAACGGCTGATTGCTATATGGAAAATATGAAACGTTTCCTTTGTTGCATGAAATGGTATTAATCTGTCATGTGAATGTACGAAGTTGTCTGAACATTTTTAATTTCAATTGTTTTTATAGCTCTATATTATGTGGGTTCAAATATTCGAAAATTAATTGCATTCAATTTACTGTGCAATTTGCAAACCTCGTTTAAAGTTTAAATTTGACAAAAATGACAATGATAACGGAGTGCGCAATCTTGTTCCTCGAAGGTTTAAAGTCCCAATAGAAAAGATAAACATATGTATACCCCCTCATTAAAGGGTTTTTTAAGTCTCAAAAAAAAATTAGACGCATAATATTTTTCTCTTAACTTTTTGGCGAGGTACTATCCTAAGATTTTAATTTGAATGGTATTGGACTTGAACTATGATATTGTTAGATATAAAGCACAATTGTAACTGGCTGACATAAGGATATGAGTCGTACCACTTTTGAAAAAAAAAAGAAATTACGGAAGCAGTTTCCAAATTTAAGAAAATAAATTCAAAACTAAGTTAAGAGATAATAAGATTGGAATTGATTTTTTATTGCAAAATCCGCCCATTGAAAATATAGTTCATCCTTTGTAACACGATCCGCGTTGAGAGACCTTAGGTTACCGGAATTGAAAATTTAGATTCAGCAATATTTTTATAGAAGACAGTATGAGCAATAAAAGAAATCCTTATTTAGCTAAAACCCAACCCAAAACTTAAAAAGTTAGGAGCTCATAAAGATCGGAGTTCAAAATTATCTTTATATGAGGAATTAAAATTTTTTAAACATGTGAAGCTTTATTTACCTTATTGCCTTAAGTCGACCGCTAGCACACCATTGAATGCAAGTTTTAAACAAAAACCGACTTAGTGCCGTTCATCCATCACTAATTTTGACACTGAACCTAAAATTTTGCTCTGACAAGATAAGTTGTCTTTACGCAGATCAAGATATGTACGAAAGCTATTCTAACTTTCGGTGCAAAGCTTTTGGTTGTTATTACCTATAAATAGGCCAAAAAGATTGCATTAATGGTCGTGGTTCCTGTCATGTAATCCATAAATTGTTGATCCATATACCAACAAAACTACCAAGCCAAAAGATATGAAATTCGACAACTAGTTACCTCAGTAAGTCACTCTACAAAAAAATAGCTTGATCGCATCAGTGGGCATGACAGCTTCAATACACCATAGCTTTCTTTGTACGAAATGTGACACGCGTACTTATTTTTGATCCAGCATTCGAAATTGCTTCCAGTCCGCCGTGTTGACTAACTACTTTCAATCAAATTCAACTTCAATATCCAGAGTTAAAAAGTAAAGAATTATTTGATCCGTTAAACAGATAGTAATTCAATAAAATGAAAAACTTTTACTCAAGACTGACTACCTAAATATTTGTTTGTATTGCTTGTAGGCATGCACTTTGTCGTTTCTATTAAATGTAAATGTTAATGAAAATCTTGATGAAACGAAAGATATTACGCCGATGTTTCATTTTATGCCAAGTAAATTTAAATTAGTCGTAAAAGCAGAGCAATCGTCAATTTTTTCTCCTACGAAGCGAAAAAAATTATGCCAAGATACGCGTATTTTGCGGATTACCGGAGTTTATTATTCCATTTTGCATGTATTATTATCTTGTTTTCATTTGTTTGTCTGTTTGTTTGTTTATTTTAGTAATTTTGCTTTGTATTAATGTTTTTATGATGGGGAAAACTTTTGTTTTCTCTTATATCATGTACTAGTTTTTTTAAAATTTTGTTTTCGTATTTCAACCGAAAATAGAAGCGATTTACGCTAAAAATAAACGCATCACATAATTTCTTGCGGTGTATACAGGGTGTTAGCAATAAAGCATACGGCACGTTTTTGACTTTGATAGAGAAGAGTGAGTAAGCAAATTAGCATGAGAAAAAGAGAGAAAAGCGAGTTGTGACGACGGTTGTATCTTTTATATGTATCATTTAAACTGCTTCGTTAGATTTTGTTCGCTTTCTTGTTAATTTTAATTATTTGTGCAGCTCATTTTCCTCGCAATGTGCGCAAATGTGTTGAGGAAAATAAACTATATAAAAATTATTTCTTATGCAGAGGAAAACTGAACTTTTTACACAGTCAATTGTAAGGAAATCGACTACAGGGGGGAAACGCATGACTCTGAAGTACATAGCTTTGCGTTGAAATTGCTTGTTTTTGAGAACACTTTTTGTAATTTCACTTTTTTTTTTTTAATTTTTTATTTGAAATTATTTAATTTCTGCAGCACTAAAAGTTTCATATATACCTTCGGTACATAATATAATGTTATATCACCATTTTTATATTTAAGATGTAAACAAATTGTTATATATGTATGAATTTTAAATTGAACAAACCCATTTTTTGGAAGTGTTTGTTTTATTTTGAATACCTAATGAATTTTTTTTTTATTAAAAAAGCATACTTTTGTGGTATAATTTTAATGGTTTAATGTGTTTTAAAATGAATTAAGTTTTGCGGACAATGGCCGAATAATTTTCTTCGACAAGTAATTTTTCACTTCTAATATAACTTCACCTCCAAAAAATTGAAGTAAAACAAATAAAAAAGTCAAAGACTCTGTGATACCAACAACCGCACGGAGAATTTAGTTCTTTTGCGCACACAACCATCAATTCGAGATTTTAATCTTTTTGTGATTTAGTTTTTCGAAAGATTCGAACTCATTCAAATCTTGCTAACCACTTCTACCTCCACAGGATGATCGTGAAAAACTGATGTTTTGCATCGCGAGTACATCTACACGCATCTTTTGTTTTAAAGAGGAACAGAAAATTAGCAAAGATACAAATAAACAAAAAGTTTTCGAAAATGTTGAAAACCAAATCAAATTAGAAACGTTGAAGAAAATTGAAAATCTGAGTGCATAAAAAAGGAAACATCAGATAACGAACAGAGAGTTGGCGAGAGTAGTGGACAAGTGGTGCGCGCGCATGTGTTCATTTTCTTTTTATTTGGCTTTGCTTTACTTTCGAAATTCATCAATTTGACGTCTTTAATAAGCGCTGTCCTGGAAGAACATTTTCTTAACGTCAAGAGCGATATAAAAATGTATCTCAACGACATGAGTCAAAATTAACACAGAAAAAATCCATTCCATTCTAATCACAAAAAAACTTACAAGATAATCTTCGTCATGATCCACAAAATACTCATCCACAATCCAATTTCCACAAAATTTATGAAACAAAAAGTCACATTCGATGACTAAATCCAAGTTATTGCGATGTCGATGACGAATGGGAACTTTCCGTGATGTTGGCAATTCATCTTTGCCTTTGCAGCTTTTGGCTGCAGCTGGGGCTGCTACTTGCAACACATTTTGATATTGCAGTTGAATAATTTGTTCGAGTTTGTGAAAGAACTCAATTTTGGTCAATTTTAACAGAACTTTGTACAGCGAGATACAACGCGACTTCTGGCAGATAAGCAACTGCTGCATCAGTTCGCCAAACAGATGTGTTAAAGATTTTTGGCAACTTCTCAATGAAGAAATAGAATGAAATGAAAAATGTGAGCAACAGTGATAATCCACTTAATATTAGAACATATTCATTGAAACTTCGTTTGCATGACACATTCGAAATATATCTACTATATCAACTACTTACTAGTTATTCTTTTTTGAATACAAAAACCACTCATTTAAAACAAAACCCTACTCACAAAAAAAAAAACGTAGGTAAATATAACCGAAAACGACTGTTAAAATCGCTCCAACCCTCCAAAATTGTAAACTATACCGATGAGAAGGAGTAAATTTATATAACAAAAAAAAATTATCGAAAAAGTTGTTAGTTAACTATTTTGTAGGTAGTCTATTGACAAGGTAGGTAAAATTAGCAGATAAGGTAGGTAAATTTACCGAATACAATGGATGAATGGAAGAATCTTCTTTTTTTATATCGATAGAAAGATTTTTAATAACTAATAACACAGGCCGACAAAAATTATACCCAGAAACCGGACTATATATTTCCGTAGGTTTTCGATGCGCTGATTCCGAATCTGGTCGCAGAATTGCTCCATCACGTCAGGTTTTCGAGATATCCTAACCTAAAAGTGCAAAAAACATTGTTTTTGCCCATTTTTGAGGTTATGTAGCACCGTGAATTTTCTTTTTTTCAAAAAACTATATGTGTGATCTTAAAGAGCTGTTCTTCTTCTTTCCAATGTCGTTGAGTTTTCTGAAATATCTTTCTTTTTTGCCGATCTATCGCATTTTGAAATTTTCATATTTGTGATTTTGCCTGTACCTGCAAGCTCATTAGGAACATTTGTGTGTCAAAAAATTTGAAAATTTCAAAATGCGATAACTGGACGATAAAGAAAGATATTTCAGAAAGCTCAAGGGCATTTCAAAGAAGAAGAACTGTAGTTTAAGATCCTATACATAGTTTTTTGAAAAATAGAAAACTCACGGTGCTATATAACCTCAAAAATGAGCAAAAACAGTGTTTTTTGCACTTTTAGGTTAGGATATCTCGAAAACCTGACGTGATGGAGCAATTCTGCGACCAGATTCGGAATCAGCGCATCAAAAACCTTCGGAAATATATAGTCTGGTTTCTGGGTCTGAATGTTGGTTAAATTTTGTCGGCCTGTGTAATCTACCAATGAAGACTTTACTGATTCTTGACAATGCTCCAACTCACCCCACTGCGGAAGAGCTAGTCAAGCAAGCAAATGAAGGAAAATTTTGGACCATTTATGAACATGACAACGAACGTCACACCTCTAATCCAGCCAGTGGACCAAAATGCCATACACCTTGTCTAATTGTAGTGCAAGAGTAGTCTCTCCTCAAAAATTGTGTCCTCGGAAATAGAAAACATTGTAGATTTCTTAAAAAACCTCAACCTTTATGAGTGCTGGAATAAAATTTTTTCTGTTGACGATTCAGCAAAATAAAGCAATTGAAGTAAACAGAAAAATAAATTGATTCAAAAGAAAAAAATTGTTGGAATAAAAGTTTTTTTTATGGATAGGTTACAACTTTTGTAGTCAATTTGTGAGAAAAAATTCAAGTATTAATTTTGGTAAATCTAACCAACAATTGTGGTATAAATACTTATAATTTTTGTAATAGTAACAACTTTTTCGGTTATGTTAACTATTTTTTTTTTTTTTAATTTTCAGGTTTTATTTTAATTAATTTTTTTGTGCATTCTACCTAACGAAATTGGTTAATATATTTGAAGTTTTCTTTCATACATTTAGGAAAATAGTAAGCTTGTTTGTTCTATTTACCCACCTTTTTTTTTGTGTGTATTAATAATAAGTAAATATTAAAGCAAAGCCTGTATTCATTAAATAAGATTCGGTTCAGCAGCTATAATTGTTTTGCTTAAATGAGTAGTTTTTGTACTTTAAAATCGAGAACGAGTACAGCGATTAATTGAAATATTACACATATTGTGAATTTACCATGAGTTTATAAATGTGAGTTACACTTGCAGGATCCCAGCCAACTAGAAAAAGCTCCACAATGGACTCCGGAAAGGTTCCCTTCCAGGATTGATTTCTAAGCTTTAGGCGACAACCCTTCAGAAATGTTCCACTTTCTGAACTATTTAAGTACTTTTAGCAAATGAATGCAGAGAACCGCAGTTGCGATCGTATCAAGAGCGAAAGGCACCCGCTTATGAGCCTATTGGAGTGATTCTTAAACTTTTAAGCGACATTCGTCATTCGTGTGCAGTTGCGGAGCATTATTCATTTTATTGAAAGTTCTGGCGAGTTGCGGAGGTCTCCTAAAACGTCACAGAGCGAGGCACGGGTAGCAAGCTCGCAATTCGCTACCGCGCTGTTACTAATGCTATACGAGGTTGCCACCGAAATACTACAAAGCATGCATTGCTTTTAAAATAAGGTCTAAAAACAGTCTAAAATTTGTACATTTTGGGGTCCAAAAACAATCTAAAATTCATTTTAAAAGAGTCCCGAAACGATCCAAATTTCATTGGGTTGGACTCTTTTTAGATCTTTTTCTAAGACTGCTTTCAGTGTGCCCATTTAAAATAAAATATCGCACATTTAGGGCTGTAATAAGAGCTCAATTTGGAGCGAAAAGGTCCACGAGATGTGCGTTCGTCGCTTCAATTAGAGCTTTTATGGAGTTTTTTGGTTGGCTGGGGACGTTATTATTAATGATAATATACTTATACACACATATAAACAGCAAGTAGGAAGCTTAACAACTTGGCCATTTTATTCGCACATACATAGCGACTTGGCGAATTAAACACGGCTTATATTTTAAATGTTTTTAAGAATACGAAATTTCTTTAAGTAAAGGATGGGTGAACTTTCTGGCGCTTGATTTATTGGAAAGTACGATACTCTAAAAATAATACCCAATATACTCGTACACCCATTTATGTAGATATAATCTCAAAAACGATTTACAGAAATTGACATATGTAACTTGAAAACCCCGTTTGCTTAAATATGTGTATTATTTATATATGTACTATTATTTTACATAAACATACATGTAAATATATTTATATTTGACTACTTTTAAGGCTATGTAAAGAATTCAGTTTATTTCTAAAAAAAAAAACACCATTTAGTGCCATCTTTCCTCTTTAAAATAAGATTTCAAAATGCCATTGTGGAGACGGAAGCCGGCTTAGTCCTCGTTTCCGTCCTCAGATCTTCTTGGAATATATTTATATTCAATTACTTCTTTTCATTTTATACTTCAGTTTATAAATAAACATTATGAATTATACTTAAGGAATTTTGTGTTACATTAGTTAGTAGAACGGTAACACTAATTACAGTGTGGCCCATAATAACTGTCACCAAATTTTACTGTTCCGAAAAAAATGTAAAACCTGATTTTTTTTATAATCTAAGGATGCATTGCTTTTCACAATTTAATTGTACACAACGAAAGTACACGGCAAAAAAAATATTCTTTATATCAAACGCAGAAGCGCCATGGAAGGTAAACGGGACTTAGTTATAAATTTTTAATTAATTTGAATTTTTAATCGAATTTTACAGTCAATTGCAGTAACCAATATTCATGTGAAATTTCACAAATCGGTTAATGCTTTATAAACAAACATGACAAAGACAACAAATGGAACAATTTAACTTGGTAATTGGTGACATATGTTTCGGCTATTACCACATACATATATACACATATTCATATGTATATACATAGCCTCATCAGACCAGTTTTTGGTTAATTTGTAATGCGATTCGAACCCCCGTCCACATATAATTCATGCAATGGTCGGGGGTTCGAATCGCATTACAAATTAACCAAAAACTGGTCTGATGAGGTTATGTATATACATATGAATATGTGTATATATGTGGTAATAGCCGAAACATATGTCACCAATTACCCAGTTAAATTTTTCCATTTGTTGTCTTTGTCATGTTTGTTTATAAAGCATTAACCGATTTGTGAAATTTCACATGAATATTGGTTACTGCAATTGACTGTAAAATTCGATTAAAAATTCAAATTAATTAATAATATTCAGTCGACTAAAACAAGTTATAAATTTTTTTAAAAAAAAATTACAGAAATTGTGATATCATAAAAACACTAAAACCACTCGGAATAGCAGAAAAATTCATACACAAGACAATAAAACGATATAAGGATGAGGGAGGCTCGAAGATTAAAAAAAAGTTGGACGCAAGTGAGAGGACGATATCCTGCTCAATCAGCCTGTTTTGTAGAAAAGGATATGAAAATATAAAAAACTTCCAAGCAGCTTCTTATCAGGAATGATCTACGACTTAAGGCATATAAAAGCTAACGCTTTCATGGGCTAACAAATAAGCAAAAGCAATTACCTGTTACAAAAAGTAAGGAGCTACTTGACTGGCACGGTGGAGATGAAATAATTTTTTCGGATGAAAAACTGTTCTTCCTGCAATTTGGGACGAAAACGTTTACATCTTGTAAGCAAAGAAAAGAGTGATAGTTTCGAACTTCATCATTAATTTAATAAATTTTGGAATGTTGTTCAGCGTTTGTAATAAATAAAAAAAAAAATATTGTAGACGGCTTTGATTTTTATAACACTTTGCTTTAGCCACACTAAAAATTTCAATTGCTCCGTTTAAATCCAAAAATTTACCTCTTTCATATTTTTAAGACCTAGAACGGAAGATCATTCTTTAACAAATGTTCTTAATATCTATCTGCTCAAATCGAACAAAAAATGTCAAAGTTATTTAAAATTAATGAAAAATGGTAATTTTTATATTTTCATGGATTCCCGATGTACTCTTAAAATATTCGTGTGCGGGGTTCTAACGATTTTTGAAGAACTTTTAAACCTTTCTCCCGATTTAGGCAAATTTATGCATAAAATATTTGCAAAGGAATGGACTTTCATCTTAAATCTTAAAAATATGAAAAAGAAAGATTTTCGAACTTAAACAAAGCAATTGAAATTTAGTGACTTTTAAAAATGAGCAAAAAAATCACTTTTTTCGGACTCTGATCACTTGTAACTCCCTTAAATTTTATTTGATTCTCATTAACTCCAAACCGATAGTAAGAAAAAAAAATACCTTTTGAACAGTGTGCAACTGATTTAGTTCGAAAAAAAAAATTGGTGGAAATATGGCCAAATAAATTAAAAAAGTGCAAAAAACGGATTTTTGGGGGATAACTCGAAAACAATTGTTAAGATAACCTCTTATCCCCCTATTTAAATTCAAAATTTTTTTAAATCAATTTTTTCCAAAAAGCTTTGTTGAAGATCTATAGCATTTTGAAACTTCAAACGCGTTTTTCTCGAAACCATGTTTTCAAAATTGGCAAGCAGTGAACTCAAAAAGTTTGCATCCGATTGACTTGAAATTTTAACAGTAGCTTCATTGTTTGATTATCTAGTGAAGTACTAATTAGCGATTAATTAACAAGAAAAAAAGTTATAATCAATTTAAGTCGATTTTTTTCGTCGAAAACACGATTTTTTGTCAAAACAATCGCCATTTTGCGAAAAAAAATTCTAAAAACATAATCCTGCGTACTTCACTAGCAAAACTCATGTAGATAATGAAAAATTTTTTTTTTGTTATAGGTGGAGTTGGATGAGACTTCTACTGCTCGCCGCGGAAGACCTTTTTTAAAAAGCGGTTCACGGTAATCATTGCACAGCCGCCATTTTGTAAAAAAAATATCAATATAAAAAAAATCCTCTTCAAGAGTTGCTTAATCCAATGTTATATTATTTGTATACCTTTAATCTCAAATGTCCTTTAAAGAAAATAATTAAAACAGCCTTGTTTTTTAGAGCATAAGGGGGATATAACCCCTTAAGAGAAAAAAATGGTTGGAATTTTTGGAATTTACGACACAAAATACATAAAAAAATATATGAGAAGCCAGATTTTTTTTTCTGTAAGCTAGTGGTATAGATAGTTCAATCATAAAAAAAACATAAAATTTCAAAAAAAAATAGAAAAAATTGTGATTACATCTCGAACTGCAGCTTTAAAGTTGCGTTATTTAGAGCAGAATTTTTGGAAAATTTTTAAAAAAATATCGAAGGGGTCGGACTTTTTAAAAACGCAGATTTTAATCTTTAAACGTTAATAACTAAGTAAAAATTACTTCGAATAATTTTTTTTTCTAAAACTACATTCAAAAACTAAAAAAATGATACCCTACTTTTTATTGATATCGATATTTATTACTAATTTGTCGTTCATTGAAAATGTTTTGCCTTAAAATTTAAAAGACCGATTTTTCAATAACGGTTTCGAGAATAAAAGGCTGGAAATTTGGTGTGCTTGTTGTTTTTCATAAGTACGAAATCGAAGAGGGTAGGTCCAAAATCTCGGTGATTTGGCATGGAATGTCCCATATACAATTTGTACTAAGTATTTAACCGGACGCAATCTCGGGCCTGTTTTGACCTGTTAGATCTTTGGAAAACTTACATTTTTAGTGTAGAAAAGGCACACGTTTCATAAAAAACAATTAAATTTATTTTCAAATTCAAAAAGACTCTTATACTTACTGTACTGGTCAAATGCACACTACTGATATTTGTTTACAACGAAATCAAACAAAAAGGTAAAAAGCAATTAAGAATCAGACTGCAGTACCGAAGTATTTGACCACACACGTTCTACAAGCGCCACATGACACTCTTAATGGGTTGTTTGAGACAAAAAGTCTTAGTGTAACAAATTAATTTTTACGAGTTTACGAGTTTAGTCTACGTGTGTCACAGCACACGGAACTTGTGGAGTAAATTAGATTTACAAAGCAAGTATAACAAGCGGTATTCAATGGAATTTCATTGAATAAAATTCGTTTGTACCAAACTGTAAAATTGTAACTGAGAACATGGCCACATGTACATACCTATGTAGGTATTTAATATGCACGAATTTAATTTTTAAACAATAATACAGAACTAGTTTGACAAGAAGACTAATCAAAGATAGAAAATAAGTCAGAGAATTTTAATGTCTGGATTCAAAATAGCATGCTTTTTTATAGATATAAGTCTCAGACAAGAATAACTTACGAGATAATCACTTTCATGATCCGCAAAACATTCTTGAACAATCCAATCGTCTGTATAAACTTTACCAAATACAATTGAACACTGCCACACCAAATCGCACATGTTGTCGACCCGTTTAGGTGCTGGTAACTCACGCATTTTATAGTAACATGGTATTTGCGAATTTTCAAAATTTTCTGCAATAATTTGAGTTTTCTCTAAATAACGCTTAAAAAACTGCATTTTGAAGCCGAAACAAAGACGAAACAGCGAGTCTCAAAGTTAACGCGAATAGTTCAGACATAAAACTACAGAGTAAATCAAAATAAATAAATTAAATAATTGCATCAAGGTAATTGTCGATTGTTTTGACTCAGATGCTTAAAAAAGAATGGCATGTGCGAAAGTTTGGCTGCCAAATCAATTGCATTTATTTGCAACAAACGGGTGACATGAATATGTACACTAGATAGTATCACAAAAAAAAAGTTCGAATGTTCATCCCCAGTTTGAAAGCTAATATTGAAAGATTTTTAAGGAAAAAAAGTTTTTTTTTCGGCCTCTAAATTCGATGCGATTTGGTTTTTTTTTTTTCTTATATCTCCGCCATTTGACGTCCGATCAACAAGTATGGTATATCGTTGTTAATGTCTCAACATGGACTACATTTTATTTATAGAGGTCATTTGTCTCAGATTTTTTTTTTCGACTAGTTGTATACATTATCTCAGCTTCTACCATCCTAAATAAAAAATAAAAAGTCCGTACCAAATCATAAAATTCATATCTAGAAAGTTTTCTCAAATTATTGAAATTGAAAAAGTTACAGCGAATCTAAAATTTCAGTGCAAATATTTGATCAGAATAATAAAATCTCTTTAACTTAAGTCCTAAAACTTTGCAATGGTTTTTTCCAATCGACTTCTTCGAAGATCAACGTACGTTTATGGTAGTTTTAAACAATTTTATTTAAATAATTTTAAATGAAAATCGTTAAGGTTTTAGTTATATCAATTAAAATTTTTTAATTTATTAATTATATCCGTTTTTTGCCAGCGTGTAGTTATCCCATTTGACTTTGATCTGTACCAAATTTCATCAACATCAATCTAGGTAGAAAGCATATGCTTCGAAATAAAAATAAGAAAAATAAGTGCTTATGAATACATAGAATTAATAGGCGTTAGACTGATCAAATAAGAGCATAAGTGTTCTGCTTGTAGCAGTTACATATTCTTAGCCCTTAAAAGTAAGGTTGTGTGTATTCTACAACTTTATGATCATCACATACGCTCCGCCCAAAATAAAACTTTACGATACTTACAATGTAACAGCAACCCGCGAGTTACCTGCTACTAAGGATTGGTAGATGAATGTTCAATGTCCTAATTATAGTGCGACGGACTAAATTGTTTGGGTTTCGCAATGAATATACACACCTGCTCAAAATAATGGGTACACCTTTGAGTTTTTAGTTTAAGCTCTATTACAAAAATATTTGGGCAACTTAGAGGAAAACTCCTAGTGGTATCGTGAAGTACATAATTTGGATGCACTATATTCAGTAAAACAAATCATGTGATTCCCTTAAATTTCCAGCATTTCTACTTACATAGTGCATAGTTAGAACATTTGCCTGCTCAAAATAATAGGTACACTTGCACTTTGATTAAAATTTTTGTTTGAAATTTTTTTGTTTTTAATTATTTTTTGAGCTTTTCTTAGAAGAACGTTAAGTTTTCTTTAATTAAACCTTAAAATGCAGTGAATTGACAGCAAACATTTTAGTTGAGATGGGTCGTAAGCCACATTGCTCTGCTGAGGAACCGAGACTGACTTAAAACTTGAAAAAAAGGAAGAAAATCTTTTCAATACATTGGCAGGTTGCTAAATAGATCTCACAATTTCTTGAGAAATGTATATAAAAATAAACAATAAAAAAAATCTCGTGGTAGACCACCAAAAACCGCTCCAAGATCTTCATATAGAAAATAGACACATTTAAGTCTTCAAAGACCATTTTAGCAAAAATTGGGAACGTGGTTAGTGTTCAAACAATTCGATAACGTTTACTAAAGGCTAACATACCTGGGCGCATAGCTAAAAAATTTCCTTTGTTGCGGAAAAAAAATTTTAGCGTGAGGCTAAATTTTGCAAAGATCACGGAAACTGGTCAGTCAGGACGTAATATTTTCGCTTCCGTGTTAATGTTTTTTTTTTTTTTTGTGAATCTGAATAGCAGATGGTTTCGACACTCAGAAATTACGGCCAAAGTCTTCGTACTAATGCCGAAGCCATGGATCAGTCAATTTTTTTGTCCAAAACGCTTTAAAAGCTAAAAAAGTGGTTGAACCCCGCGGAAGACCAAAAAATTCTTCAACAACGATAGATAATCATATTGTCACTGTCGCAAAAAAGAACCATTTCGCATCTTCAAGAGCCATTTCAGCAGACATCGGCAATGCGAACGGTACGTCGATGATTACAACGAACCAATTTACCTTAACGGATAGCGAGAAAAGTTTCTATGCTTCGAAAAAAAAATTTGAAGATGCGTTTATCATTCGCAAAGAAACATTTAAATTGGTCCGGACCAGACGGCGAGAAGAAATAGCGTAATATTTTGTGGAGCGACAAGTCAAAAATAAATATGTTTGGAAATGACTCCGCCCAAAATGTTCGACGCTCCAAGGGTAAAGAATTTCACGTACGCTTCACAAAAAAGACTGTAAAGCATGGGGGTGGCAATATTATGGTCTGGGGTCATTTTTCATGGTACGGTGCCAGACCAATACACCGAATTTCCGATAGTATGACCAGATTCCACTATAAAGACATTTTGGAAAGTACGATGTTGCCCTATGCTGAGGAAAGTATGCCGCTAAAATGGACATTTCAGCAGGATATTGATCCTAAGCATACTTCCAAGTTGGTGAAGAATTGGTGTCAAAACAATAGTGTGACCTTGCTTAACTGGCCAAGTCAATGACTGAACTTGAACCCTTTGGAAAACCTTTGGTGAGAGTTGAAGCGGAGAATAGGAAAGGAAGTATTCCAAAATAAGAAGCAATTATGGAGTTTTGTCCAAAAAACTTGGTATGAAAAACCAGTAGAGACTTGCCGTAAGCTTATCTCCAGTATGCCAAAAATAGTACACAAAATTACTCAAAACAATGGTTGATATACCGGCTACTAATGATGAACTTTAGATATCAACAAATAGAGCCGATAAAATCGAGTTAATTTTTTTTTTTATTAAAATGTACTGAGTGTACTTATTATTTTGTCCAGTCATTTTAATCCATTTTTCACGAAAATCGTACTTCAAATATCACAATCAAAATCAAATTTTTAAGTATCGATATTTCGAAAGCCAAACGAGAAATCTATTTTTTTTTGAACATTTTCGCTTTATTTTGAAGTGTTCTATCAAAAAACATTGTAAAATTGCGGCGCCACGGAAATCGTAATCGTGCCCAAAAAAGAATAACTCTCAAGATTTCCTTTTGGAAAAAATTATTTGAATAACAGCAAAAATTTTAAAGTTTTCAACGCAATCCTTAAGAAAATAATATATAGTACAAAGATCTTCCTTTTTATCAGGTCGACGACCCAAAGATACGACCAATATCTCGCTATTTCATTAATGTTTCGAAAAGTAAATAAGTTTTGTTGAATACAGTCCCATGCACTCGGGTTTGCAGAAACTAAAATTACAAAGAAAAACTTATAACTTATATTAACTTATAAATTAATGTAATTTATTTGCCACAATGATTTCGTTGATATTTCGAAAATTTTT